>JACEGR010000265.1:0-321887 GCA_014170235.1 Listronotus bonariensis
TGACCTACTTTCTAGCCAATATCAGTAATAAATGAGAAAATATGCAATATATCAGTAACGGATTAAAAGAAATATGAAGTGGTACATTTTTAAAAAGGTAATTTTATAAGCATTTTAATACTAAAAAAATATATCATTTAAAATTAACAAAAATAAATAAGTCAAAAATGCCTAACTTTACAAAAAGAATTAAAAACATGTCTGCAATCTGCATAAATAGTTGCTGTACAAAAGTTTTAGCAGAATTAAAAAATATTTAAAAATAAAAAAGTTACGACGTAATATGGCAAATTACGGTTTTCACCAGCAGTAGCGTAGCTAGGCGTAAAGAAATACCGAAATGAAAGATGCGGGCGGTCTTGGAGGCCCGAACTTGTAAATCAGGGGCCCCGCAAAACTGTAGTACGTGTGAAAAAGTTAAGAACATTTGGGAGGACCTTTTTTGTCCTCTGAAAGGGGTCTCGCGGACACAACTTCGCCTACGACTAATTTTGGTCACGCAACGCCACTGTTCACCAGTAAGTTTGGCTTAGAGTTTCATTTGGGGGTCAGTTTTTGTGTAAAACATACAGAAACATGAGTTCCTATAAAAGTATCTAATTTGGCCCACCCTGTACAGGTGCCCCAAAAACTACAAAGGTGTGAAAATAGACCAAAAGAAAACTGACTTTACTTTTAATAATTTAGCAAAGTGGTAAATGACAAAGGTTTTTAGAGTCTAGCTACGAACCAAAAGCTTTAAGACTTGCCTAAACATTACAATTTTTGGTCAATTTGTGTTATTGTTAGTTGTATAAGTTTGTTAATTATGGACTTCACATGATTTTCCTGTTATTGCGATTTCACCCAATTTAAGTAGGGTCATTGGGGTAATTGTGGACGGTACTTAATGTTCCGAATTTTTAAAAGATTGGTGTGAACTTCCGCGCAATATTTTATTTATGTAAATTAGCAATCGGATAATTATAGGAATTACAAAATGGTTCGAGTTCAAGGCAAATTTAAAATATCAATGCTGATGTATTTTAGGCGCGTTCACAGTAAACCCAGTTTACATTTACCCTAAATGATACTACAACACCATTTAGGTCGGTATTTTTGGCATTAACTATTCTCAGTGCTAAAAATGAAAACATGGAAGTGTGCTATTAACCATGTTCGTTCTTTAATACCTACTACTTTTAGATAGGAAAACCATAAGGTTTTTGCGTACCCTTAAAAAATGTTTTTTAACATTTAACAAAAACAAAAGGGTATTTTATTTTGTGTTTTAAACCAGTACCTTGTTTTCTTTTCACAGTTATCCAGTAATAGCTAAGGAAATTCCATTTGAGTCTATTAAATCCACACTACACAGATGGCGACGAAATCCAGATATGTAAAAAAATGTATTGAAAATGGACATATCGTCGGTTTAAAGGTAAAAGGCACTACCCGCATTTTGTTAAACAAATTTTTCAAACATTTTTAAGGTTATTTATAGTAAAAGTTTTTGTAGAAACAATTTATTCGGTATTATGACATCAATAAATATTCACTGAAATGTTATACATAAAATAGATGGTTTAGCGTTTTTTTTAAATCACAAATTTTGTATAAAATCGTTGCTAATCCCTAACCCATAAAATGTCACTTAGTGAGTTTTACCTTTAACCCGACAATATTTATAATTAGGTGGATAATTTTTGGACATTAAATAATTTAAAAGCATAAACTACATGTTTTTTTTTAATAATAGTTTTGCTAAGAACCCCAAAGCCAGCATATAAACTATATGAAAATATGTTTTTCAAAAAAAATGACTATTTAAGACATTTTAATAAAATAAAAATAGATAGAGTTCGGTACTATAAATTAAAAATAGAAATGTGGGATTAGCATTATAAATCTTAAGAATTATTGTTGGGTGAGTAATGTAAGTAATTGATGCAGTGAAGATCCAGCGTTACATAATAATAAGAGAGTTACGAGATTGGCATTTTTGACGTTCTAAGGTACCTTTTCAGTCATGTTATCAATTATTGGGATAATTGTCCACATCAGTTCCGTAAAAATACAGTATATTATTAGAAGAGCGGTTTACACAACACTTTTTATTATACTTAAGTTTCAACTTATTCAACTTTAAATAAAAAGTATTTTGAAACACATCTGCTAGACGTCAATGACTTGATTATCAGCTGATAAAATAAGTTTTTTCCTGTTACTTACCCTTACTTTTACTACTACTTAAGACCTATATTTGTTTAGCCAAATCAAAAGGTTCATATTAAAAAAATGTACAGGTTTATCCTACACACACTCACGTAACTGTACAGTTAAACATGTCAGGTGGCCCCGAGTGTGTGTGTTCTTCATAACACGTAGAAAATTAACGGGTAGAGATCAGAAAAAACTGTTGGCATGTATTTAAAACTCAAATTTTTAAGCTACCCGGCATGATCTATTAATAAAATAAACCCTTAAAGATAAGAATATTCCTTGCAATAAAATGATTAACGATGAATTAAGGATGACAAACGAACAGTGTCTTATTAGTCCGGTCAATGAAGTTGTAAAATAGGCAATTGTAGAAAGTCCTCAATAATAGCTCCGATTTTGATCATTTGTGTTTTATTATTTTTATTTTTCTATATTATTTTAAACCAGAAACGTCCCAGAGGCGGAAAATATATTTTTTATTGTTTAAACAATATATACATAATATGTTATTTAAACAGGGTGTCCAAAAAGTCCTACTAAAAACTACTACTTTAGAACTATAGGGTGTTAAAATTTAAGAAAAATAATGGTTTTGTTATCATAACTTTTATACCTGTTCAAATATTATTCAGAAATTTAAGGAGGCTCTCCTAGATTAGATTATATTAGATTAGATTAGAGGTGGATTGCATATCCCTCTAACACTGCAACCTGCTCAGGTTTATTGTGTGTCCTCCGTCCATAGGTTAGAGCACGCTATCCAAGCCGGTCTGTTTAATCAGACTCCACAAGCTTGGAAACTGGCCCCTTGGTATATCTTGCCGCTTTAGGTTTTTCTTCACCCAGCCTTGGCAAAACCGCAGACGACAAAGGGCTTCGCAGTAGCATCATACGTGTTCTGCGGTTTCTCCCCTCCTCCTGGCCGAACCTTTCATAAGTTTTCTTCTGCCAGGCCCATATGGCTCTCCTAAGAATCAAAAAAAAAAAAAAAAAAAAAAAAATAGCGTGCAGAGAAAAATATTTTTGTGTCAGTGTCGTCCGTTACGGATTTACTGCCAATATTTTTTAGGAAAAAAAAGAAAAGGAAATATTTTGGATTCTTGTTAAGTTTCAGACAAATTAGCTTTCCTATTTTTTTTTTTTTTTGATTTATGGTTTTTATGCGTAAAAATAAAAATTATTTCTCGTTATGATCAAATCGCTATTTATTTATTATAACCTATTATGGTAGTCATGTTAAGAGTGCTTATTAGTTTGTCTTCACCAATCATTTCATGAATTAAAAGTTGAAACATTGATGTATAAATAAATGAGAAATAAATTATAGAAAAGGTGATATTTTTTACTATAAAGTTAGATTTTAGCGATATTAAATAACCATGCCAAGAAATGTTTTGTATCTGTTAACTTGAAAACCATACTTTGAATAAAAACATAATTAGAAGATTAAAAATTTTAAAAAACTAAAACAGAAATTTAATAAAGTATTTTTTATTGTAGGCAAGACGCAGTGGCGTATATTTTTTTCTAAAACATATTTACCGTATATACCTCACGGACGACACTGGTAAAAATTATTGTTTTTTTATAGGTTTAAAAATTTGTTTTGATGCTAACAATACCTTTCTATTTTTTTAAATATTAACTGGTATAAAAGTTATAAGAGAACGATTATTTTTCTTAAATTTAAAAAGCCTGTAGTTCCGAAACTAGGACTTTAGGACATATTTTGATATGAAGTTTTTGTCTTCTTTTGTTAAAGAATCACACTCTTAAATTTTGTTGGGAGAGTTTTTGCACACCCTGTTTAAATACCTTATACATGGTGTTTTTTAACTATGCTACAAAACTTTAGGGGTTGATTCCTTATGTCTTTTTTTTACGTTCCTATGAGCATTTGTCTGACCATCCTTCATTTCTGAGATACAGGGCGTTAAAGTTTAAAAAAAAGTCTGTATTTTTTAAATATCTTAGGGACCGATTTAGATAAAGTATGGGACGCTTATAAATGTAATAAGACGCTTGTTAAGCTCTGTCTAAATTAAAGTTTTAATATTCTTTTTCTCGTTAAGCAATTAACAGTAAGTAACAAACTTTTAGTCCCTTGTAGTTTACTTTGTATTTAGCGTCGTTTCCTGATAAACAATATTTAAGCTACTTTAATTTTTTTCTCTAAAATACCCATAGACAACCTGATATAAAAAGCAAAAATAAAACAATTATTTGCCATAAAAATAAATAAACAGTTGTGTATTTAATCGAAAATCGTAATTTTTCTTATTTACTTCGGTTGAAATTGGTAATTATTAAATAATTTTGAATTTCATTTTATGCTGTTTATGGCTACTTTTTAAAATGACTAAGTGGCTTAATTTTTTTCCCGAAAATGAAGCAAGACACAAAGAAAATCTATATTGTTACTTTTACAATAAGACCCTGCTCTCCCGACTACCGTTAATCAATTTATTGCAGGCAATGATCTTTTTAAGGCGTTATTGTTATTAGTAGATCATCCCGACGAACCATATTTGCCTGGAAATACAATAAACATGCCGACGCATCGGTACTGCTTTGTTGTAGTAGGAGAGCGGGCGATGCCCAACCGGCACACTTGGCAGCTAAATGGAATAATAATAGGCCAAGTCCGTACATACGTAGGCAGGTACTCTCTTCTACATAGCCCAACTCGACACAGAAATTATTTGTATCTAGATATGTCTAATAAAACAGTAATTAAACAGGGTGATTTAAAAATCACGAAACTTAAGGGGGTGATTCTACTTGACAAAATAAGGGTAGAGCTTCATATATTTTTTTTTCAAAATGTCATTCGTTTTCGAGTTACAAGCCGTCAAAGATCAATTTTTATTTTGGTTTTTTCGCCATATTGCATTTATTTTTTAAACAAATCCAGTTGATATTTGGCACACAAATCGAGCTTTGCAGATTCTAAAATTTTAAGACAAAAGTACTTTTTTAATACCGCCAGAGGGCACTTTACCTAAAACTTAAAATTTATTTACATCATAACTTTTTTATTTTGACAAATATCGCAAAGCTGGGGGCGCCATTTTATAGACAATAAAAAACTTAAAAAATAAGGTACTCTTTATTAAAGTCGATAAACCTTACCGTTCGGGCACCAATCAACATCAGAGTTTTCATCAATTTCAATCAAATTACCTACATACATACAGGGTGTCCAGTAACTCAACCAAAAAACTTAACCAAACGATTCTATAACAAAAATAGGAAAAAACTTCACATAAGCATATGTCCTAAACGTCTTAGTTTTTGAACTACGGGGTGTTAATTTTTTTTATATTTAACACATCGTAGTTCAAAAACCAAGACGTTTAGGACATATGATTATATGAAGTTTTTTTCCTATTTTCTGTTGTAGAATCGCTCCGTAAAGTTTGTCGGTTGAGTTACTGGACACCCTGTATGTATGTAGGTAATTTGATTGAAATTGATGAAAACTTTGATGTCTATTGGTGCCTAAACGGTGAGGATTATCGACTTTAATAAAGAGTACCTTATTGGTACAACTGGATTGGTTAAAAAATAAATGCAATATGGTGAAAAAATCAAAATAAAAATTGAACTTTGACGGCTTGTAACTTAAAAACAAATGACATTAAAAAATATATATATATGCAGCTCTACCCTTATTTTATAAACTAGAATCACCCCTTTAAGTTTTGTGATCGATTTTTTAATCACCCTGTATTTTTTTATTTCCTTAATTAAACCCAATACTAATATACACTTACGAATGGTTAGTTTTGGTAAGCAACGCCGTTTTTTTTAATTCCTTAATGGGTCACACTTACAAATGGTTAGCTCTAGTAAGCAACGCCTTTTTTAATTCCTTAATTAAACCCAAGACTAATTATTAGTCTAATACCGTTGTATGAGACTCATACAACGCTAATACACCCTTTATATGCATATATGTCTTTTATTACCTGTAAATTCTGTATACCGAGTTGGGTCATTATAAATGGTCCGACAAGGTGTCATAAAATTGACCCTAATAAAGTGTGCCGAGATGGGATACACCCAGGAGAGCTAGTGAACCCTTTGAGTAACTTTGGACCTGTAAGGCTAGAAATTTGTATAGTGATGAGTCATAGCACGCTAAGTAAGGAAACACCACATCAGGTACATCTAACTTTATTAGTTTTGGAAATATGGCCATCCAAATCAGCCACACCTTTCTGTTCGCCTGGCAGATACTTTTGCTAATCAAAAACGACAGTCAATTTTTTTTGAAACCTTACGATGAATAAACTAAATCCTAGAAAAATTTCAAGCTTACAGCTCAAAGTTTTTTTATTTTTAATATTTTTTAAAACTTTTAAAAATATACAGGGTGATGATGTTCACGGCTGATGCCTGCCAGGTGATGATTTTCGTACTTAGCATGCTATGACTGATCACTATACAAATTTCCAGCCTTACAGGTCTAACGTTACTCGAAGGGTTCACTAGCTCTGGGACTATTGTTGCTCAACTTGCCTATGAACCTTTTGATTTGGATGAACGTGTATATGGGTCAATCAATTTTTTTGTCCCAGTTTCATATTTTCATGAACTTTTATTTATAATATTTATTAATTTATTTTAAATAATAGGTCATTTCTTTATTAATTGTAATCGGAAATAAGCAGAGCACTTAAAGCATGAAGAAATTTATCAACAACCTATATAAATATTACTAAAACAAGTAGTGACAACCTACCTTCTTTTTACCAACATTTTAACCCTCAACACTGCCGATCAACGGAACAACACCGTATGTGAATAGGCTTATAATATACACATACGATGTTTTTCCGTTGGGTGGCAGAATACACTTTGTGTATCTGCTCGAAGCAAAAGCTATTCAAGAGCGCCAGATCCTCTATGACTAAATTTTGAGAAACGTCATTTCTAAGACATGTTTCAAAAAGGTAATTCATATTTTAAGGAGCCCAAAACAAAGGTTTTAACCTAAAAACAAAACGCTTAAACCTACATGATATTCTTGTATATAAACTAAAATCAAGACAAAACCCGCTAAAACGTCATATGTATGCATATGCATTTGTCTTGGGGGAAGCCTGGCAATTCCATGGAGGGGACCGGCCACCTGACGACCCCCTAGTGTCGATTCCAGCATTTTTCTATAGGGGTGTTGTAACTAAAATATTTATTTTTTAGTACAAGTTTTATGCTATGTGTTCCATTTATTTCCTTAACCAGACCGAATAAGAAGAACCACTATTATCAACTACAACAAAATTGTACTGCAAATTGACCACAAAGTCACATTTCAATGAAACTACAGCCACTGCTATCGAATCGTGACTTCGTGATCCCTCTGCTGTTCTTTTACATTTTTAACTTAAATTTCCCATAAATCCAAAATCGAGTTAACAATACAAAAAAAAAAAAAAAAAAAAAATTTAAGAAACTTTAAAATTTTTGTTTACACAAAATAAATTACTTGCCTGCATAATCCCAGAACCTATTTTTATCAAAAATTGGTCACTGTCAAAATATTCTTGCAATAAACAGCCGGCAAAAATAAAAGTTATAAAATAAATTTCAGAAACTCATCAACCATTACTTCAAACGTAAGTTCTTGTTCATTCGGCCCGTAAGCAGAATTACAAAGTGTTAATCACAAATTTTCGAACAAGGATAACACTTAAACAAAATAAAATTAGGCTTTTCTCCAGAATAAAGATAAATTTAAATATCTTTATTCTGGAGAAAAGCCAAATAATATTTTGTTTAAAGGTAAACTTCCAGGAAATAAATTAACTATAAAAAGATAACATTCTAAAACACATAAGGTAAGTGGATTTTCTGTGATTTCCCAAAATAATCTAAATTTTGGGTTACCTTTACTTGTTGTCAAGAACCATATTTATGTAGTTGACAACGACAAAATCTACATTACTTAAACAGTTGAAAATTCATAGACTTGAAGGTAAACATCCTGATCAACCCAAAATTTTGTGACAAGAAACACGATAGCGACCGAAAAATGATTGTATACCACGTTTTTACAAGAAAAGTGACTTAGTGACCTAGGCCTTAAAAAAGTAAAAAAGGGCCTCAAGTGTCCAAAAATCCATTACCTTCTAAAAGTTTACCTTTCCTTATGTTTGACTGTGCTTGTAAAATTTTACCTGGCATTTATGTAAGGGAGGGGGGCTAAAATATTTTAGGACCTGGGCCAACCCTACCCTCTCGCCCAGCCTGGCCACTAGATGCAAGATGCAGTAGACAATTTAAAAAAATCACTTTAAATAAAACTATTATTATATTAAAGAAAAATGAATTATTACAAGTTTTAAATTATCGCTTAACGCAGAGTGTCATCAAGTTTAAAGAAGACATAACTAAATCAATGTGATCAAACGTTAAGCAATTTTTTAGGTTATTTTATTAAACGGATTATGGATTCAGTGAAGGGGATCGATACAACAAAAGATATTTCATATAGATACGAAAGACCAAAGATTCCCTTAAAAAGGCATGGTGTTATTGAGTTGGGTGATGGGTATTTATATAGAAACAGTAAAAAAGTTCGTGATAAAATGTAAGTTAAAACAAATGTAGAGGTTGAGATGAATTAATGAATATTCAAAAACTAGAAATGCAAAAATATTTACATATTATAATTTTTTCTAATTTATTTCTGAAAGTTGTGATTTATGCGGATTATTATATTAGAATAGATTCTCTTGGAAACAACTTGCGTTGGTCTGGTATGTCTGCAGCACCTGATTTTGTCTCTGACCTATTCTTTTTATACATTTTTAATTACAATGTTTTTTGTGGTATAAGGTACACTATTGGAAAATTTGAAAAAAAACATTGTACGGCAAAATTCTTTTAAAAATGCTTCATACACTGAACTCAAGTGGTAGATCTTAATTTATTTTGTCATTGTCAATTATCGATTAACATGCAACACGACGAATGTAAGTACTGTACTGTCTATTTAACATGAACAAAACTATCTCATCCTATACTTAATTAATTTAAACCAACGTAAAATTAAAAAAAAACAGCTAATTACATTTTTCAAAACTTTATATTTTCCTCTGTTCCAAAATCATAGGCATTTCTACTTTCTATATTCATACACAGATTTTGCTATTATTTTGTTAATGGGTAAACAATCCCATAATTTTAAGGTATTTAAAGTGTGCTATGGAAAAAGAAATAAACTGTAGAGCATCTTACGTATTGGAAATAAACAATGAAAACTGCGAAAAAGAAAAATATCGATGTTTGTCCACTCACAATCATCCACCTAGCGAACTGAATTTACAGTCATCAAGATTTTTAACGGAATTGGAACATGCTATTCAAATTATGCCTGGTTCAACCAAAGAAATTTTTGATCAAATTATTGAGGGGTAGGTATCTGATTTAATTAATTCCTGGACAAAAAAACCGGACACACAAAATTTGACCAAATTCAATCCTAAATAATTTTTTTGTTTTTATGACTGATTTTAATTATCTTTTGGTCCAGTCCAAGATTATTTTTTAATATGGTAATTGCAATTTTTTTATACAACACCCTGTGGAATAATTTAATGTCACAATTTTTTACCAGTGTTTCTTGATTTTAAAGCCTCATCTTTTCTTAATATTTCCTTTTTTAATTATGTCAGTATTTCTATTCTAAAAGAAAATACAAATTCTTAAATAAGACAATGAAATTTGTCTCTCCTGCAAATTTTTATTTTTGGTGATAAAAAATAAACAAAAATATTGGTTTGTTAAGCTGGTTTCGTTCTTTCCAAATCAGTACACAGTTTTTTTTTTTTTGTTATCTCTTAGAACATACAAGGTACGAAAAACGTAAAATTTAAAAAATAACACCCTGTAGATTATATCACCAGTAAAAAGATCTTTATTAGTTTCGAAAATATGATCATCCAAATCTAAAGAATTCCTAATATGTATGTTTGCAATATAGCGTATTAGACCAGGGTAGATAATTTTGGAAACGAGAAAAAAATTATAGTAGGATAAAAGCCATTGTGAAAGGTAAAATATATAACAAAAATAGAAGGAAAAATAAATTCCTGGTGATCCAAGGACGGAAGGGGGGTTAAGAAGAAAAAAATGTTTTTTATCAATTACCGGCAAAACAACAAGTTTTACGAAAAAAAATTAATGGCAATGTTGAAGGTAGTAAAAAGATCTACAACCTATGTATTTACTCTTTTTTACATAACCTTAAAATTTATGTGAAAATTTTTAACCAAGTTTTTGGTTTTTTATTTTTATCTTTTATATAAAGAAAAATAAATAAAAAATTTGGTGAGAACTTACTTTGGTATGTCCCAAACACACTGTAATTTTTAAAAATTAAAATATTTATTTTTCCAGCTTATTTTGTACTAAACATCGAAAAAGCACCCTTATTTTCAATCGAAAATGTAAGCTTTTTTAAAAAAGTCGGTAGCCTTTTGTTTCTTAAAATCTCTACTTTTCGATTGTTTAAAAAAGTTTACATCACCACGGCTAATTTTTTCACAAAATTTATTTCCATAGGACTAGTAATTTTGCCGGAAATCTACAAAAACCTTTTTACCCCCTAAAACTTAACCCCTCCCACTTCCCGACCTCAGATCGCCTGTAATTTATTTTTCCTTTTATTTTTGTTATTTTTTTATACATTTTTCAATGGGTTCCTTCTATCATTTTATTTGGTTTCAGAAATTATCGACCCTGGTCTAATAAGGATTAAAAAAATCAAATCCGAGATTTTTGCATTTTTTGAGAACATTTACCATTGTAATGTATAGCTTTTTTACGTTACAAAGTAGAGATTAATTAAAATTACAGTGGATTTGGGACATGCAAAAGTACGTTTCCACCAAATTTGGTGAAAATAATTCATTTTTTGTAAAAGTTAAAAATAAAAACTAAAAACTTATTTGTCTGATAAAAAATAAAAATCATATTTTTTTAAAACAATATTTATTATATACGAAAATACAAAAATTCTATTATTTTACTAGTTAATACAAACTTACGAATGGTTAGTTCTGGTCAGCAAGTCCTTTTTTAAATCCGTTAATTAAACCCAAGACTTATACATATTTACTATATATATATGTCTTTTATTACCTGTGACTTCTGTGTGCCGAGTAGGGTCATTAAAAATGGTCCGACAAGGGGTCATAAAATTGACCCTAATAAAGTGTGCC
The DNA here is from genome assembly GCA_014170235.1 of Listronotus bonariensis. Lineage (NCBI taxonomy): Eukaryota > Metazoa > Arthropoda > Insecta > Coleoptera > Curculionidae > Listronotus > Listronotus bonariensis. Next base: position 11,436 of record JACEGR010000265.1, read on the forward strand.
AGGATGGGATACACCCTTTACTGCCTTTTCATATTAGCGGAAGATGGAAATACAAGCGACGGACCAACGCTATCGAAGTGTATGGAGTCTTATGAGACCTTTCATACGTAGATAACGCGGAAAGTCGGCAAACTCAAAGGCTTCGTATAATTTTTTATCTCCCTGTCGTCAAAACCGGCTTGGTGTGAAAAGGCGCTTATTGTACTTTATTATTTTATTTTTCATTTTTTATGTTTTTAAAAGGCTTTGGCACTAGTCTATATACAGTGTGTCTACGTAAGTTGGCGTCATGTGGGAAAATTATTTACTATTAATTTTATGAAAACAAGTTATTATTTATAAAAAGTTCTACATAGTCCAAAACGTAAAATACAATAATAAAATATCAAATTGTCAGTCTTCTACGAACGAGGTTTGGTAACAAATGTAATTTTTTCTCAAGAGTAAAGAACCTGTATTTTTACTAATATTGCAATTGGTTAAAAAAAAATAAAAATTACTTCTAAATATGCAATTTTGCTCATTAAAAAAAAATGATTTTTTTTTCTGCGTAAATCAAGAAAATTTAAGTTTGTACATTCTTTGTTTGTACAATTGTACATTCTTTTTGTTTTGATAACACTTAATTTAAAAAGTTTATTTAAACTTGTTTTATGATATTAATATGTATTGCTTTAATGTACAAAACTAAATTTTCACCATTATCACAGAAAAAAAATTAAAAATATATATTTTTTTATTTAAACAAAATTACATATTTAAAAGTGGTTTTTAATTTTAAACATCTCTTTTTTATAACAATTTTTGATATTAGCAATACAGGTATTTTACTCATAAGCAAAATTTACATTTTTTGCTAAACCTTCTAGATGACTAATACGATTTGATATCTGATGGCTGCTTTTTAGGTTTTGAACCATGCAGAACTTTTAATAAGAAATAACTTTTTTCGTAAAATCGATATTAAAAGTTTCTCATATGACGCCAACTTACGTAGATACACTGTATAACGACCATTATAATTAATGCATTGTTTTCTTTAATATTTTGTATTTTTTTAGAATAAATATTCTAATATGAATTAAAAATGAAATGTAACACTGGAAAAAAAAATTGTGACGTAAAATTATTCCACAGGGTGTCCAAAAATTTGGGCAAAATGCAACATTTGGCTCCTCCCTGTTAACACCTAATCCTATAAAAAAAATTACAATCCTCGTAATAAATAATTATCTTGACAAAGGGAGCTTCAACTGGACCAAAAAATCATTAATATCTGTCAAAAAACTAAAAAGGTATTTAAGCTTAAATTTGAACAAAATTTTGTTCGTCCGTTTTTTTTGTCCAGGAGTGTACATATTTATTAATAATTTATTAAAAAAATCAAATAACTATACTAAGTGTTACACAAAGTTGTTACTCATTAGTTTTAACTTATTTAACAATTTAAAATATTAGTATACGTTATATGTTTACCAATAGTTCGAAAAATTTCGAATTTTCTCTCGTCAATAATATTTAGAGCTGAAATTACGAAATGTAACTTGGAGATTTATTACCGTGATTATTCACCACCTGTGAAAGTAAAATAGATCGTTTTTTAATTTCCCTAGCCTATTAAAAAACACTTTCAGTGCTAAAAATGGCGGTACTTGCTTTTCTGACCTTCATTTTGAAAAATAACAGCCCGTATAATGATATATCATTGAAAAGGGAATTTTATAAAGAATACAAATGAATCGGTTATTACTAAAACGCCCCAAGTTATATTTTTTTAACATTTTTAGAAATTACGAAAATACCCTTATTTAGTGACTTTAAGGGGTTTTAGAATTACATGCTTTAAATCGACCTCCCATATCTCCAATAGCTAATGTGTTAGGGATTATAGCACTGCTCGGTGCGGGTAGGTCAAACAACGTGAATTTTTATACAAAACTCAACTATAGGCAAAATATGACTTAAAATGTTTTAGTAGTAACCAATTCAAATATAAACTTGTATTTAAAATAAGGGAGTTTATAATACTTCCGGCGGGACCGGAAGTGATTTTGAGGTTGTGTTACTCCTACTGTATCGACACAAAATTATTAAGTGGGTTTCATAAAAGTAAAAATAAATAATATTAAAAGTCCTCTATTTTCCGTTTTATGTTAGTCAGTTTAACCAAAAGTATGTGGTCTTTTATTTTATATCGTACAAATTCACCATACTTGCTTTATAAACCTTAATCCTAGCACAAGCAACTAAATTCAAAAAGCGTGATTTATATCAACATAAATTGTGCATATTATAAAGAGGGTTAGACTTACTGGAGTTAAAAACACCTGAAAATAAAGTAATAAATTAAAGTAAAATATCCTATTTTACCTGGTAGGTTTTTAAGTATTTTCGTATACAGGGTGTTCGGGAATATGTTCCCAAAAACAGTCGTTATTTACTGAAATTTATGCCCTTAAAGAGCGCCTCTAGAAATTTTTTGATAGCATTTAGAGTACTTGGTTTAATAAAATAAGTTTTAAAAATGACAAATATGACTAAGGCCCCATTAAAATGGTGCACTCTTAAAACTTTTGCATTCATTAGGACGCCAGAGGCGGACTTACCTTTACACAGTAGTGCTAATTATTTTAAAACCCTGTATATTAGAGAAATAAAAGTAGTATTTTTGAATAGCTTAAACCCTTTGCTAAAAAAGGGGCCCTTGTTCGATATCCATAAATTGACGCGTTTTCGAGAAAAATGGGTTGTATTGAATAATTTTGTATGTCAGCTTAACAAGGGTTTGCTCTAAACTTATGCATTCAAAAGCTCTAATTATCGAAGATAAATATCGAAAATTTTGGGACCCTCTACAATGCCGCAACATTAATTTTTATTGTCGTGAAAAACACAATATTTTCTAAAAGGTTTTCTAGTGTTAATTGTTACACAAAAACCTGTGTATTGTATGTTTTACAACACAGAAACTTGTTTTGGGCGAAAACGCTTCAATTTACCGATATAAAACAAGATAGGTTCTTTTTTTTTTTTAGTTAAGGGTTTAAGCTACCCAAAAATCCTACTTTTATTTCTCTAATATGTGTTAAAATAATTAGCACTATTTTGTGAGAGTAAGTCCGTCCCTGGCGCCCTAATGACTAAAAATGTTTTAAGAGGGCACCATTTTAAGAAGTCCTTAGTAATATCGGTCACGATGTTGAATGTGTTCGTCCGAGCAGAGTAAACTCTACGGAAGTCGGTTTGCTAAGTCACGGCCAGTGACGAAGAAACAGAGAATGAGCTTTGAAAATGTACATGATCGACGTGAGACAATCCCTCCAGTCCTATCCGTCTGGGTACCCGTAGCATTGCATGGTGCATGTAGGGGTGCCATCCGTCCTGATATATCGGGACGGTCACCTTTATTAGGTTTTATGTCCCGTTCATAGCAAAAAGTCCCGATATACGATATGGAACAAACCGATGAAAGGAATCGACTAACCCCCGCCTTCATCCCGCTAACTTACCAGAAATCAAGGTGTCCTGACATTGGCTATAGTTTATGGCAACCGTATGCATATGGGATCTCCTGGTAGACAAGCCATTTATGGCTTCTGGACTCGAGCGTCACGGGTCATTGCACGCTGTGGGACCCAATCGTCTATTCACTCAACACCTCTGACCTTTCAAGCCGGGAGTGGTGGGTTCGGCGAAGACTGGTCCCCACTGTGCTGAGCAGTCTACTGTCAACTGACTCATCAAGTTGACTTCCGTAGAGTCAACCAAGTACCCTTGCCTGGTGCGAAAAAAGGTCTTGTGTGGCCAATGTAATTCAATACCCGGCGGGGCATATAGCCCAAGGAGTTGTTGTTTTTGGTCCTCATGATCATTGCCTAGAAGAGCCACTAGTAATTAGTGGTCTCTGGTCCTTGGATCAGAGCTTTTGATCTTTTTCAGCTTAACGAATATATGTCATATAAAAATAATTTCATTGTATCAAGTACAACAAAAGGTGAAGAATAACCGATTTCCAGCGGCGCCCTTTAAATGCACATATCTCAGTAAAGAGGGGATTTTGAAAAAAGTTTATCGAAACTGGTCGTATTATTTTAATGTCTTCTATATAAATCCGAGAGATTGCCTAAATTGCGGCAAAATATTTCGATTGCATGAAAGTTTGTTGCTTGGCAATTTGGTGCATTACATTTACGACAATACCACGAGCCGTCAGGCTTGAATTTAGGTGTAGGTCATTTTAAACTTTACATAATAATTTTTAGAAATTTAATGTCCCTAATCCCAAAGCATTAAGATTTCGAAAAAAAACGTACCTCTATAAAATTTCTGTTGTTGAGTTTTCTAAAGTTTTTGTAAGAAGCTAATTTAGTTTTTTATTTACCACAATGGTTTTATTTGTACTAATGAACTATCTTACATGTTATTAAAATAATAGGTTTGTTATTTAAGGTATCCAGAGGTAAAAGCCGTATATACCTACAGTAATGTTGTAGGACGTATGCATCATTGGCTAAAAAATACAACATACATACCAGAGGAAGTCGCCGGACAAACACAGGACCTAATGTTAGTGTGGAGATAAAAAAATAAAACTTACGGTTCAATATTTAGTTTTTTAATAAATATTTTTTTTAAAATAAATGTTACTAAAAGTAAAACTTTGCTTTCATTCCATAATTCATGCTGTAGCTTTTAAAATTAAGTGGCGCAACGTTGTTAGCGCACTCGTCGTAATAATTTTAAACTAACCTAGTGCAAAATGACATTTCATAATTAAGTTTTCCTTGCTGTTGTTGCAGTTAATGTCATATTTTTAAATATTTGTTATGCGATTTATTAAATAAATGCACTAACAAATACAAAAAATAATAGTATCCGATTTAAGCGAAGTGTTTTAGTGGTTGTCATCATGGATTCCGTTAAAAATTCTGTAATTAAGCAAAACGTGCAAGTCGGATTTGTTATGTCTGCAGTTTAAGTTTAAATACCCAAAACCTTGCGTTTTGGGTATTTATTTTTAATCAAAATATGTTTAATACGTATATTTATTTTATAATATATTTTTATTACAAGACTTTTCAAACCTTAATAAAAAAGCGCGAAGTAAAAGTTGTAAGATACTCTTAAAATTGTGTTTAATCAAAAACTATTTTTGATTTAAATACCCATTTTTATCAGCTGATTGACCATATTTCAACATTGTGTTTTTTAATTTTAATACCCAATCGGGATCTCTATGTCAAACCAGTTGCTTAACCGGGTAAAGTTTGAAAAGTGGGATGCCAAGTTACCGCCGTATTTTTTTATTTCTAATAGTGTTTGGAATAACATAAAATTTGTTTTTTTTTTGATCTTATAAAACGGGTTTTATAATAAACTATAATATTTTTTAACTATTTTCTTTTGTGCCCATTACGCTAATAATATGTAATTAATACCATACGTTTTTTCTTAGTCTGTGCATTTACTTCATTTTTGTTAAATATGTATCTTAGATGATTAACTTCTTTTAAATACTTTAAGGTAAAGCGCAAATTAAGACGCGTATAGCGCGTGCGAGGTGATCCGATCAATCGCATCGGAAAATGTCTGATACTTAAACAAAACAATTGTTAATATTAAACTTAAGTTTTAAATCGGAATCAGGTGATATTGAAAAGATTTTATGAATTACTTTCGCATAAACCGTAACCAATATTTTAAAATACATGAGATTATTCGACAAGACACTAAATCAAATGTCTGTAATGCCCAGATGCCGACTCTTGAGTTTTGTTTTTATGTAATTATAGTTTTTAGTATCGAAGAGTATTTTGGTAAATATTTAATTTGTTTAGTAGACTAATTTTTAATGTTTGATACCCTTTCATCGTCTTAGCCCCAAATCGTTAATCAGCTTTGTATAAAATCATCCAAAACTTTAAATGGTTTTTTACTTTTCAGTTGAACATGTCTTTAAATAGTGAAGATAGATAAAACATAGGCTTTTAATTTTTCCTAATTTTTTGATGTTAAATTAATTGTTAATTAATTATGAAGAGAAAAAGCTGTCATTATGCGCGAAAATAACGGTAAACGTAAGTCATTATTTACACAGTAATACATTAAAATTATTTTAAAAGTAATCGGGTCCAACTTTAAACTTACTAATCATGGATTACTGTAAACCCTGCAGCCGTATTTACCAAGCTTTGACAAATATTTATTAGACTGACAACCTACTTAAAAAGCAGGCTATCAGTCTGATAAATAATTGTCGAAGCTTGGCGAATACGGCCGTTAGAACTGCCAATGACACATTTTACTATTTTAGCAAAGAAAAGTAGAAAATGTCAGTACCATGGAGGGTATACTTACGGAATAAACAACAAATATGGATCAGGAAAGATGTAAGAAAAATTAAAAAAAAGGCGTTTAATGGGTATATTAAAAAAACATTTTTAGATTTTTAAGATGCTCCAATTACAGAAAGGGTGGCTGTAGAGGTAAAGGATATATAGTGGAAGGAGAAGGTCCAGAATCATTTGTGTTAGTAAATGAACATAACCACCCTCCGAATTTTTTAATGGAGGAACGAAAAGAATTAGCCGATGTGTTAAAAGAATACGCTCTTACCACAGTAGGAAACCCAGTGGAAGTGTACACCAGCGTTCTCGCAGTGTAATTATATTATTTAAATAATACTAATCCTTATAAAAAGTTATCATTGACGTTTAATATTAGTTACTAAGTTTATAGTGTTCCAATAATTAATAAAACCCAATAACCGATGTTGCTCTCTATCGAAAAATATACAGTCATTCTAATTAAAACAAGCCTATTTGTACATTTAACAACGTCAATTTTTATTTTTAGGGGGATACTTTTTTGTGTCAAAATTTATTCGTTTAGGGTTATCCCTTCCCCTCAGCAACACAAATGTTAAAAGGTGTCAGATGGAAAAAGGGGACATTTTATCTTAAACGGTTTTTTATTCTCTCTATAGTATTTACTTTTTTAAAATCCGTTTTTAATAGTCTTTACTTTTTCAAAATCGGTTAAGTAGTTTTTAAAGAAATGAACTCTAAATTTCGTGGCTTCTAGCCGGTTAACCTTATATAACCTTTTTATTATTTAAAATATCAAAATAAAATTTTGTACGTACCTAGATATATTACATAAGTGTGCATTTTTCTACGAATTCATTTGTTTGCTATTACTTTCGATTTAGCCGAAAATGTCCCTAACTTTTTATTTTAAATGAGACACGCAGATTCTTTTTACTAATTTGAATAAGTAGAAAATTTTATTCTCGGTACAATGATAGTGCATTTGCATTAATGGCACACAAGATTAAAAATTAAAAACATTTAGAGGTTAAATGTCAAAAAGTAGCATAGCAATGTTATTGTACTCGGAATGTTGTTTTCTATTCAAATTAGTTAAAATAATCCGAGTGTCTCATTCAAAATAAGAAAGTTAAGGTCGTTTTCGGCTGGACCGGAAGTAATAAAACATAACTGAATTCGTTTGAAAAGGTACATTAATGTGATATACCTCCGTCCCAAAGTTTATTTTGATATTGGTTGGTTTTACCGCCCTTTCGGGGTCATCCCACCCAGGTTTCAACTGTCGCCTACCCCTAGGTGGTGCACTGCAGCCTTAGAGGCTTATTGTGCCTTAACCCCTACTCCGTCTCATTCATACACCATGCATTCCATAACTTGGATGGTTGCTGCTCGGTCGTTTACGCCCGTCCGCAGAACACCGCGTGCCGACCCGCAGGAGCAAGCCACAAGGGCGACATATTTTGATATTTTAAACAATAAAAAAGTTATAGGGATCAGCCTGTGGGTAGAGACAATCAATATTTAGGATGAAATTTCTCGAAAATACTAAACCGATTTAACTTGACCTCCTTTCCAATTTGAACTTTTTGACGTTTGTGCTGATCAGGAAAGTGGATAACCTCACTTATAACAGTCATCACAATAACCCCCAGACATTAAAATTGATGTGTTTTAGGATTTTTCTGTACGTGTACAAGTAACAGTAATTACGGGGTGACTCGGTTTAATTAAAATGAACTGAATACTAATTTGATAGGTATGGGTTTTATTATTTTTGGTTTATATTGGAATACCCAAACAGTTAACTAATCTTTGGATTTTTCCGATTAAAATACAACGAAACTTCAGCCAGGTATTGATTGTCTTGAATTTGATTTTAATCTTTTTTTACGAATGTCTTTTTAAAGCCCAAATGCATATCTTGTTTCCAGCTAAGTAAGTTTCATAGAATCTCGTTTCATTTTTACTTACACCAAAATACCAAGAGGGTATTTATTTCAGGGTAAGTCGCTTAAAGTTGGGAGTAGTGAATACAGTAATATGACTATGTTACGAGCAGTCTTCTTGCGCTTAATGATTTTAGCGAAATACAGCTCCCATTCTAAACTGGAAAATCGTAAACAGGACCGAAAATTAAAGCTGTCTATGCAAAAGCTTAATTCACTTCAGCAATGTCATGAAAATACAAAAATAGAGGAAGGACACGCACTTACATTTTTTGTTTTATAAAATAATATATTTTTATCATATGGTTTCTAGTGATCACCCAACTATTCGGTTTTGGTCGTCTGTTAAATGTAAAGAAAAGTATACAGGGTTATTCACGGTAGGTGTCCTATAGGAAGATTTAAAAAAATACTATAGATAACGTTTTTAAATTTTGGCGCCAGGTTTAAATTGATCTTTATATGGTAAATATTTGATGTTTCTGGGACTTCCGGTTATACCGGAAGTGTGTATTAACTTGCTTATTTTTACTTACTTTTAGAACATCCTATATATTATTACATTTTTGAATTCTGTACAAAATTCTTAGCATACTTTGTGTATCATGTCCTATACCTAATGCCTTTTTCACACATGGATAGTAATTTAGTCGAGTAGCGAATAATTAAGTATTCTCGTGCGTGTGGATAGCTACTACACTAAAATAATTTCCTAATTTTTACTGTCCGCATGCACGAGAATACTTAATTACTCGCTACTTAACTAAATTACTAGCCGTGTCTGAACAAGGCATAAGTCTTAGCGTTTTTGACATATTAAAATTTATTTGTCAAAAAATAACGTTTGCAGACCCAGAAATGTTTATTAATTTTTCCTATAAAAAATCCATTAGTATTTAATTTATTATGAAATTCTTGTTTAATAGGATGCCCTTTTAACTAAGTTTTATAAGGTATTAAAGAGTATCAATACAGGGTCTTTAAAAATATTTAAAATTAAATTAAAAACAAACTTTTAGTTTTTTTTAATGGAATGGTTTTATATTTTTATTTTATTTGGCAATAAAAATATGGGTTAGTTTGTAAAAGTTGCCTATTCCTTATAGTTTAAGTTGTTAAGATATTTCCAATCAAATATTTTTATTTGGCTAATAAGCTGCAGATTTAAATTTGAGTTATAATGTTTTCTTAGTTGGCTAGGATGGCGTTGAATAATAGACGCAGAATAACATATTTTCCTACGACCACATGTGAAAATAGTAAATAGCACACTGTTTTCATGCATAGAAAATGCCTTATATCACACTAGTGTTGCAAAGTACTTTACAACACTAGTGTTGCAAAGTATAATATAAAGCTGTCATCGCTGTCATTGTTATTTAAAATAAATTTGGAGTTATCAGGCTGTTAATGGGATTTACATTGAAAAAGCCATGCAATATTTTTTAATTCTTAAATGATAAAAAGCGACTAGGTAGGTGAATTTTGATATAAAAATATTGTTAAACAGTATAATATATCGCAGTAAGGAAAAGTATATATCACCCTAGTGATGCAAAGTTTTCAATTGTTTTCTTATTTTTTCCGTGAAGACAAAAACTTTTATTGTTTTTTGGTGAATAACTTGTGGTCGTAGGAAAAATAGTGTACATTACTTGTGTGAAAATCACTTTCTTACACGCGTGGGTTTGTCGCACTCGGCTGACGCCTCGTGCAACAATATTCCCACTCGTGTGAAATAAGTCATTTTCCACCCTTGTAATGTAATATACTATATTTAGCATTTCATTGTCTTTCAACGCCATCATAGCCAACTTAGAATACGTTATACATAATATAACTCAAATTAAAACCTGTAGCCTATTAGCCAAATAAAAATATTTGATTGGAGATATCTCAAAAACTAAAACTCTAGGAATGGGCAACTTTTTACAAACTTACCCATATTTTTATTGCCAAATAAGCTAAAAATATAACATTTGGGGGTTTCTATAAAAATTTTTTTTTGTTAGTTTTTTAATTTTATTTTTAATCTTATTTTTAAACACCCTGTATTAATACCTTTTTATACTTTTTTAAACTTCGTTAAAGTGGGTCCCGTTAAACAAAAATTTTATATCAAATGAAGTACTGGGAGATTTTTTACTGGAATAATAATTTTTTTTTTGGCGTGTAAACGTCATTTGTTGGACAAATAAATTTAGATATGTCACAACGCTTAGACTTAGGTATAGGACATGATACACAGAATCCAAAAATGCAATATTATATAGGGTGTTCCATTTAAAATAGGCGAGTTAATACGCACTTTCGGTGTAACCGGAAGTCCCCGAAACATTAGATATTCACCATATAAAGATCAATATTACCTAAACCTAGCGTCAAAATGTATCTTTTTTAGTTTCTGAAATCTTCTAATAGAATACTCACCGTAAATAACCCTGTATAACTACTGTTGCCGAAAGACTCTACTGTACAGGGTCCTTTTTTTTGTTTGGGATTATAGGGTATAGGCTAAACTGCAACAACATATAAGTAATCAATAAAACAAAAACAAAACCCGATTTGTCCACACAAGAGAAAGATTGTATCTACCAGGTACCATGCCAATGTGGGGGTCGTTCATGGGAGAAACAAAACGCCCTTTAAATGTAAGACTGGCAGAGCACAAACAACACACATAGAGGGGAAACATCGAAATCAGGGATCGCTGACCATGTTTGGTCTCAACAACACAATATCAAGTGGTCAGAAGCACGGGTTGTTCACAGGGAACCACAGTGGAGAAAGCGCAAATGTAAGGAAGCCGTCTTTATTGAAAACAATAATATTGTTTTTAGCAATCCAAGTGTGGACATACCAAACATTTGGAAACCACTCTTAAAGCGTACTAATGCCGGCGCCTTAGGTGAGCTACCCCACGCTTGACCGAACCCAACACCATCACGGGTGAATGACCTTCCCCAGTGTATATAAACTCAGTAGCTTTAGGAATTAGGTTTAGTTTACACTTGAGGACGGATAGAGATAGTACTGCCCGAAACGGTTTGTAAATAAATTAATAAAGACAATGGAAGTCCGAAATTCTTCTTTTACAACGTATAAGTAACACTTAGATTTAATCATTATTGCTTTGCTTTATAAAGGGTATGTAATACATGTACATACATACATACTTACATTGTAAGTATGTATACTTAAAAAACCATTTTGTAATTGAGCGCGGATTTAATAAGTACATGATATAATTATTTTTTACTTGCTATTATCAATTTTTACCATATAAAGATTAATATTACTTAAACCTAGCGTCAAAATGTATCTTTTTAGTTTCCGAAATCTTCTAATAGAATACTCACCGTAAATAACCCTGTATAACTACTGTTGCCGAAAGACTCTACTGTACAGGGTCATTTTTTTTGTTTGGGATTATAGGGTATAGGCTAAACTGCGACAACATATAAGTAATCAATAAAACAAAACCCGATTTATCCACACAAGAGTACTTGCTATTATCAATGATTTTATTTTCTGCGGTCGTTATTGTTTTGCTTAATAATTGTTTTAGTATTCTTGTTAAATTGGGTTTTTAATAAACTTACGCCTATAATAAATAAATATTGATTTAATCCATGGCTAACGTTATTATTTTGTTATTTAAGCTGTTTAGAACAAAACAAAGGTGTTACATATTACTTTGTTTTTTGAGATACTAACCAGAACTCATAAGTTTTTTAATATCTTAAAAATTAAAATATTTATATTTATTTTAAGTACGCCACTGGATTCTACGTAAAAATTTATAAAACTTTGGATTTAAAGTTTGTTTCTATCTCCATAAATGTCCGAATAATAAAGACATAATAAAAATCGACGAATTTCGAGAATCATACTGTATCTTCTTAACCAATCAAGCTAGCGTGGATCTGATCTGCCCCATTAAAATGAACACGAAAAAGAGCACGAGACACGTATCTTTTATTTTTGTATCTCTTACCGTTTAGCCTATACCCTATAACCCCAACCAAAAAAAACACCTTGTACAACAGCTTGGTACTTGAAGTGCCTAATTTAAGATCCGGTTTGTTTTAGTGTGCCAGAAATTGAACAAGTGTGGCCTTTTCCAAAAGCAGTAAGAATTATAAACGATGTTAGGAATAAACGTCAATTATAAAGTGGAAAAAGCCTCTTAGGAATAATACATTTAGTAAAATAAATCTGATGACTTTTATTATATAATTATATTTTGGCAATAAATGACAAATTATAATCTATTTCTTATTTATGTTACAATTTATTTTTAATTATACAGTCAGAGTTAAAATGAAATGTATATAATTTTAGGAAAATCGTTCCAGCTTCGATCAGCTACCTATCATGGCGGATATACTTATGGAATGTACAGTGGAAATACAGCTTCAAAAATGTAAGGAAAATGTTTTACGAAATAACATTTAGGTTATGTTTTGCTCTACCGCATCCACTTCTTTTATGTGGCGTGTTGGAAAGTGATACAAATAAAAAGTACAACATTCCTTTGCTTACTGAATGTCCACCTTGTAAATTACTTGTATCTATTAATCCCACATCATCAAAGATAAACTGTGTTAAGCAAAGGCTACATATAAAACGGTTGGTCCTTATGCCATAGGACCTACATATTTTGTCAAAGGCCTTAATGCATTAAAACTTTATAAATTGACTCCAATTAAACTTTGAAATAATTAGCATAAAAATAAGATCTGCTGCACAAACCCTTAAAATATATATTATTATTCAAGTTCTCATATCAGCTAACAAATGTTAAATAGTATAAAATTAAATTAAATTTTCACAGACTCATTTCGTTTTTAAAACACTTATTTGACTTTTTGCAAGTGCAGCATTAAAAACCAAAAGTACATCTTTTATCAATTTCCAGATATCTGACCATATTAGAGTAGTGATTTTTATGTTTTTACTCCAAAACTTCGCTTTAAACGAAATAAATCAGGAGTCAAATTGGCTTAAGGTACGATGAAAAACAATATTTGTGGGGGATTAGATTCCAAAATATTAAAAGTCAAAAACAAGAAAGTGTTTAGATATTTGCCCAACTAGAAGAAATAATTTAGAATATACCATTTCCCTAGGACATCTGCTGCTGTTGCAATGGTATATTTTTAAAAAACATTGTGAGTATTTTACTAAAAAAATAACGTTAAAACAAAACATTATTTGGCTTTTCTTCAGAATAAAATAAAAAAATTATTAAAAATGTTAAGAAAATTAAAATTTTATATACTATGGAGTCCTGTCCTTGCACAATATAATAAAAATTAAGATTACTTTAAAAGAAATAAACTATTCTGTCCTTGAACAATATAATACAAGTTAAGATTACTTTAAAAGAAATAAAATAATGACATATTTAATATAAAGTTACTTACGATACAAAGGTTTCAAACTTTAAACAAAGGTTCATTAGCTTTCGGTTGAAATTATTTTTTAAAGTAATCTTAACTTTTATTATATTGTTCAAGGACAGAATAGTTCTTTATAGTATATAAAAGTTTTAATTTTTTAAAATGTTTAATAAACATCTTTATTTTGTTCTGGAGAAAAGCCTAATAATATTTTGTTTTAACTTAATCTCCCAGAAAACAAATAAAGCATAATATAAAATAACGTAAAGTTATGCAGAAATAGTAAGATTTAGTATTTATAGTTAGTCATAAGGGAATTCACTTTATGCAAAACCTTTAAAATTAACATTAATTTTATTAGGTAATTATTATTTTACCTACAGGTATTTTATTACGTCACAATATATTATAGTCTTGCAGTCAGCAGGTCTCCTAGCGAAACTGTATTTTTTGAATTATTTCTTCTGATGGTCATAAAACAAATAAATATAACTTGTCAATAATAAAACAAATATAATTAATAATTAATGATTGGACAATTTGGTTAAATAAAATGGCAACGTGTTTAACTTTAATAAAACACTATTAAAAAAAGGTGAATTTACTTTTTTAAATATATGCGGTTTTGTCTCTTGGACTTATATGGATATTTTGTGAACCAACTAAACTTTTCGTGAATCATATTAGTTTATCCAAATTTTCTTACTATGCCGCAGTTACATGACATTATGTTGCCAGTAAAGAATTAAAAAAAAATCATATGTTGCAAACTTTTTGCCACTGTAGGGTGTTTCTTAACTACATGCTAATATTTAGGGGTTGATTCTTGGACTCATTTTAAGAAAAAAACTTTCTATGGAAATATGTTAAACGTCTAAACATTTGAGATACATAGTGTTAAAATTAAAAAAAAATCTATTTTTATCTTAACTATCCTTTACCCAATTTTGTTTTAATTTATCAATATTATTAATGGCATTAAGGGGGTAATTTATCACTAACTTAATTACATTTATTAAGTCCACTGGTGTCTCGAGAGGCAACTAAAGGATTATTTCTAACCAAAAAACGGTACGCCACTGACTGTATAAAGGTGTGTAAAATTTTTGTACTTTTTTAGATTAAGCAAATAAAAACACTGCTTTTATGTATCCTATTTTTTCCATGTCTTGTTTAGTTTAAAAGAAAAACAATAAAATGTTCTTAATTGCATACTTTTAGACCATAAAGGAAACATTGCGGGATATTTTTCTTTTAAAATTTAGGTTTTATAATTTTTATTAGCAATAATGTAACAAAAATAATAAATACCGATTTAAATAAGGTTTATATTAAGTATAACAGTTTTTACTAAAATGAGTGTTTTCGAAATCTTTTGGTTTTTTGAAAATTTTAATACACTGTATCTCAAAAGTTAACACATTTAGGGCACATGTCCATATGAAGTATTATTCTTTAAATGAGTCCAAGGATCACCCTCCTAAATATTAGCATGTATTTAAGAAACATCCTGTTTATAGAGGGTAGAAGAAAGGAAAACCATTTTGTATGGGGGACAAGTTGAAAAAGTGTATATCGAAAGGAAGTAAATTAAGGGGGCGGCACAGTAGCAACTTAAAAGATTTTAGTATTTCTTTCCTTTTTTATTTTGTATTTTAGCTTTTCTTTTTAATTCTGTATCTTACTCTTATAGATAATTCTTTTCTTTTCATACTCATTGGTTAAAATCTTTTGTCTGCGGCGCCACCTTAATTTGCTCCTTTTGATGGACACTTTTTAATACATTGAGATGATACTCCTTCTTTTACCCCCCATACCACTAATATTATTTTAAAGTTGAAGTAAACTCGCAGGTAAACCTAACGTTACAAAGTGAAAGTTAGTTGTAAGAGTGGCCTTGCTTAATAAGGTTTATCTCTGATATCCTTTTATGTAGGTATTTTAAGATGTGGCTATGTTTTAGTTACTTAAGATGTTCTGGATATAAAAGTACTGGATGTAGAGGAAAGGGATATATGATGAGAGGTGAAGGAGTTGACAGCTTTGTATTATTAGCCGAACACAGTCATCCACCCAACTTTCTTATGGAAAAAGATCGGAAATTGCAAAAACTTTAAAAGAATTTGCTGCTACTATACCAGGAAAGCCCATAGAGGTTTATAATAGTGTTGTCTCAATGTAAGTATTTATAGGCTTAGTAATTTTAATTAAAAGTCAAAAGATCAAATTTGTTCCAGACTAAATAGGAATTTTAAAAATTATTTTTATTTATAAAAGGAAATGGCTTACCATTGTTTTTTAATATATTTACTCGTAACGTACGTAAAATAACAGGCCGTTTGGTTCAATCTGATGATGTGGATGCTATGGGTATATTTTCTACATAGGGATGCATGGAATAGAGCAAAAAAATACAAGATATTTGGTGAATATTATAAATGAATCTTTTTAAAATACAAAAAATCCAGTGCTATCTAAATTACATAAAAAAATAATTTAACTCTAGTCAAATAAGCTTCAATAAAAACTTTGGTAAAAACGTGGGACGCATTGCACTTAAATACTAAAAAATTAAAGGTTTTTAACTTTATAACTTACCTGTAAAGGGCAAAAAAATGATTGCACATACCACAGTGTCTTGTGTTGGGGCGAATGTCGTCTCCTTCTATGTATGCCTGCAATCCATTTTTCTCTTAAGTTTTTTCATTAGGAAAAGTAGACACGTTTACATATGAACCACCCTTCTTTAAATATTTTTATAATTGCTACAACAGCCGGGAAAACAACACATGCGGCATTTAAAAAAATAATAAGTGACCTAAACCTAAATAGAAAAGTAGTTTAATCTTTACATCTCTATAAAACACGCACCTTGTTAAATTCACGGAAAGTAGGTAAACAACCAAAAACTCTTTAGAAATTAAAACTAAGGAATTGCAAAACACTAGAATTAACTCACTATTGTTCCATTAACATCTATAAAACAACAAAAAGTTTTTGCATTACTAAAATATAATTAAAATATTGCCTAAACTTTCACACAAAGATTGTTTACCGCGCGCCCATAAAAACAATGCTCTTGCCATTTACGTCGCTGTTTAACGTAAAAGGCGCGAGCTACTTAAAAATATATTCCATTCTTTTTAATGCGTTAGGAAAAATCAGTGTCTACCTTTTACCTGTTAATAATACCAACAGATTTCGGCTTTTACCATAATATTCTTTTCTATGCTTTTAACGATAGACAACGAATAGTCCTCACCCGAAAGCCAACGTCACAAATGATCACGGGACCATATCCTGCGGGCCTTTATAAAACTACGTAGGTTACGATTTACTTTAAACCCCTTATGGACGACACTGGTAAAAACTAATTTGTGTCTTTTGTGCCAATTTTAATGCATAGGAGGTGTCCCCCAAATTATTTAAAAATACCTTAATTGATATGAAAGTTATAAAAAAAACATTTTTTTTAAATTTTTACACCCTGTAGACCAAAAACTAGAACGTTTAGAACATATGTTTATATAAAGTTTTTTCTCATTTTTCATTGTAGAATCATCCCTTAAAGTTTCTCGGTTGAGTTCCTCGACTTGCATACCATTATTTCCTTCCCGCTTTTTACCATTAGTGAGTATTTTGTACTTGGTATAGAGGCGAAGTTTTAAATAGAGTTGGGACACCTTGTATATGAAACTTTGGTGTTTTCTTTTTATTGATATATTTAAAATATTTGTGAATTTTTATCTTTTTAGCTATCCTGAAATTGAACAGCTATGGCCGTTTTCACGAGCAGTACGAACCATAAATAGAATAAGACAAAGAACTGGTTTTATGAGAACATCGTAAAGAGGAAATTTAAATAGGTCCTGCTTTTTGCTATAGAATATTAATGATACTATAAGTACTTTTTTATTTTAAAAAATGTAGCTGAATTTTCTTAACTGTTAAGAAATACTAGCATTTTTAATATAGTAGCCATCTTTCAACATCTCATTAAAACTAAATTTAATTTAAAACAATGTATTGTACATTTTATCATTCATTTTTTCAACTTGTTATAAATAAATGTAAAAGTTTAAGTCTATAATTTTAAAGAAATGGAAAATTTTTCTAAAAAGCAGCTTCGTATGTATGATAACATTATATCGTCGGGATAGTGCAAATCTGCGTAACTAGCATTGGATAATTCCAAGTATCTGACAAATGTAGCTAATTTTTAATTTTATGAGCATTTTACGTAAGATCCTGATGGGCAGCCACAACGGATAATCTATGGTAAAAATATACAGGGTTTTTCAGAAGTATGGGATCAAACATCTAGGGGTTATGCAGGGTAACAGTAGAAAACATTTAAGTATAGGGCCCCATGTCCGGAAAAGTGTCACTACGGCACTACAGCCCTAAGGCAAGTTAAAATTTAGAAGGACAATGAATAACCTAAGCATTTGATTTTTGCCCTTTTTACATGATATCATTACAACAAAATTAAAAATATAAAATTATTTAATTAAAAAAAAACTAGTAATAAAATAAAAAATAAAATAATAAAAATTTTAAACATTGACATTGACATTTTGAGCAATTGTTGTGATGATATCATGTACAAAAGCCAAAAATTAAAAGCAATTAATCCTATGTAGGCATTCATCTTTCTAAATTTTAACGCATCTTAAGGCTGTAGAGCCGTAGTGACAGTTTTCCGGACATGGGTCCCTATAGTTAAATGTTTTCTACTGTTGCACTGCATACTACATCTATTGTCTCCCTAATTAATTAGTAAAAATAAGCCAATTTACCCTTAAAATAACAATAAATCACCGACGATATATCTTGTTTATTATTATATAGTTTTTCGGTTAAGTGGTATTTTATGGTTTTTATTTTATTAATCTATACTAATATTAGGGAGAGGTAAAATTTGTAAATTTGTTTATCTGTTTGTTTGTAAGAACATTTTTTCATAATCAGAAAGCTACACTATTCAGGAGTGCTATATCCTATATTTTATTGTAATTGAACAGAAAGTTACCTTAATTCTTTTTTCACTTTTTTCATGATATCCAAAACTAAGTTAAATATAATAATAATAATGTAATTTAAGAGACTATATATACAGGGTAACTTCTAACCTATACGCGTAAAATTATTTCTGTCAAGCAATGACTAAACATGAAAAAAAGGTTAGAAAAATGTTTCGAGTTAGTGAGATAATCGAATATTTTAAATTAAATAAAATAACGCGAATTATGAAGACAAATAATAAATGGTAAATCATTTTTGTATTAAAAATTATTTAGTGTAGTTTTTACACAGCTTTGTATAATTTATCGGCTAAATATTTCGTTCTTAAAAAAAAACAATAAACAAGCCATGATAATTATGTTTGGCATTACTAACAGTAAGTACACTTTCCTTTCAGTTGTGATTTTATTTTTACGCGAGTAAAATTACAATTTTATTAGTGCTTATGGTGATTATACCATATTGTTAAAACAAAGAATAGGTTTGTATTTTATTTGTTATAATTTATCATTGTCTGTCCCTAGAATTATATATACTTCGTTTATTAAATTTAAAATAATTTAAACAATACGTTATCTCCCTAACTAAAATTGATTATTTTATTTTTTTACTTTTTTTTATTTTTTAGCAATAATTTCCCAAGTTTATGCGTTTAGGTAAAGAATCACCCTGTATGTGTTATATATTTTTAATAGTTTTGATTGAAGTAATAGTTAAGATTTTTCAGTGTTAATAACTGTAATAGATAGATATCTGCCTATATTTACAGTTTTTTAGATAACTTAATAAGTGTGACTATCATTAAATAAAGGTATAATTAAAATAATTGTTTAGTAGTTTTTTATTTATTGAGTCTACATTGATTTGCTGTTATACTATGCGTTGTATGGTACTTTAGTGGGTACATGCCAAAATGCTTAAAATGTTACCTCTTCGGTCCTCGTCCGGGATATAGCGAGCAACCCCAAAAATTCAATTTTAAAATCAACGTTTGTGTGGCAAGTTTGCCACCGTTATCAAGATAAAATTAAATAAAAATAAAAATTAACTAAAATTAAGTTTAAAGTTTAAAACCTTAGGTTAAGATTATTCATTTTGTCATAGGCGACGTATGTCACATATGACATACTCTGTATCCCAAATATGTTGCGCTGGGGTATCTGAAAAAAAACTATTATTACCTTAATAACAATTTACTGTTTATTATAGGGTTAAACTTTAAAAAATGTTATAACCTACTGCCACTGACACATGTTATTATTTTAGCAAGGAAACTTAGAAAATGCCTGTACCATGGAGGTTATAGTTATGGGATAAACAACAAATATGACTCCGGAAAGATGTAAGACATTAAATTAGTAAATGTGACCGATTTTAAAGATAAGTTAATAACAGAAAAGATAGCACAGAGAAAAATGATATATTGAAGAAGGTTTTAAATCACTTGTTTTGTTAAACATTCACTGTTCAGATGTTTTAATGGAAAAATAAAACCAAACCTTTAACTATACAAGGAAGGCTAGTTGCAGCTCAGCAGAATGCTGCCAATGCAGTTATTTTATCTAAATGATATACTTTAAACTATTATTGTTGTTTTATACTAGATAAAGTTTGTAGTAAGCCGATAGTCATAAAAACACAATTTGTTAACATTTATCTTTTCACTTTCTCATAATACTCGTACAATTCGTATGGGCGGACGAGCTTTACTATATACACAATGTGGTATGACTTTACTTCCTTTTTCATTTAAACTTTTAGACGTTTGTATTGGTGGGGGGCGGCAAATCTTTAAACAAGTAAATTTTGATACAGAAGTTCCCTTAAAAACAAAAATTGACAATGATTGATAAGCAAGGGAACCTGATTGTGTGCAGAAAGTTGTAACAATTTCTTTGGTGCGTACAAATAAAATCAAGTTTCAGCCACTGATCTCGATGGATTGCAAATGTTATAACCCGCGCGAAACAAAAGTTACATTTCATGGGCGAAAAACCGGTTTGTGCGCATGCCTTTTGAGGGTAAACGCACCCGGCCCTAAACAACTAAGAATTTGTTGACGGCGTCCTGGTTTTCTGTTCGAAGTAGGGTAGCTAATGAGCGTTTCGGTCAGATCGCGGACGGAGGGCACGGGAAGCCGGTGTTTGTATTTTGCTACGGCTTTTAAGTGCGCATGTTCGTCCACCCACTGCGCGTGGTCGTAAAAATCCGAAAAATGCTTCTTGCCACTGCGGATCTAAATGGTTTTAGCCCCTGTTACGATATTGATAAATACTACCGCGTTCTAACTCACTTAAGAAGTTGAAAGCTTACTAGGTTATTTATTTTACAAAAAGGCTTTTGATTGCTTCAAATGATTAAATAAGACTACACTATTTCCTGATTTTTTTTTCTTTTTTTGAAAATAAAGAACTTAAAATTTTACGTTTTTATAATTACACTATTATATTATACACATTATTATTTTATAGATAAACCGTATTAAGCCAAACCTTGATGTTTAAGGGTATAGCATTGTACAAGGTGGGCCAAGTAAATTCGATGCTTTTATAGAAACCGTATGCTTTTCTTGCGTCGTTTTCCCGCTACACAGGGTTTGTGGGTTTCTTAATTTCTTGCGTAATTTTTAATCCTTCATAACTTTAATTTGAGGAGATTTTTTAAAACTGTAAAAACTTTTCATGCAGAGTGTAGATATGCTTTTCATTTTTTTAAGGTAATGTATTTTTGAGTTATTTATTTATATTCGTAAATGTTGAAAGAGCACCCCGTATTTTTTTTGTATGAATAGATTTAAAAAATACCTTTTAAAAATGTCCCACACTTTATATTTCTTTTAAGTCGTTTCTAAGATACTGCATATTTTGTCGTTTGTTACTATTATTGAGTAGAAAGTAGGCCATAAAAAATATAGTCTATACTAATATCACAAGAATAAATATATTACCCAGAAGGATATCTCGAAGGCGGCTTCTTTGATGTCTCCTAGCGCGTCTCATGACCTCGAACTGCATATTTTGCAGGCGTTTCATGAGCGTACCTAAGAAATTAACATGTTTAGGCGCCTATCTCTTAAAAATATATTTTAATATTATTATAATGCATTTTATAACATCTATGCAATCAAATAAAACAAATGCTTTAATAATATGTCGTATTGAGATATATTAATAATTATTATGAAATGTGTCTATTTATTTTCGCATATGACAATTTTTTATTTTTCATATTTTTGAAGTTTCTATTTATCCATTTGAGGGTATGGAATAGTCTAACTGTAACAAACCATTTAATTAAATAACTAATTGGAACTTGTTCACAAGGATGTAAAAAAACTATTTTTAAACGGTTTTACTTGACCTGTTTGTTATTTATTTGGAATTATTTTTTGGGTCAAATCAAGTAATTGAAATTTGACCCCCTTCCTGACGACCGATCGATCTGAAATTTGGTACACTTCCTTAGTCTTGATGACAATACAATATAACATATTCTTTATGATTGTAAATCCAACATGGCCGCCGATACAAAATGGCGGATTACATATTACTACAACCTCAATATGGGTATCAAATTAAAGGGCTTTATTGGTAGAATAGAACCCACTATGAAAAAAATAAAATCCGAGATGGCCGCCGCCACAAAATGGCGGATTATATATTTTTTTTCACAAATACCTCAATATGGGTATCAAATGGAAGGGCTTGATTGGTAGAATAGAGCTCACTATAAAAAAATAAAATTCAAGATGGACGCTGCTGCAAAATGGCGAATTACATATTTTCCACAACTACTTCAATATAGAATCGTTGGTTAGTTCTGGTTAGTTATAGGCGAACTCAATAGAATGAGAAGTATCAACTAACAACAAAACTAAAAACTTGAAAATAAATTATGTAAAAAAACTTTTTATGTTAAACGGTTTTATTGTACTAAAAGCTAAAAATAATTCGGTAAGTCCTAGCTACTAGATCGCACCAATCTTCTCATCAATCTGGGGTATTGATCAGACAAATAATAAAATCGTTGGGCAATTGACATTTCTATCATAATATTTACTCTGGATACGCTTCAGTTTTTTAAAATATGTATTGTATAATTTACACAAGTGTCTATTTATTTTTCCATATGACAATTTTTCTATTTTTAAACATTTTTGAAATTATTGTTTATACATTTGAGTGTATGGAATAATCTAACTCTACCAAATAATTTAATTAAATAATTAATTGCAAACAAGGCCTACTTTTTTTCTTTCTTCTTCCATGATAGGTAATTAATTACACAATTCACAGAAAAATCACTAAACAGAATATTATAGTCCAGAAAAATAAAACGTATCGCAATAAACTATATAAAATACATTGACCGTTACCACTTATTCTTGTGCCGTTACAGAGTCGTTGCTTCGCCTTTCACTACTGCACTGGCAATTTCGGTTTAGAATTTCGGTTTAGTAGCCCTCGAAGGTCACAGCCTGCGCCGCTCAAGGTAAAAGAGATATCCTTCTGGTTAATATATTTATTCTTGTGCTAATATTATGAAGAGGTAAGGTTTGTAACTTTGCTTGTTTGTTTGTTTGTAGCCGCTAATCTTCTGAACCGATCATAATAATTCTTTCACATTCAGAAAGCTACACTATTCAGGAGTGTAAATAGGCTATATTTTATTATGATTAAACAAAATGTTTAGATATTACCGCCCAACGAAGTGAACACGGGTCGGCTATCTTGGATAAACTATAACTTTGTAAGTGCTAATCTTCGAAAATACTAAACCGATCATAAAAACTTTTTACAATTAGAAAGCTACTATATTTAGGAGCGCTATTTTAAAATGATTAAACAAAAAAATTTAGAGAAAAATAATGACATGAATGTAGGTATATCAAGTCAGCAGGAAAATATAAGTACCCGAACGGGTCGGATTTCTTATAATATAAGCCTCAGTGATTCAATGGTAGAATGTTTGCCTGCCATGTGGAGAAAGAGAGAGAGAAAGAGAGAAAGAGAAAAAGAACCATGTGGGCGGTCCGGGTTCGATTCTCGCACAAAGCAAGTTTTTTTATTTTATTTTCTTTAATGAAAATAGATAAGAAAAAGCAACGAATGTACTTATTTTAAGTAGATTTTTTCTTTGATGTTTATTTATACTAATATTATGAATAAAAAGGTAATTGTTTGCTTTTAAGGGTTAATTTTCGGAAATACTGAACCGATCATGAAACTTCTTTCACAATCAGAAAGCTACACTATTCAGAAATGCTATAGGCTATATTTTATTAAGATTGAACAAAAAGTTAAAAAAATACAATTTTCCTCCAACGAAGTGGGCACGGGTCGACTAGTCATACTATAAACAGCCTTATTATTACTTTTGTATTTTATTGACTGCAATGGCGACAAACAATTTATATAATTTATTAACGCAAATAATGATAAAGATTAAGCCTATTTTAATAGTAAACTAATTTATTCTGTTGATGTCATGCCCTAAGAATTTTTGATCAGGTTTTATTAATACGTTAATATTTCATGTACCAAACAATAATTATTTTTATACAGGTAAGTAAAAGATTGCCATGAAAAGCAAACGTAAGCTAAATTCAAGTCTTTTAGCAGAAAGTCTTTATTTGTTTTTTATAGTCATCTTTTATTTATAGGAATACGTAAACATTGTTGTAAGTTACATAAATATTAACTTATTGATAAAACCTGATTAGAAAGTCCTTTGGGCAAAACATCAACAGAATAAATTAGTTTTTCTACGACTGTTAATAAAAATATACATTAATAATGTGATTTTAAACTGGTAATATGACTCAAAATTACACTCCATAAAAAAATTGCAGTTGGCGGTAACATCGCATATATGGCTGACAAATAATCTATAACAAATAGAAAACAATAAATTTATTTTTGTAATAATATAAATCCACAAGAAATTTCTTTTCAGTGATATAGTATTAAGACTGTTCGTAAATAAAACATGATTACTTTTTTTTGTTGCGTACTTTCTAGTTAAGATCAGTAATAAATGACTAAATATATAGTACCTCAGAAACGGCCTTGCAAATGGGGGTCAGTTTTTGTGTGATACACGTACAGAAAATGAGTTTTCTATAAAACTTATCGAATTTGGCCCACCCTATACGAAAAAGTTTTATAGAATAGCTAGTAAACTAGAACGTTTAAAACGCTTTTATATAAATCGAATCAAGATCTTAAGAATCTTCTGAAAGTATTTTTTGCGTACATTGAAATACAGCGTGTCTACTTAAGTTCGCACCAGATGGAAAACGTTTTTATTATTAAATCTTTCGAAAAAAGTTATTCCCTATAAAAAGTTCTGCATGGTCTAAAACCTAAAATCCAATCATCAGATATTAATTTTTTGCCCTGGTATACGAGGTGTGTCAGAAAATATGAATTTTGCTCAAAAGAAAAATACCCTTATTTTTCATAATATCAAAAATTTTTATAAGGAAAAGATGTTTAGGATTATAAATGCCTTTTAAATATGCAAAATTATTTTATTTAAAAGACAAAATTTTTTTAACATTTTTTCTGCTATAACGTGCGCTTTTGTTATTTTTTGCTGTTTTGACAGTTTTTAAGCTTTCTTTACATATTACATTTCAAAATAGGTATGCACTAATGTACAAACTTAAAATTTTCACTCTTAACACAAAAATTGATAAAAAAGTTTTTCTTAAAAATGAACAAGTTTGCATATTTGAAAGTTATTTTTAATCCTAACATCTTTACTTTAAAAAAAATCGATATGAAAAATAAGGGTACTTTCCGCAAAATTCATATTTTTTGACATACCTCGTATACCACTGCAAAAATAAATATCTGATGATTGCATTTTAGGTTTTAGACCATTCAGAACTTTTTATAATTAATAACTTTTTTTGGTGCAAACTATTTACACGCTGTATATTTTATTAGTTTCGGAAATATATCTAAATCTGAAGAATAACTTTCTATTATGTGTTAATATGCGGATTCTTTCATTAAAAAAGAATTCTCTTTAACGAATTCTGTATACAGCGTGTCTTCGGAAGTTTGGAAAAGTTGGGAAACTTTTTAATTATTAACAATACGAAAAAAGTGCCCCTTCATAAAAAGTTCTGCTTGATGAGAAAAACATTTCCACAGAAATAATCTTATGCTGGATGTGCTTAAAAGGGTGGCTTAAAAACACTTGTTTCCAAATTAATATACAGCGTATATTCTAACTACGGCACGAAACTTTTAATTATGATTTCCTATGCCATTTTATGAAGAAAAGTTCTTATAAACATATGTCCGGAGTTGCTTCGTTTCTGAGATATAGGTCGTTAAAGTTTTTAAAAAGTCGGTATTTTATATATCTCTTAAATACCCTTAAACCGATGTGGTTGAAATTTAATACGTTTGTTTGATGTAATAAAGCATTTGTAAAACTCCAACTAGATTGACTTTATTGGGTCCAGTAGCGTCTCAGTGGGCACAACAGCCAATATTATTGAAAGAAAAATGTACGCCACTGGCTTTTTATGTGGTTTTTTTCTATAAAGCAACTAAAAATTTAAGTTTTTAGTGTCTTACATTTTTTTGTATCTGGGTTCGTATTTAAGATATTTATAAAATACCGACTTTTTAAAAATAATTAACACCCTGTATCTCAAAAACGAAGCAACTTTGGACATATATTTAATGGAACTTTTTTTCATAAAATGACATAACAAAAACACCCTTTAAAGTTTCGTACCGTAGTTTGGAAATAACCCGTATCTTCATTTGGAAACAAGTCAGTGGCCACCCAGTACATCCAACATACAAATATTTTTGTAGAAATATATTTTCTCATCAAGCAGGACTTTTTATGAACTACTGTTTTTCGTTAAGTTAATAATTAAAAAGATTTCCATTTAGTACGAATATCTAAGATTTATTAGTATTCTTATGACAAATAATACGAAATACTACAAAATAAACCCACCAAATAATATTTTTATTTGTTTTATACCATAAAGAATGAACAAAGTTTTATGCAAAAATAAAGAAGATATCTATTTTCCATGTTATTACCCTTAACGTTGTATGACGTAACGGGTAAGATGGTTGGAAGAGCTGTTTGTCTTAATACGGTTGATCTCTTATACTTAGTAAGTAAGAAGTTCCGCAACTGTTATATTAAAAGATTTTTAACTGCTAATGCAATAACTCGGTATCTCAGCGGTTCTGGGATTTTAGGATTAAGCAGTGATATTTGGCCGTTAACAGATTTCTCAGTTTACAAACGTTTAAAAGTTTATTCTTACTAGTTGCTGACACATCTCTCGGTAAAAGTACAAAAGCGCTTAAGTATTTTTTAAACTACTAATGCTGCGTTAACAAAATTGTATTTTGATATTTTAGGATAAGCATAATTGGACAGCGATATTGGCAAATAGTTTTTTGTTATTTTTTAAATACAGTGTGTCCCGGGATAGGTGTTACAAGAGGACAAATGGACCAAAAATTTAAGAATTTTTAAACGGAAAACTGGTCGGATAATCCAGAACTAATAAATACAGAATTTTACTCCGATTGATAATATACAGGGCGAGTTATAACTAAAAATATCAAAACTGACCAAGAGTAAAGTACCTTTTTAAAACTAGGACAAAATTGTATAAGTAAATGTTGTAGAGAATTAAATTTTACGTCAAAATTTAAAGTTAAACAATTAAAGTAAAAATATATTTTTGTAAATTTTTACATTATGCATTAACAGTTTTTTAAATAATTGGCTTAAGGCAGCGAATTTTTAAAAAGTAGTGAAATCCTGGACATTTTTCATATTATTAGTTATAACTTGCCCTGTATAATAGCAATTAAAGTAAAATTTTGTATTTATTAGTTTTTGACCATGCGATCACATTTTCCAAAAATTCGTTTTAAAATTTTGAAATTTTTGGTCTATTTGTTCTCTTGTAACACCTATCCTGGGACACACTGTATCTTACTTATTTATTTTTTAAAATTTAAATCTGGCAGCTGCTTGTTTATTTAGGCATGTTTAAAAAGTTTAACAGCTAAAATTTTAAAAATAGATTTGACCTGCCGAATTTGATGTGATAGAAAGAAATGGGGCATTATTTGAAAAAAATAAGAAATAATAAAACCGAAAATATACGTGTAGCATAAAACTGATAAATCTGGCAACAGTGTCAAGACTACTGTTCAATTTCACATATTCAAAATCTCTTAAATACCGAATTTAAAGAATGTAGCTTTCGCGGTTTTAAAACTTTGAATAATTGCGGTACTTGTTCACTAATTGGTATGCATCGTAAGAATTAGGTATGTTTTAGTCACTTAAAATGCTCTGGCTATAGAAGTGATAAAATTTGGAAGGATAGTTAATGAGCAAGGTCTTCATTTTTTGTTATATCAATTACAACTTTAAATGTCAATTTGACTTATAGTCTGTCTCTCGACCTTAGGTCCTCACTTTAAATTATGTAATAGTTTAATCGATATGGTGGTTTTTATAAGTAATTAAGCTGTATTTATAGATTGACGTTTCTGTTTCCGTTTTCAGTTGGAAGATAAAACAACAACTTTCCATTTGTCAATTTTTATTTTTTGTTTGCTGTTTCCATATACCATATCAAAAACCGAAACGTTAAATGGAAAACGGAAACAGAAACGTCAATTTATAAATTCAGCTAAAACGTCTAAAAGTTTTGGTTAGTTTACATTTACATCAAATAAAAATGCAAATAAAAAAAGGGCCCTATTTACAGATTAATTTAGGAGTTTTGGATCTCATTGGAAGCTGTTTTAAGTATACTTTTTTACTGTCCATGATAACTAGGAGATTATAAACTCAAAAACATGGTTGTTTTCTTGTAAATAATTTACTGTAATTTAATGTGTACATTATCTGGTTTGGTTAAAATTTGTATAAACATAAAAAAGTACAATTTCGATAACTTTTTGCTGTTTAAAAGGTATTTTTTTGGTTTTAGTCATAAAGACACCCAAAAATAATTAAACCAAGTAGTAAATTGTCTTTTACACTTTTATTTACTTTTTCATTATATAGTTTTTTTTTATTCTTTTTTATTTTTTTAACCAATATTCGCTGTTTTGAACCACTCTGTATATCCTGTGGCGATTATTTATAATATAAATCTATAAGCATTCCAGATAAAGGCATTTTTTTATGAAGATTAACTTTTTTTTCAAAATAATAAAAACAAAAGGTTTTATATGCCGGGCGACCATAACAGGTAGCTCAATCCTAAACCTTTCTCATTTTTCAAGGTATTAAAATAAATTTCTTACATGTAGGTATATCTCTAAAACGTGTATTATTTCACTTATTCAGTTGTTACTTATCACTTCCGGTTCAGCCGAAAACGACCTAAACTTTATTAATTTACAAAGGACTGTATATTTTTGCCCATTTGAATAGAAAATGACATTTAGAATACAATGGCACCCCATTTGCCACTTTTTGATAACTAACCTTTAAATATTTTCAGTTTCAAGTCTCAATCTAGAAGTTCTTAATTGTGATAAAACGGCATATTTTAGATTAAGTTATCACGTAAAAATAAACCTATGTGATATATCTGTGTAGCAACTACCAGTTACCCAACTGGATAAAATAATGTTAAATTAGCCGATATTATCATTTATAAAAATTTGGACTTTTTTCTAATAATAATTAATTTTATGAGTCTATACAGGGTGTTATGAAAATACTTTAATATATTTAAACCCTAAAATCCTTGTATAAAAATAAATTAAATAAAAATTGTTGAAAATGGCCGACCACCATTAATAATTGCTGAGATAATGAACCCCAAAATTGTGTGAAATTTGTTAAATTTCCATTTCTTTATTATAAAACTAATTTTTTATAAGTGGTTATTTTTTACGTATTTTTTCTAATCCTCTGCTATCCCTTGGCCCACAAACCAAAATGCCAACCCGCCACTGATCTTTTGTGTCGTTCCTTTAAAAACAGCTGCAAGCGGCTTTGACATGTGATAAGATCAACGAAATTATAAAGAGGTTGCCAAACTTATATTATTCTTAACGAGTTTATTTACGGACTTACTGCTTTAATACAAAATATTAAATAAGGCTTGATTTACCTTTTAATAGGGCATATGATCCGTTTGATTCCCAATATGTATTTATTTTCCGACGGCGGAAAAATGTTTTCATTGTTAAACATTTTCTCAGCCGATTGATATTGTAATTGCTCAGCAACTTAATACTATGAATGGATTCACTAAAAACAAACACTTCATTATAGAATAGTCACTATTTTTACTTTATTTTTAAATTTAAACTCCCTTTTTTACTTGTTTTTAAAAAGAGACAAACTTAATTAAACACAATTCTTAAAAGTGTAGAACATTATGCCTAGAGACATTTAATACTAAAATTATTACCGAAATCAATATTACCGACCGGGTAAAAATGCTCGTACAGGGGCGCGTTCAGAATCGACGCCTGGTAAAGATACGATAATGACATCCGCAATACGCAAGACTTTATTAATACTAAACATATGGAACAAAATTCTTTGGTGATGTCACAAAAAGGACAAATTTAATTTTAATAAATAATAATTATAAATTATAGCAAGAGACAAGAAAAACCGAAATTACTGTGGGATTCAGTACTACTGGTGACATCTAGTTTTGGATTTCGATATTACTAGATCGGTATTTTGGATATTCTATTAAAAAGCAAAGCGGTACGAAACAGTACGGGCCAGTCAGGGTAGAGACATGGGATGATTGCATCAGTCAAAGCAGAGACGTGGGACGTGGTAAGATGCGCCCCTAGAGGACGTAAAATGCCGCCATGCCGAATTGACTTACTTTTTCCAGTGTTATTCATTCAGTTCATTGTGGTCAGAAAAGTTTTATTTAATAAAATGGTTTGTCTCTTTTAAAAGCAAATTAAGTAAGGTAACAACAGTGTCTATTTCCTCATAAAAGTCTGAACAAATTGTAAACAAAAACACGTTTGGAAGCCAAGGACATTTTAAGCATATTATGTACGTATTAGAAGGCAAGTCGACCCCTATTAAATTTTTGTTTTGCTACAATTTGTTTTTGATAGACTTTTAATACATTTTTCAAACAAAATTAAAAAGTAAAATTTAATAGTTTACCACTATCCTGTAATTATGCCGTTTATTGTGGTGTACTAATATTATTGAGAGGTAAACTTTGTAACTTTGATTGTCTGTTTGTTTGTAAGGGCTAATATTTGATCCGATCATAAAAATCCTTTTACAATTAGTAATCTACACCATTTAGGAGTGCTATAGGCTATATTTTGTTCAGAAAAAATTAATCGCATATGTATATTAAGTCAGTGGAAAAATATAATTAACGCCCAACAAAGTGGGCACGGGTCGGCTAGTTGTGTATAAAAAGGACGTTTGGCAACATCGTAAGGAAAGCCGTCTACTGCCAAAGTATTTATAGTGTTTATGTAATGTAAATATGGGACGTTTAACACAAGCAAAAAGAGGTATATTTGCAAATTTAAAAAATGTTTGAATTAAAAGAAAAAAAGTACTAAGTGTCTCTCTACAGTGCCCAAGGAGTCACCCATTTTAATATATTAAAGTATTTCCATAAAACCCTATATTTTAACCCATTTTAATAGCAAATAACTTCAAAACAAAGATATTAAGATACGGTTTTCACAGAAAGTCTTAGTTTTCTTTTTATCTTTGTTATTTGGTTGCCACATTCTGTTAGTACAAAAACAAAATGGCCAATTTTCCGGTATAGGATAACTTTTTTATTTTAAAAGGAACACCATACATTTGGATTTTGATATATTTTTAAGATTAAATCTTTTCCCGTTAAAAAATCTGACGTAAGATATTTTAAAAAATAATGGATTAATTGATTTAATAAGAATTGCCTACATGGCAATTTAAATTACAGAAGGTAACAGGAAAAAAGAACGTCAAGAAATTAATAGGTTATTTACAATATCAATAAAAGTATTTAAAAAAGTAATCTAGCCTTACTGTAAATATTATTGTGTAAATAACAGATAGCTTAGTTGCCGTTTTTTTCTGTAACCATGTATCTTGTTAAAAAAATACTTCTAATTGCTTTGCACTTAATTTTTTATACATTACTAAATCCGTTACTTTTAGAAAAACCATAGCATATCGTCACCTTAATTGTAACACCACCTAACTCTATTTTTAATAAAACATGCATTGCCATCTTAAGCCTTAAAAAAAAGGCTAAAGATGGAATCAAATCAATTTCTTTTTATAAAAACTGGAATCAGGTGGTTTTGCAATTAAATAAATATTAAAAAATGTGACTTTGATGCCACCTTAAGCCTTATTTTATAAGGCTAAAGATGGCAACGCATGTTTTATTAAAAATTGAGTTAGGTGGTTTTACAATTAAGATATGTTAATTTTTTTAAGAGGAAAGATTGAACTTTAAGATTATAGAAAAACATCCAGGGTGGTCCATTTAAAATAACGAAGTTGCCCTTTATTAAAAAATTGGTCATTTTGTTTTTGTGCTAATGAAATGAAATGGCGAAAACCGCATTTTGATAATTTTATTTATTCTAAGGTTATTCGCAATAAAAATGGGTTAACATATAGAAGGACACCCTGTATTTTAGTGTACTTTAATTTATTTTAGCTATCCTGAAATTGAACAACTATGGCCATTTTCACGTGCAGTACGAACCATTAATAGAATTAGACAGAAAACTGGCTTTATGAGGGAGAAACCGTCGCCCAAAGAAAAATAAGATGGGTTTTGTTTTATTGTAATAAAAAATTGCCTTAAATATAAAAGTTTTTTTCAATTTCAAATATGTTACAGAATTGTCTTGGCTGATAAAAAGTATTAACATTTTTAAAGCAGTAGTTGTTGTAGTTTTTTCAAAGAGCATTTAAAAACTAATAGTTTAATTGATTTGAAATAATATAATGTAAACAAAGATTGTAAATTTTATCATTAATTTTTTTAGTGTTATGGTAAACAAACATAATGATTTAAAATTTACAAGGGATACCTAGATTAAAAACTTTTTTTAATATTTAATTTTAAAGTTAAAGTTAGCTAACCAATAATTTTTGTGCAGACTGGTTCTGTCCTAGACATCCATAGTTTTGATATCAGGCCTTAGTGCCAAAAAACTGATATACTGACTAGTAACTTAGGTAGTTAACGTTTTTGATACTAAACCTATTTAAGTCGCTTTGTAATTAGTGGGTATTAAAAATATAGGTTTCATTTTCTTTTGACTAGAATTGTTTAATCATTAGTTTAGGAATAATATTAATCTGTGTTTATAATTTACTTTTAAATATCCTTGGTAATCTTATATTACGTTTGATTGATTTAATAAAAGTTTAATGATAATTGTTTTGTAATACATTAATATTTTTAACCTGTAAAATACAAACTTAACCTAATGAAATTCCTAGATTTACATTGAACAAAAATTCTTTGGCTTGTATTATTATTAGGGTCAATCAACTTTCATTTGTCTAAGCGCTAAAGCACTCTGACCGTAGCAAAACCAAAAATATATATAAATTTAAGTGTTTTATTAGTCACTATTTTATTAATTTCGTTTTAAACAAATTCATAATTAATAAATATTGTTATTATTTCTTTTTTAAAGTTAAGTTAAATTTAAAGCTTTTTAAAAAGTTCTTTAAGTGCTTCAAAGAGACTTGTTCTATAAAGTTACTCTTTGTCCCCATGCAACAATAGTAATAATAAACTTATATTACTAAAATAGGCTTGTATTTAACTTACTACAATTTTAAACATTATTTATGGGTAAAAAAACTATGGTATGTTTTTTATTAATTTACCACCTTAGGATTTTGCTTATATGTCTATTTTTAACGCATTGTTAAAAAATATCCATAAAAGTTTAAGTGGCACGACGTTTATATCCAATTAAGCTTTCGATAAAGCATAAAAAAAAACATAAAAAGGTAAGGTAAGGTTGTAAAAGTCATGTTCGACATATGACGTCTGAAAAACTTTGAGGAAAGTAACTTATCATTAATTTTAAAACCTTATTGTTTTAGTGACCCCTAATTTGGACAAGTGTATGTTTTTGCGTCTTTTTTCAATAGCTGTAAAAATTAAACAAAACTAGACGAGAAAAGAAATATAAAAATAGATCTGTTAAAATAAATTATAATTTTTATTCTTTATGTAGTTATAAATAAAATTTGTATTCTGTTATGGATTAAGTCTTAAAAAAATTAAAGTTAAAATAAACGTAATAAAATTTTAGGAAAATCATATCAGGGTCGAACACCCATATATCATGGTGGATATACTTATGCAATGTGGAGGGCAAATACAGCTACAAAAATGTAAGCATTTTTTTTCATGCATAAATAACTTAACGTTCTTTATTGCTGAGTGCAGGTTGGTTAAGAATAATAACTTGTTAACGAAGCGCGATAAAACTATTTATATAAAAACTAATTTTCCCGACTACATTACGATTAAGGTATAAGTAAGCTTGTATACAATCTTCAGCTCGGCTTAATAAGGTTTGTCTCTTATATGCTTATATGTACTGTAAGAGTTCCGTATGTTTTAGCTACTTAAGATGCTCTGGATATAAAAGTACTGGATGTGGGGGAAAAGGATATATGATGAGAGGTGAAGGCGTTGAAAGTTTTGTTTTATTAAGCGAACACAGCCATCCACCAAACTTTCTAATGGAAAAACGTTTAGAAATTGTTGAAACTTTAAAAGAGTTCGCTGCTACCATACCAGGAAAACCCATTGAAATTTACAATAGAGTTGTTGCAATGTAAGTGTCTGTAGTTTTTACTATTATTTTTAGTGTCGGCAACGATCTTATTTTATTAAAAACTAGTTTTTTAACATGAGACGAGTACATGTTTATATGAAATTAAAGTTAAATAACATCTAGTTATATTAAACACTATATAAAACTAGTTTAAATTGGGGCACATTGCTTGAGCTAATATGAAACAATATAAATATTGTTGAAATATACATTATTATTGTTGAAAAATTTTAATGTATTTTTGTGTATTTTAGATATCCTGAAACTAAAAAAATGTGGCCTTTTTCGCGAGCAGCACGTACCATTTATAAGATCAGACAAAGGACCGGCTTTGCTAATACGTAATAAGGATAGGTGTTGTTTTGTTGCTAAAAAATATAATTTAACATAAGCCATTTATACAAATTAAAAATATGTTGCCATTTTTTTCTAACATTTTTAGTGTAGTTCCTTTGTTTCACCAATACCACTTTGAAACTAAATGTTCACTGTACCTATTAGTTAATTAAAAATGTGTGCTATTTAAAACATAAGAATTTTTGTTTCATTTAGTATTTAAAATATTGTAGTGAATAAAAAAACAATTTTTAATATTTAAAAAAATATATATAATTATCTACAGACTATCTACGAATGGGGTTTACAAGTAGAAAAATAAATAAAAAAAATTAATTTTTCACAAAACTGTTATTCTTAATAAAAATTTTTGCTTGTAAAAAAATATGATTTACTTAGAGGAAATGGTAATTTTGTTTACAGGATGCTCAATTATTTTCCAAGAGCAATATTTTTCAGTTTTAATTAAAAAGTCATTTAGACAATTTATTTGAATTAAAGTTTGTAATTGATAAAAATAATGAGAAGCCTAGATCCAAGCCGGACAAATCCATTTTTGCGAAATTGAAAAACCCGCAAAAGAACTATCAATTACACAAAAGGTATTAAAAATAATAGTTTCTTAGTCTATGTAATAAAGATCGAAATAACTACTATTAATATTATACTAGGCTTTAGCCTATGGTAATATCACGGCATATTTGTTATAATAATAGATTTTGATCCCAAAAGCATACAATATTTTATGTTTCGGTGTCAGTTAAATAAAACATTTCCCAAATGTTGTTAACAAATATTATCGATTCCATTTATAACAATACGTCTTAAATATAAAAGCAAAATATATTTTAAAGCACAGTTTTTTATTTCTAGATATTTTGATTTTTTATTGTTTGGTTTTAAAATGTATGTTATGTGCCCCATAATTATTGCGCAAAGTGATCTTAGATACCTATGTTTTTCCATATTCTAATGTAAATTTAAGGCCTTTTATTAAATGAACTGTTTCTTTTTTAATATCTAGCTTCTTAGCATGTTCAAACAATTTGGTAAAAAGAATAAATAAAATATTTAATTGGGGTAAAAATGGTCATTACTATTCATCCTACAAACGTTTATTCCTTGCGCAAAAGCCGTAAAAATGGAAAATAATGAAGATTTATTATTCTTAGGCTACCTGATCTTAAATTTGTCGTTTTAAGTCATGGCACTCCAGATTGTAATTTATAATACTAAATATTTCGACACAAAAGTAATAAATAGGGTGTCATTGTATTCGGAATGCCATATATCTGAAACGGTAATATACCAGTAGTCACATTTAAAATTTGAAAATGTTGGATATTTTAGTTCAAACCGGAATGTAAATAGGCATTTATATTACTTACCGATATACCAAATTTTGTATTTTTATGTTAAAAAATTAAAATTTGGCCCCCGAGCAACTGGTATTGTTGAACCTATTATTTATAATAATAACTTCTTAATAACAGCTATGTCGCCATTTAAAGAATTTACTTTAACTGCCAAAACTATTAAAGTGATTTAAAGTTTTAAATATTACAAGTCTTTAAAAATTACCAGTAGTTTATACCTTTTGTTTAATTTTAAAATACAAAACGCTTATATTATATTGTTAATCAATTTTATACGAAACTAATCAAAACATTTATGTAGCAATTTTTGGGAACAAAATCTTACTGATTTTTTATACAGTACAATACAGTTTAACAAATTTATAGTATTACTATACACATTTTTTTAAAGTACTACTTATTTGTATATGACAACATATTGATTTCCTATTAAATCCTGCCCAACAACTTACAGTTTTACTATACACACTTCTTTAAAAACACCACTACTTATTTGCATATGATTCCTCTTTAATTTTAAACTTTAAACAAATGTGTGCCATTGATTTCCGGAACGTAGAACTACAGTAAGGTCTCGGTAATCCGGACTCCCGCTTGTTCGGTAATCGCTGTAATCCGGCGGATTCGCGGGGGAGGCGGGAGGGTGTAGGTGCGGGCCATCATAAACATTCGTCGTCAATCTATTGTTTACCGCCTTTCGTATAGTATGTACAGTTTCAGTTTAGTGCGCTCGCATTATGGCGCCGCCACTTAAACATTTAACATTAACATTTAAAAATAAATCAAGGATTATAGGAATGATAAAGAAAGGTTACAACTACCCTGTCACAACGGAAGTTTAGTATAGAGGGGACTAAGTTTAAACATGTGTTTTATTACCACTAAATATGGAATACTATAATCCGGAAAAGGTTTTTTCGCCTCTTCGAATTAACGATTAACGATACTATAACCAGTTGTTTTATTGATTTCTCAAATCACTAGCCTTTCATCCAGTTTTAAGATTTTAACTCAGTGTGTATAAATACTGTGGAAGTCAATGCCTTAAATTGTTAAAAATACTTATTAGATTATGATAGAATATTTTTTATACCGAGTGGTCCCTAAGTAATGGACCAAAATTCAACTGAAAAATGTTAAAGTTAAAATACTGAGAGTTAACTAAACTTACCTTAGTACAAAAGTTAATATTAACCAAGATACATAGTGTCAATGTTTAAATAATATATTATATTATAATATATTATATAATATAATTAAATTATTTTGATAATATTTCATACGTTTAGAATATTGTAATATAAATCGGTATCTAGGGGCTTTTTGACATGAGCGATTTATATCTGATAATAATAATAATAATTTTTAGTTGTTAATTAAATTTGCGAAATGTGTAAACAGTGATCAACGCGTATCGCGATTTCTGTACGTCTATTAATTGAAAGGCAATAAAACATAATTGTAAACCTAAAGCCTCGCCATGCATGGCCGGCGTAGTGGTTGCGATTTGAAAAAAAATAATTAAAATTACTTAGAATGATAAAAAGTTATTAAATTAAATTGCTTAAATTACTCCACTATTTACTAAGGTTTAACTACGACTAAGATGCGTAGTGGAAAAAAAAACATCATAACTTAGAAAGTATATTTGCTTTAAACCAATGGAATTTCTTAGTTTGTCGCTGCCTATTTCAGCGTATCCGTGCACACTGCATAAATTTGTTTATTTCCTTTGCATTTATAAGTTGGACAAACTGTAAAAGACTCTACCTACACTATTTTAAATTTGTCTAAAATGTCGCAACTTCTTTGTGCTTCCCTGTATGTACCATTCGAGTAAACTATTGAACTCTCATATACTTTTTACACAAAAAAGGTGTACATACAGTGTACCATATACTTTTTGATTGCCCTAAAGCACTAAAATGCAAATATCTTGAAAACGGTGGTTCGGGGACCATTCGGCCAAAACACATCTTTTTGTGAAAAATGCATAACTCATACTGGTTTACTTAGATGTTACAAAAACTTGAGACGTTTTAGAGAAATTGAAAGTAGTGCAAGTGGCGTCTCCTAGTTAATACCTAAAACTTAACGTCATATATGAATAGCTTATGCCAGAAAACTTCTAGATACCAAGTTTAATTACATTATTCAAAACGTATCAAATAATATCCAAACAATTTAAAAATATTTTTCGAACCTAAACACCCTGTATCTCAGTTATTATCAACTTTTCTACTAAGGTAAGTTTGGTTTAATCGCAATATTTTAACTTCACAATTCTCCAGTCAAATTTTCTCTCATTACTTAGGACCCATCCTATATATGTTCAATACCAACTGACGATAAATTTAAGCATTTAGTGACGTTTTTCATTTAAATGTATTCTTTTGTGTAAATGTAGCCTGAATAGTTTGTTAACCTATCTAAGCGATGGCAAACCTTTTTGTATGAACGTGCAATTTTTGTACAAAAATGTAAAATGATGTCGTTGGCGTGCCATAAATATTTATTTTGGGAAAAAAAGGTCACCACTTACTTTTAACTTGAAATACAGAAAATAGCTTGAAGCGCAAAAAAAAATCTTTAACCATTTTACTTTTACTCATATTAAAGAAAGAAAAAAATACAACATGCTCGCTTGCCCAAATGTTTTACCTTGCGTGCCAGC
This sequence comes from Listronotus bonariensis, assembly GCA_014170235.1. Taxonomy (NCBI): domain Eukaryota; kingdom Metazoa; phylum Arthropoda; class Insecta; order Coleoptera; family Curculionidae; genus Listronotus; species Listronotus bonariensis. The sequence goes on from JACEGR010000265.1 coordinate 50,378, forward strand.
TTGGGCACGCGTGCCAATGCTTCGCCATCACTGACCTATCTTTTAAAAAATACAAAATTTATTTTATTCATAACAGGGGTAGCCAACTTCTTTAGACCCAGGATCGACTTTTCACTATCTACCAATTACATACTTCGGCGATCGAAAAATGATACAAATAGTGTGTGCAGCAGTTGGTAGTAACATTGTGCAGTATGTTTTACGTATTTATATTTTTTGCTTTCTACTGGACTGGACTGGACCGTTTATGTATAAGATCATAATTTATTTATTTTATTTTTTATGGTTACTTTATGACAGTTTTTTTTAGTGACGAACTTACAATATTACTAGGGTCGTTTATTAAATTATCTGATTTTAGGTTTATATACGAAAAAGAAAAAGACATTTTTGGGCAGAGTTTCTGCCAATGGATATACATATATTACTAGTTATTTTAGTGGTACTCCTTTAAAAGGTATAGTAGTAACAAGTTACATTAATATGGTGTTTGTTTGATCAGAGCAATACGTTTATTGCTGTCATGCAGTTAAACAATAATTTCTAAAGCGGGATTAAATTCAGTATAAGATTAAAAAAGGGCATTTTTTATATTGTACTTAAAGCTTTTTGGATACAATAAAACGAATGACCAATTTATAAAATAATTTTGTTAAAGTCCTAATATTATTTAATTAAATTAATATACACTAATTTTGTTAAAGTTGTTGTACAATTTATTTTAATATTAAAAATAATATATTTTACTATATTTGTATTGTTACAAAAAAAACTTTTCCATGGCTTTGAATTCTTTATTGAATAATGACAAAATGGGGTATGTTAACAATTTCTTTAGGGAAATTTAGGTTTATTAATCAGATTTTATAAAGGGGTATATGGCTCCATCAAATCATAATTTTAGTTGTGTTTTTAGAACTTTATTTTTTCTTTTTCACTTAATGGATAAAAAGTAAGTAATAATTTATTATTCTAATATTCGTAAGTATGATAAGGAACTTTGTTAGTTAACTGTTAAAAAATGTAAAACTGTGAGTAATTTTTCTAATGTTATCAAGTTAATGTTATTAGATTTCCGTGTGGGCTTTTTAATATCACGTATTGCTTGACCAATCAAATTATAACTTTACAGAGTGTCCAAGAATGTGTGGGCAGTCTCTCGGATTCATATAGAATACATAAAACTAATGTGACAGTAAATATTTTCCTAAAGTCTCTCTTTACAGAGATATGTGCCCTTAAAGGACGCCACTGAAAATCGGTTTTCCTTGAATAACTTTTATATCACTTGGTACAATAAAATATTTTTTAAATATAATAAATACCAGGTAGGTCTTTTTAAAATGGTATCATTGTAAAACATTCGCCTTCATTACTTCGTCAGGGCCGGACTAACCCTTACACAATAGTAATAATTATTTTTACACCTTGTATCATAAACAAATAAAAATATAATTTTTAAATAGCTTAAACCCTTAGTTAAAAAAAATGGTACTCCTGTATGATATTGATAGAGTGAAGCGTTTTCGATAAAAACATTTTGATTAAATAGGGTTGTATTTAATAGTTTTGTTTGTCGGCTTGACATAAGCACCCTTTTATTTTATGCATTCTCTAGCTTTAAATATCGAAGATTATGGGACCCTTTACAATGCTGCAACATTATTTTTAGTTTCGCGAAAGAAAAATCTTTTTATAAGTTTTTTTTTTGATATTTTTGACATCCCACGAAGGTCTATGCCTAAATACCAGAGTACCGTGGGTGTCGGAAGTACCGTGGGAGTTCTTTTAGTACTATTTGCAACGAAATAACCTAATGTTTTTAATTGATGGTAGTTATTTAGGTACACGCCAAAAAAATAATAATAAAAAAAAAATCAACAAGTAAATAGAGAACTAAAACTCGACGTTTCGGTGACATTAAATGTGAAGGGTTTCAGAATCTCCTATAAAAAGCTACAAATTTTAAAATCTAAAACCTAAATAATAGTTAATTTTTAAATTTTTTATTTTTATTCAATTTATCTTAACACCGAAACGTCGATTTATAGTTTTTTATTTACTTGTTTAATTTTTTTTGGTATTTTTACTAAATTTCTTGACGTGTACCCAAATAACTACCAATAATTAAATGAATCCGCCAAACCAATACAGAATATATATTCAACCTAATGTTTTTAGATGTCCCTACTAAACTAAAACTTGTTTTTGTCGAAAACGCTTTAATTTATTGACATCTAGCAGGAGTATTTTTTAAGGTCAAATTTAAGCTACTCAAAAATACCTACTTATTTCATATTTTTATTATACAGGGTGTAAAAATAATTAACAATATTTGTAAGGGTTAGTCCGCCCCTGCCCTGGCGAACTAATAAAGGCAAAAGTTTCACAAGGATATCATTTTAAAGAGTCTTTACTTGCATTTATCATATAAAAAAATATATTTTAATATACCAAGTATTGTAAAAGTTATTTAAGAAAAATCGATTTCTAGCGGCGTCTTTCAAGGGCACAAATCTCCATAAAGGGGACTTTGGGAACAAAAACTTATAGGAACTTGTCAAATTATTTTAACGTCTTTTATATGAATCTGAAAGATTGCCCACACATTTTTGGACATCCTATATGTATATTTCAAAACCAATTTACTGCTTCTTATGCTGGTAAAGTTTTTATTTGGGATAATACTAATCTTAACATATGCTCAGTGACAGAAATTCGACCAATAAGTTATTTATAATTAAACATTTTTCTTAACTTTATTTAAAATTATATAAAATACCTTAACCCCTATATATGAGACACAAAATCTTAGAATAAAACGTATTTGTTGGAAAAAATATTCATTTATTATACAAAGGAAAAAAGCTCTAGATTCTAGCTCGAGGTTAAGTTGTCTCCTGACGCGACCCGAAGCGAAGAGTGTATTTTATTTTGAATGTAATGGTTGTAAGATTAATGAAACGGAAAAAAATCTTTTTGGATTTGGCTATACGTAAGACATGACAAAGCCTTATAAGAAATTGTTTGCTGGTGGCTGCTGTCTGTTTGGTAATTTTGCAATTACATTTAACTGAATAATTTTTGATTCGCTTATTAAAATTTTTTGAAAGTTGGCACGAGGGTTTGTCAGATTGGTCTCTTCAAAAAGTTATCTAACATTTTTCCTGGGAAATGTACAGGGGAGCCAATAATTAACCCCTTTAAAATTTACATGTGATTTTCTATCTTCGGTTAGGCGACGCACCACCCGGTATTAAAGTTAGAAAATTAATCATGTAAAATTTAAAGTTTTAAACTGGTCGGCTGTTGTATTTGAAATGGCAATTAGACCCTGCGTTACTATGGAAACCTTTAATGTATATTTTGCATAATTTTGACTCTTTATGTAATTTTAGATTTAATAATGTAATCACTATAATACTTTAAGTATTGCTGGTTTTTGAATATTATCAGCATGTCCATAAACATGTTCCAATTATTTTATAAAAGTTTGTTTATATTTCAGTGACAAATAATATGACACCAATTAATAAATTATTTTCTACTGTAAGAACTACCATTAGGTAGGTAAGGTATTTTTTTTGTAAATACATGTTTATGTTTTTACCTTAAAAACCAGCAATTATTGACTTAAGAAAATCATACAATTTTAATGTAGAATTTAATGAAGAGTTAAAATTTGTTAAAATATACACGGTGTTTCAACTTAAAAAACTAACCTGACAATAAAACTTTGCTTGAGAATTGTCAGTAATGACAGAGAAGGTTATACGTAGCACCAGTAGCAGGTCTTGGTTTGACAGCTGTTAATTTATGCATTGCATCGATTTATAGTTTTTTTTTGAATTTCTGATTATCCAGATTTTCCGCAGACGAAGCCCTGGAAAGCATAGTCCGGAAGGGGGAAAGCTGATAAATTGGTCCTAAAGGGACCAGAACTAAGAACAAAAAAAAAATAATAAAACAATCAAACGATAAAATACGAGTATGTGGTGGTCATTTGGCCAATTTCGCCGAAGGTTTTAAGTGGTGGAGCACTTGATTACTTAGGAGTACACACAAAAAAATGTCCTTATTTAAATCAATTTGCCTTGACTCAAGACACGTTGTGAGTTGTATACTGGATGACAACAAAATTTCTATCCAGCATTTTCTTTTTCAAAGAAATTATACCTTTAAATTTAGGGATGTTATAGTGTGTTGGTAAGATGCCAATTCTGGAAATAAGAGTTTCTGCCTTTTAATTTCGGGTTTAACTGGAAAATGAAGAAAACTGGATAATTTAAATGACCCTGTATATTTTTTAAATTTTAAATTTTACCAGTCATTCCTGACATAAAATCTTCTAGTGGTACCCATAACTTTGCTGCTTTTAAGAAATCTTGTTTATTTACTAACATTGTTGGTGTTTTTAAACAATCATATTTTTAATTTAGTTTTTTTTTTGGTTTTGTGCTGGGCCGAAGTGCTATCCCGCTATAAACAATGCTGGATGACTTTATACCGGGTGTGACAATAAAATTACTATCCAGCATTTTATTTCCTTCAGTGGAATAGTATACCTTTCAAATTTTAAGGTTAGAAACTCTAGGGATAAAAGAACAAGCAAAGGTGGGAAGCTCAGGGCTTGTCTAGTTGGACCGTATAGGGATGCATAAGTGCGGCACCACGAGTTTCTCTATTGGGAACCGTGAGTGAAGGAATTGTACTGGATAATTCTTCAGAGCAAGAGCTATGAAAGTACCTATAAAAAGCGCTAAATCTCCCATAGCCCAACGATGGGCAAGAGAGAAAGCCTTTTTGTAAGTGAAGGACCATTTATGAGGCAAACAGCCCTTCTTTGAATGGAATCAAGAAGGCTAAGGGTTGTGGGGGACGTCATGCCCCAAATATGAGAACAATATTCCAAGGAAGGTCGGATTGGGGACACATACAAGCTGTGTAAATTAGAAGGGAAAAAATACTTTTTGATTTGATGACTCCTTTCGCGACAAGGAACATGATTGTGTTTTGGATGTGTTAAAATGGACGAGATTTTTGGCGCCCCAATCCAATATTAAGTTAAGGTCCTGTGAAAGAGATATCTGTATCGCTTTGCGTTTGCTTTCCAAATCAGGTTTAGAGATTGGTTTAGGAACCTGAAAACTGGAGTGTCGGCAAAACTATAAATGGAATTAGTTGTGGGCGAGAGAAGGTCATTGATTTGAAGAAGAAACAATGTTGGTGCCAGAACTGAGCCCGGAGGCACTCGCGAATTTACTTGGTGAAAGCTTGAAGAATGGCCGTCTACAAAACTAATATACGTCGATCAGAAAGATAACTAGAGAGCCAAGTGCAAAGTTTATTTGAAAGACCATAGGAAGGAAGTTTATTAAGGAGCGCGGTATGCCAGACATGGTCAAGAGCAACGATCTGGGACTTACCTAGAAACTCAAGAGACTTATTCCAGCGGTATGACACGATGGAAAGATCTGCTGTAGATCTTTTGTGGCGAAATTCATACGGCCTGTAATGAAAAATTTTCTGTTTTTCCGGCTCTCCGGTAAAATACCTGTGTCATAAGAAATTCGAAAGAGCCGAGTTAAGATGTGTGCAAGTTCTGGAGCACATTTTTTTAAAACGACTGCTGGCATGCCGTTCAGCCCAGACGATTTCTTGGTTTTAGGAGAGGAGAGAATACGCTTAATGTGTTTTACCTTAAAAATAATATCATGCATTTTATAAGAAACTGGGGCAATAGCTGGAATTGGATGATTAACGGGAGGCTCAAGGGTTAAATTGGCAGCAAATTGGTTGGAGGTAAAAAAGAAATCTAGGGGATTTGTTGAACTATGATTACGGACTCTAGGAAAGTAGGTAGGTTCTATAATAAGGTTGGTAAGAGAGTTACTGATTGCGAAGATTTCGGCTGTTCTGCCTTGAGGGTCAGTTTTTGAAGAGCCTAGCCAATCCTTCTTATGGACGATGAAGTCGCCAAGTACGATCACTTACATAGCCTGGGAACAGAAGGTGGCTGGTTGAAGTTGTAGAACTTATTTGAGTCTCCGTTAGAAACAGTATGTGGTGCTTAGATGACTAAAGGTGATGGTGAACGGAGTTTATTGGTGTTAAGCCCACATATATTAGCAAAAGAAATTGACCTTCTCGATGATGGCCTCCCGGATGCACCCCTCGTCCGGAGATCCGAATGTGGGGGTATTTTACCTCCGGAACATTTTACTTCCGGATGTGCCTCCATCAGTTGTACATAATTTGGAGGAAAAAAGAAAGAAAAAAAAAAAAAGAAAACGAAGGAAGAATCAAAACTGACTCACACACCCAGAACCCGAAACGTCCGTTAAGACTTCACGGGACCTTTAAAGGGTGAGTGGGGTGTTACTTCCTCAGGCGGAGAAAGCTCTCTACATCCTACTAAAGATGTATTTAAAAAAAATATATTACATGGTGTCCCTTTTAAATATCAAAGTTTATATCACATTCAGTTAAACCGAAAATAATATAAAGATGCATAGAACAGAAGCTTATACGGCCATGGTCAACTGAGGAATCTTGGTTCTTGGGTTTGGACCTCGTCAAATTAACATCGTTTATCGACGTTTAACCATTGATTGCACGAGGCATCTTCAGGGATCTGTACTCTGTGGGAATGGAACACTGATAGATTTCCGTGAATGAATTCAGTGTTCACTATTATTATTTATTGCTTTAGGGACCGCCTAGTGTACATTTAAAGTAATATCACCGCAAATTATTACGTGCATAAAATTATAAAATCTTATTCTAAATTAATTTCGAAATTTGATTTTTCGGTGGGAGAATGACCGACCACATGTAATGAGAATTTACAGTGGGTGCATTCAGGAGTACTTAGCCCCTTTATCGCTGAGTAAGCGGCGTGTCAAAATTGTCAAAATAAAACTATCCCATTGGCCTAATACGACATATTTGACACTTGTGAAACTAAGCAGTGAAGCGGCTGAGTACTCCTAACTGCGCCCAATGACTTACTGTGATATTTTAATGTAATCTTAAAAATATTCAGTTTTATTTCCAATGAAACGAGTTCCTCAAATATCGGTTTTTAACCGACTTCAAAAAAGGAGGAGGTTATATGTTTGACACATATGTTTTTTTATTCGAAAGAGTGCACTTCCGCGGTGGTCCCAGTCGGGATCGCGAAAGACAAAGGAACTAGACTGATTTTTCAGGCAAAGCTGCATCTAGTAGATATATGCTACTCGTGCTGGATGTGTGAACGGTAGTAAATGTAATGTCAAAATATTTAACTTTGTCATGTCGTTGCTAATTTAGCTCAGAGTTCATATTTTTAATTTTTATTTATTGTGTAACTGCGTGCATTTTATTTTTGTGGGTCAAGGTGTTTCCGTTTATACCCAACTAATGCAATTAGGGGGTAGCATTGCCGTTTATGAAGGGACGTGGAAGAAAAGGGTACTTGTATTTTTCTTTTTACTGGATGGTCACCGAATAAATGTTAATACAGAGAAACTAAAGAGTTAAATAAATAATTTATAAAAATTCAACCGTTTTCAAAAGATAAAATTCTTAATAACTAAATACACAAAATATTTTTAAACTTTAATACCATATGTTATTTATTACCCAACTTCATTATTGTAAATTTTTGTGATTCATTATTTTAAAACTTTTTAATTTAATTTATCTTTTTTAAGTCGGTTTATTTTTTTAAAATATTTATTTCATTTTCACTAGGCGCCTACAATGTGATTTTACTGAGCGTTAGAATTTTGTCATTTATTCTTACTTAAACTTTATTTGAGATTTCACCTAAAAAAAAACGCAATTGTAATGCTAAGAGCTTAGTAGTAGTGTTAGTTGTATATTAACGTATTAACAAATAAAAATGATTACCAACCTAAGAAAAGTCAATGTTTCTTAAAGGATAAATTCAGTGGTTTTATTTTAGATACTTACGGTGTAGTCAATATAAAAGGTTTAGCTGCAGAGCAAGGGCCATTCAAGATTGTAATACCTCTCAAGTATTAGTCACTGGTAATCATAATCATCTACCTAATTTTCATGAAGACAATCTTTAGAGTTCACTACTGAATTAAGGCGCTCTATTGACTTGGATAGAACCCTTAAAGAAATTTATGATACTGTCGCAGAAAGGTATTTATTTAAATTATTTTATTTATTTTTTTAATAGAGTTTAAGCAGTAATTTTGCGAAATGACAATACATTACTGAATAAGCGTAAAGTACGATTCCAGACATAGCGGCAGACTGCAAATGCCAGCAATATTGCTACTTACTCCCGAAGAAGAAAGCCAAATAAGTATAACGTTCTGCCGTTGCCATTAGAGGTTTGCAGTCTACTGCCGCCGTGGTCGGATCGTATCTTTATGCTTATAAAGCGGGTTTTACACGACAAATCTGTTCTTTAATTATTTGCCGCATTTAGGTTCAATAAGTATTAGCACTATTCAGGTTTAGCAGCCAAAAGAAACTTAATAACAAAGTGTATAAGAAATAAGACAAATATTCTTTTACAATAAAGGTATTAAAAAATAATAATATAAACAAAATATCATGTGTCGGCTAGTTACGGCAAAGCATCGGAAAAAATAATAACCTTAATATATTGACATGAAAACATGAACAGTCACCAGATTTTACCAAAATCGGCCCAAAATTTAAACACAATATATCAGCTATAATTTATTTTAAGAATATACAGGGTTAGTAGAAAAAACCAGAACGGTGGATTATCTCAGCAACCGTCAAATATAAATAAACCAAATTATGTGTCTAGGGGTAACTAAATATGAAGAATTAAAAAATGTATTTGCAAGGTTGCCAAGTTTATAGTTTTTTTTGTAGGTTAGGGAACTTTTAAATTTTAAATGGTATATCCTTTTTTTATAATTGTTATCAATTGCTTGTATTAACTTTATTATAACCTGATATTGTGGTTTTTTAACTTTTGTCAATTTCGAAGATATGACATTATGCTTTTTTCGAAATTAATAAAATAGCGGCTAGATATGGTCAATTATCTAAAAACGATCCGACCAATATTCGTCAAAATTAATACAGGGGTGAAAATGAACCTTCTTAATTTATGAATAGAATTTTCCGACGTTTTCAAGATTCCTTAGAAAAAAGTCAGGAGGAGGGAATAAGGAAATTTAATTATAAAACATGCACGCAAATGCACCCTGAATTTAAAAAATCAGCCACAACCCTTAGTTCGCCTGGCAGGTACTTGTGCTCATCGAAAACGCCTGTCAATTTTTTTCAAACCTTACTAGACTAAACTAAATCCTAGAAAAATTTCAAGCTTACAGCTTCAAGTTTTTTGCTTTTATTATTTTTTTAAAATTTATAAAATATTTAGGGTGATGATGTGCACGGCTGATGCCTGCCAGGTGATGATTTTCATACTTAGCATGCTATGACTCATCACTATACAAATTTCCAGCCTTACAGGTCTAACGTTACTCGAATGGTTCACTAGCTCTAGACTATAGGTTTTAAACATTGTAATACAAATGATCAGATATTAAGTCTTGCATGGTATAATATTTTTACCAATAATAATACTCTTGTTGTTTTTAGATACCCAGAAGTTGCACTTGATAAACCGTTTGAAAGTATTCGACCTTCGATGTCGAGGTGGAGAACAAAGCTTCGAAACGTCCACTAATGTTACATATTTGTTTCGTAATTCATATAAAATAAATGTAAATTATTTAGAGCCGGCCGTATTTATTAAATGTTTTTTTTTCCTACTGTTTTAATGAAATCTTTATAAGGTGTTTATTTTGATCTTTTTAGAAATAGTAGCTCAAGACTTAATACAGAATATTAAAAGGAAACCCAATATGCCTAGATACATTGTAGATGGCTTTGTTTTTCACGTCAATATAATGAAAGGAAATCCTCCTATGATGTAAGTTGTTTTTGTTGGTGTTTTTCATTTTTGTTTTTATTTTATTTTAACGCATAAAGAGCGTTCTTAAAGAAGGGCCATTAATTTTAACAGCTTGTAAAACTCGTAAAGATAAGTCAATTTACCTAAAATTGTTTATTTGAAAGTTGTCAATTAATGCAGCTATTTGAATTCTTAAAAATGTATAAACTTTACCAAAAATCCGATCTTTTTGACCACAAAAACATTCAATTATTTGTTTATTGTTTATTCTGGTATGACCAGCTTTTTCGCTCTTACAAGTTACTTTTAGTTTTTAAGTTCGCTTTTTTCTTCGACCTGTGGTACATCATAGTTAGGGATCCTTGGACCATTTTTACAAGTTATTAACAAGTTAATTTTTTATGAGTAGCTTCATTTTGACGAGACGCCCAACTTTTTTCTTACAACAATTTTCGTTGGTGGTAGCTTACAGGGTAGCAGGAATTAAGTGTGTTGATTTAAAAAATATCAAAAATGTATTACTAACAGGGATTTTCTCTGTTTATTTTCAAGATAATTATCTGAATAAACCAACAAAATATTTGCCCTACAAAATGTAAGGTTTCATCAAAGAGTCCCTTGCCACCAACATGTATGGTTAACGATGTCGTGAAAAATGACTACTAACCAGCTGATTTGTTTTTCTGTTGATTTAGTAATATTTAAATAATTTAACACTCACATTGTCATACAAATTGCGAGGTACGTCATCCTGGTTTTTGATATTTATCAAATCAACATATTTAATCTCTGCTAGCCTTGTATGCTACCACCAACGAAAATTGTTGTAAGGAAAAAAGTTGGTCGTCTCGTCAAAATGAAGCTACTCACAAAAATTAGCTTGTTAGTTATGACTTAAAAATGGTCCAGGGATCCCTAACTAACAATTATAGTACAAGAGTGCTGCTAGATATAAGTTTATTTTTGGATCTTGAGTGTTTTCCTTAATAAAAATAATGTAATAATTAAATATGAAAAAAGGAAATAATGTCAATGAATAATTTTTCGGAAGTACGAGGAATATCAATAAAATGCAGCCGAGTATTAGTGAAATTATTAATTTTTAAGTAATTTTTGTTGGAGACTTTTTAATATAGGATTTTTGGTAAAAAGACTTTTCTATGAGCTGTTAAAATAAATGACCTAACTTTAAAAACATTCACATTATAGTTAAAGAAGATTTTTATTGCAATATTGGGTCATTTGGGTGGGCAGTAAGTACATACCTGCTACCGTTATACAAATATGACGATATTAAAATAACTTCTAAAGTAGGATTTAAACCGCATACAGAACTTATATTAATTTAATTTTGTATTGCATTGTTACAAGCAGAGTTGGGTCGTATTCAAATACTTGGTATTCTAAATCGTATTTAGAATGCATTGGGCTGGTATTCAAATACATCTTTGTTCGATATTCGACAGAATAATTTTTTGTCACTATTTGAGATTTTGTATTCTGAATACCGTTTTTGAAGGATAGTATTCGAATAAAAAATTTGAGCATTCGAATACCGGAACTTAAAGTATTCGAATACCGACATAGACAGTAGTGGAATACCGGGATATGAAGTATTCGAATACCGAGATTGTAAGTATTCAAATATCAAACAGGTGAAAATGAGTGTTCTGTGACCCAAAATCGCTCGTTTATTAGGGGGATAGCTTTTTCTTTTCTTTTTGTTCTTCAAAATATAGGGACTAAAAACAAAGAGATGTCGTTTTTAGGAATTTTTGAAAGGTAGGACCTTTTTTTGCTCATCAGTATTCTAAATACCCAATACTGGTATTCATTAATACTCAGTATTCGAATACTTTTTGTTGTACGTATCCAAATATCAAATTTCAGTATTCGACCCAACTCTGGATAAAGGGGAAAAATATAAAATGTAAAAGTTAATACCGTAATACCTATCATATTTTCCTAAGTCCAGTATTGCCTATGATATTCTACTTAAAAATTTTTTATCAATATAAATATATTTTGATTTTAGATACCTTCGTTGTTTGGAATACAAAAGACTAGGGTGTCATGCTAGAGCGGTAATTCCTTATGATGGCTCTATTCAAGACATAAAATTAAACAAACCTCATAATCATGCACCAGATTTTTCTGCCGAAGAAAAAATTATTTTCATGAGGGAACTAAAGGAAGTTATGTTAAAGAACCCAGCTGTTCCAAGCCGAACTGTTTATCAAACATTAGCTGAAATGTAAGTAACAGTTGTTATGTAAGTTCAAACAAAAGTACTACATACAGTGTGCCTGCCTAAGTTCTTTACATATGGGAAACTTTTGTTATTAATTTTACGAAAAAAGTTATCCTTTATAAAAAGTTCTGCATGGTCTAAAACCTAAAATCCAATTATTAGGCATTAATTTTTTTTAGTAGTTTTCAAGGTATCTCAAAAGAATAAATTTTGTTCAAGAGAAAATTAACCTTATTTTTAAACAAAATAATTATTAAGAAAAATGTTTAGACATAAAAAAATAACTGCAAACTCATTTATTTTTAAGAAAAAAGTTTTTTTAATTTTTTATAATTAAACGATAAAAATTTAAATTTGCACATTTGTAAATACTTATTTCAAAATGTAATATCTAAAAAATCCCAAGAACTGTCAAACAGTGAAAAGTTATAGAAACGCTTGTTATCGCATAAAAAAATAAAGAAAAACCCTTTTCTTGTAACCAGTTTGCATATTTAAGAGTTAGCAGCATCTACATAAAAGTGTTTAGAGCTTGCATATTTAAGAATTATTTTTATTTCTTAACATTTTTCCTTAATAACAACTTTTGATATTTTCAAAAATATTGGTACTTTCCTCTTGAACAAAATTCACATTTTTGAGATACCTTGTATACTAATAAAAAAAGAATATATAATAATTGCATTTTAGGTTTTAGACCATGCAGAACTTTTATAAAGAATATCTTTTTTCGTAAAATTATTAATAAAAAAGTTTCCCAAAATAACTGCAAATTAAAAAAAAACATGGGTTCAAGGTAGTAAAGATTATAACCTGAAATCATTTTAAAAAGAGTGCTGCATCTTGAGAACGAATGATTTGCGCATACATGTTTACATCAACTTTTTATTTTAAAATGACTTGAATTATCTGTTAAATTTTGTGGAGATACTTAATACACTGTATTACTGTATACATCAGCTAGTATTGTGTATTATTGTAATCATACGTATGCGCTTGATAAGATAAAACTGAATAGTACAGCTAAGTTAATCCAATTAATCCATATAGTTGGTTTAACATCCATTATCAAATTATGTTAACTCATTTTAAAATTGCTTTAAAAACTAATTAAAAAATAGCAAATAAAAAAAATCTAAATAATCATTGAATATAGATAGATAGCAGATCTTAAATATGTATGTAGTTTCTTTATGTGCTGCTAAACTGAGAAGTAACCTTTAAAGCACTTGTATGTTTATGCATATTAATGGTACAAATAAAAAAACAATTCTTGGTAGAAACACTTTATTTGAGACATCCCCGAGATAATAAAAGGTATTTAAACCATATTTTTGATAGCTTAAAACTAAATTATCATTTTAATCAAATTAAGTGATCTACTTATCATCTTCTAATAATTATTGTTTCACACCAGCCCTAATTAATAAGTTTTATGCTATTAAAAATACGTAAAAAAGACTTTTTTGATTTCTAAAAGGTCCACTTTGGTTATCCACGCTTCATTTTCAACGTTTTGCCACAAATAGGTCATGGCTTAAAATATGTGTGTAAAAGTTTTTAAAGTTCACTATAACGTCATGCTGTTTTAACAGCTTTGTAGCTTGTGCTTTTTTAGGTATCCAAATGCAGCAAGAGAAACACCGTTTGAATCAGTTCGTAATAAAATGAATCGTTGGAGAAGACAGCATGAAATGTTTTTACATAACCAGGCATTGGGAGAGAAGGAATCAATGGTTTCAACCGAAACGCAAGATCAAGAATAATGTATAAAATGTTAATACACCAAGAGTAAAATGCGTAGTAACAAATAATAATTTATCCAGATCAGTTTTAATTTTTTAAATATACAGAGTGTCTACGGATGGGGTTACAAAAGGACAAATGGACCAAAAAAATTATTTTTGTAGAAAACTCATTTTTCGAGAAAAATCATTTTTCATAAATTTATTTGCTTGTAGAAGAAATAGAATTCGCGAAGAGAAAATGTTGACTTGTATACAACATGATTTTTCTTTAAGAATAAACTAAATTAATTTTTTATGTTTAGGCTAATATCATTTAGAAAATTTATTGATTACAAACATTATTCTAAATAATTTTTCCTTGTGACATTTTGCTTAAAAATAGAAAATAAAAGTAGTTTACTCTTGGAAGAAAATCATGTTTTTTTACGTTTTTGCGAACCCTAAATAAAAAAATCAACATTTTTTTCTTCATGTTTCTTTTTTTTTACAAACAAAATTTTTATGCTAAAAAATTTTTTGGTTCATTTGTCTTATTGTTAACACCATCCTCGGATAGTCTGTATATACCGTGGACTTCTAAACATTTTAAAATTTGTCTTTAGATTTGCTAGTACTTCTTATTAACAAATTAGTTTAACCTCTTCTTAACCAAATTTACTAAGTATTTTTAAACTTTGCGTGTAGATGTTAAATATTTTAAATTAGGATTTTTTTTTCGGTATTTATAATAAAAGAAAGTTAGTTACTGGAACCTCTTTTTTTTTATTTACGCCTTATGGACTTATATTATTTAGCGTATGACCAATGCAGTTATAATTGTGCTGCTTTACGCGTTTAAGCCATATATTTTACCCAGACTTTTTATTATTAATTTTAGCTAGAATTCCTCTTTAAAACTATAAGCTATTAAAATTGTGAATTATTTGTCGTATTGGAAATTTTCCTGTTAAAAATGCTCAAGATATTATCATACCTTAGTAACATTAGAGAGATATGGGTACTTTGGTTACCGCCTACGTTCGTAATTTACGTAAGGCGCTATTTAAATACCGCATACGGTATTTAGTGTTTGTTTTTAGAGATAATATGGAAGACGCCGTATTACGAAGGGTTAATTACGCCTGTCTGCGAATTTACATAATTAAAAACAAATGATCCTTTAATGTGCGAATACTAAATTTTTTCCCGTTATCTCAAACACATTTTACTGTACATTTTCCCACTTTTCCAGACGAATTTTGAGCAAGATATTCTCTCAGTAAAGCCAGGTTATTCTCGGCCGAGAATCTTATCCTTTTCGTTTCTTTTCTACCTGCGATATTTCTCCCAAAATAAGAAATGCAAGGCTTTATCAAAGATTAGTAGTTTAACTTTACTCTGTGGCTCTATTACAAAAATATTTGTAGAAATCGTCGAAATAAATAATATAACCTTAAAAAATAAACAAAGAAAAACATTGTGCGCATGGCAATTCTATTCTACTATTTTTAAAAATTTAGGGCTATTTCAGGGAGCCAAATCTATGTGTACAAACTTAAAAAAAACCTAAAATTTAAAATAAGAAATAAAGAATTTTGGTAAATATATTGTTGGTTTTAAAAGAGTATTTCAATACTTCCTTATTCCATATAACATTACATGTAAAAGATGTTTTAAGGTTTGTGGATACTTCCGGATAAACCGGATATTAAGTCTTAAAGTCTGATATCGTGATAGAGAAACATTTCGTTTTTTACCCTAATTAACTTTAGTTTTTTAACATTAGATTACGAAGCACTTAATTTTACTTTTTTTTAATTCTTAATAAAAACTAAAATTTTATACTGGGGATTGCAAGAGCCAACGCAATTTACTTAATTTCTCTAAATATTCAATAACACATTCGCATCTAAAAATAATTCATGAGGTCTAATTATTTAAAAAATAAATATAATTATGTCTCTGGAGAAGCTTAACAAAAACTGTGGGAAAATTTTGAGAAAAAAAACATAAATTCATGCAAAATAAGTAAAGTAATAAAGTTAACACAGTATTAAGGAACAGGGGCGATACTTCAATAATTTGAGACTTTAAAAAATATAATAAAAATTTCCAGTCCATATTTAAAATAATGACTAATATTCGAAAGGTTGGATTAACGAACGTTTTCCACATGAATACTTGTATGTTGATGTACAGGGTGGCTTCAAAAGGTTCAAATTTTGATTGGATTTTTTAAAAAAGCAAAAATCTTTCTAATTTTTGATTAGCTAGATCTGGATGTAAACTTTTATGCCAAAATTAAGAAAGTACACAACTCACTAACTTTGCTTATGACAGCTGAAAAGTAAAAATGATTTGCCTTCAATTTTTCTGAAAATTTGTAAAAGGCGTTTTCGTTCCTTCCGAGTGTTTTTGCATGATTAAAGTTTAAAATAATAAAATAAAAATTGCACCCTGTATATTTCAAGGACACTCTGGATGGCGTAAACTATCGATATGAACAGAAATTCTCCTATTAAATCGTTTGATACATTTTTGCGCTCTAAAAGATAGTTAAGAAATAGGATCGGTCAAATTTGGACATTTGTGACATATTGACAAAAGCAAATCATTTTATTTTTTAGATTTTGCATACGACTGTCTAGTTTTCAGTGCAATATTTTTTACTTGGTTGTGTCAATAATTAATGTTTTTAAACAAATTAATAACTCTTAAATTTTGTGAAAAAATTTTGACTGCTTGTTAAGAATACTTATTTTCGTTAAAATTAATAAAAAAATCTAAGAACTGAAAATAATTTTTAATAACATCTCTTGGTCAGTTTTCTTGTAGTTATATGCCTTTCGACTATAATTCTTGAAAAAAGCCGAGACGTCTTTTATCAGTTTGGACACAGGTTCTTCTTACCATGTACATCCAAAATACTAATATTTTTGTAGAAATTTATTTATTCACCAAGCCTGACCTGAGGAAGGTACGATTTTTTAGTAAAGTTTTTAATTAAAGGTTTCCCACTTGGTAAGAACTTTTAAAAACATGCTGTATAGCCGAAATTATATAGATTTTTTCGAACTTGAATGTTGCTAAAACTAAACTTTCTTAGTTCTGGTCTCTGGGTTTGTATCTGGACTTCTTGTCGTATTCTTGGTTCCGGGGTTCCAATGGTCGCAAGGCATATGGTGGTAATATCTAATATTATCCAAGTTTATTAAAATGTACCAAATAAAGTTGATTTTCAGTCCTTGATTATAATTTTTTTGTATGATATCCCAGATAAACTCTACGTTGTATATGATCCTACTCGTTGGGTTTTAGAATACTTTTTTATTCGATAATTTTTCTTTAATCGTATGTATGTTTTTTTATTTACAATATTTGAATTGACTGTTTTTACATTACTCTAAGATTTTTGTGTTTTTTGTTTTGGTTAGTAATTTACTGAATTACTGAATCCCATCGTTTTTAGGACAATTTTATGATTTTATTAAAAATCTACAGAAACCAGACCACCTTATAGTCATGAATCAAATTTATAAGTTTTTGAGGGTAGAGGGTAAAACCAAAGTTTGGCATTGTTTTAAAAACGAATGCTTGGCCTCATGCCATACTCAAAATGGGAAAGTAACTGTCCGTTTGGGGTTACATAACCACAATGCCCCAACTGCATTAATTAAACAACGAAGAAGGGAGAACCGAGTTGAGAGAAGACGATTAGCATAGCAAAGGCATTCCAGAGCTACAAGAAATTTTTTCAATATTACAGAATATGAATAATTGAGAAGTGTGTTTCTATACCGAATATTTAGCTTCAAAATATCAAACTTGTTCAGCAATTTCTTATATTACATGCTTAAATACTGCTATAAGTATATACATCGTGGTGCATTAAGTGTAAAACAACTAATTTTTTTTGTGGTTTAAAAAAACGTATTCTACATAAAATTCTATTTGGGCTTTTAAAATGAATTACCAGTGGTTTTATTAAAAGATCAATGGTACATAGGGTAGGCCAAAAATATTTAAATCTGCTTAAGCGTTCTAAATATTCAACAAAATGGTAAATGGTAAAATTATTATAAATTAAAGGATATGCCTAAATACAAAGTCATAAATTTCTATTAACATTAAAAGATTTTTTTTTAATTTTAAATAATTCCTGTCTGATACAATTTTTTATTGTCGCGACTTAATATTTTTATAACAGAGTTACAACTAACGATTTTCAAATAATTTAAAGTGATTTTGTAAAACTTAACTGGATTTATATTTTTAACTAACCGCTAATTTGAACTTTGATGCCAAGGTATTTAACAGGACCCTAGAATTTCATAAATGGGCATTTTAATAACAATAAGTACATCTAAAAATTCTCTAGTTACCGTACAAATGTTTGTTTTAATTTAATTAATTTATTAAAGTGTAGAAGGTTATTTAGAAGAAAAAAAAGTAAATTAGTATTAACATATTATAACATACTAGCTGACCTGTGTCCACTTCGCTGGGTGTTAATATTTAAATTTTTTGTTTAATTGTAGTAAAATACGCTGATGAGCCAAAAGCGCGTAACATTATTTAAATTTAGGGATAACCTTATACGTTCTCCGTAGCAACACGAAAGAAAATAAAATAAAAATAAAGTTGTATTATTCACTATCAAAGCAGTGGACGTGAATTATCAGCGATAACGGTTGAAATGATGAAAGTGGGAGTTGCGTGTGTCCCGTTGCGTTTTAACTAAATTCGTTCTCTGTTTAATCTTTATTGGCTAGTCTTTATACCGTCTCCTTTCCTCGCATTGCCGATGAACAAAACCGTTCAGCTCATGCTGTATAGCCTATAACACTTCTGAATAGTGTAGCTGTCTGATTGAGAAAAAAATTATGATATGTTCAGTACTTCCGAATATTAGCGACTACAAACAAACAAACCCACAAAAAAAACAAGTTACAAACTTTACCTCTTTATATATTAGCACAGACAAAATAACTATATAAAGATAATTTTTCTGTGATTAGTATAGATTATTAATTTATTAATATTAAACTTTTAATAAAACAAACATTTATAAAGAATACATTTTTTGACAAATTACAAAAGTTTTTATTTACCGTACACTTAGTGGACCACACTTTGGAATTCAATATCTAAAAACAAATTTTGATCAAATTTTATTTAATTTTTTTTTTGTTATCTAGAGTGCAATGATCGTTCTTAAATCACCCCTTACACTTTACTTACTTTTAAAAAAATAAGAAATTCGATTTTATCTTTTTAATGTTAGTCAGAAGCTAGGGTCGATAATGCGCCGCGTTTTGAAGTGGATGTGCCTGGATCATTGTTGTAAAGTTATATAGCGTGTCTACTTAAGTTTGCACCATATGGAAACTTTTTTATTATTAATTTTACGAAAAAAGGTATTCTTTATAAAAAGTTCTGCATGGTCTAAAACCCAAAATGGAAGCATCGGATATTAAATTTTTGCAGTGGTATACAAGGTATGTCGAAAAATGTAAACTTTGCTTAAGAGAAAACTCCCTTTTTTCATATTATCGAGAAATGTTATATATGAAAAATGTTTGGAATTAAAAACAACATTCAAATATGCATACTTGTTCATTTTAAGCAAACCTTTTTTATTTAATTTTCTACGTATTTACGGGGAAATTTAAAGTTCGTAAATTAGTACATGCTTATTTTAAAATATAATATGTAAAGAAAGCTTAATAATTGCCAAAACAGCGAAAAGTCACAAAGACGCTTGTTATCGTTAAAAAAATGAAGTATTGCATATTTCAAAGATATTTTTAATCCTTAACGTCTTTTCTTATTAATAATTATCGATTTTATGAAAAATAGAGGTACTTTCCTCTTAAACCAAATTCTTATTTTTTGACATACCTCGTATACCACGTCAAAAAATGTATAACTGATAAATGCATTTTAGGTTTTGAACCAGGCAGAACTTTTTATAAAGAATAATTTTTTCGTAAAATTAATAATAAAAAGTCTTCCATATGGTCCCAAATTCAGTAGACACGCTGTATTTATAACAATTTAAGTAATTTAAGATTTTTAGTATTTTTTCAATACATTTTGTGTAATTTATTATTTAGTTATTTTACTTAAGCCTTTTTTATATATTTTAATGATTCTCAAAAATAGTGTGTTTTGTTCTACTCGCACAGAAAACGTTCTCTTATATTAATGAAGATATTTAATACTGCTTTTTATATTTTATTTTGGGTGTTTGCATTTAGGTTTATTTTTTATTTAGTGTACGTCATTTTATTTCCTATAACTGTTAACCTTTACTTGTAAGCGTTATGATGTTTAATATTTTGCTAGTAACTAAGTAATTAGACTATTTGTCTTAATAAATTAATTATTATTTTGGATTTTTAAATTGAGTGGTGGAAATATATTTTTGTATTAAATAGTCGTTTTATATTTTTAAGCATCCTTAAAACGCAGATTAGTTTAAAATTATTCACTTAAAGATGATTAAGCCAAAGGGTATATAAATTAAATATTATACAAATTTTATACAAGGTGTTACCAAATGTTGTTAAGACACTTAATTGGCAGACTTTACGTCTAATAATATGTATAGAGTAAAATTCAAATAAACATGCGTCCATAAATGCATTGTTTCCAATGAATAAGCTGTTAAACTTTTTTTTTTAATTTTAAATGTTCTTTATCCGACTTTATTAAAATATGACAGTGTCATTTACAATACAAGGAGGCTTATTTAACACTTACTCGATAAAATTTATCTCGCCCAGTGGCGTACTATGTACGATGCAGTAGAAAATCGACCGAAAATCAAATAACTTTTGAACGAACGGTCATAGAAAAATTTCTATGGTATCATTTGAAAGGTGAAGTCTTGTAAAATACAGAAAATATGTATAAAAAGTTAAATCTTAAATCTAAAACGTGAAATAATGCATTTAGAAATTAATAAAAAATTGTGATGATAGAGATGCAATAGACTATTATTTATTTTAGTTATGGCCTTCTATTTATATTTTAGTAATTTTTTTTACATAAAATATATTTGGTTATGGTGGTTAGAGTATAGGCTTACAAAAAAATCACATAAAATAGAGAGGAAAATTAGAGTCAACAATTAATTTTTTCCACATTTTTCCTGTATTTTACATGACTTCACCATTCAAATGATAGCCGAGAAATTTTTATACGACATTTCGTTTAAAAGTTATTTGATTCCCGGACGATTTTCTTCTACATCGTACATAGTGTGGCATCTCAAGGGACACCTAGCCGAATATTTTAGAAAATCAAATGTACTTGACTGACTTTTGTGCAATTTTCACATTTTTTTAATTAGGGAAAGTAAAACTGTACCTCTTTATGCTTTTTTTCTTTTATTTTCTTTAGTTTTTTAGAGAATTTTTTTAATGCATATCTCAAAAAACAAAGAAACAGGGAAAACTGTTTCTTTTGAAAATTATTTATAATCTTATTTTATTAATAGGTATATAGCAACAACACAAACTCTATAATAATTACTCTTTAAATTTAAACTAAACTTTTCTTTTTAATTAAGTGTTTTTTTTCTGAGTCAAGAATATAAAGATAGGCATTTTTTTAAGTAAGCAATATACAAAAAAAATCAAAAAGGCAAAAACTGTATTTTTACATGCCTAATCCAAACAAAACATACACATTATACATAAGGCGGCAATGTAGTGGGTGACGCCTTTTGATTGATCCTAAGATATATGGGGTACGACAAAAAGTGTGATTTTAAAATATAAGCAGCCAGTATATTATATCACCAGTAAAAAGATCTTTTAAAGACCTTTAAAAAGATACTACATTTGTTATACTTGTTTTTATTAGTTTTGGAAATATGACCATCCTAATCTTAAGTTTTTCCGATATGTTTACATTATATCGTATATTACGACCATCATAATTAAATTGCATTTCATTAAAAATTTGCATTTTCTTTTAAAAAGAGATACCGATATAAATAAAAAAAATAAACGTCAAGAAAAAATGGGGCTTTAAATCCAATATTAATATAAAATTGTAACTAGAAATTATTTTACGGAGTGTTTAAAAATTTGGGTCAAAATGCAACATTTGGCTCTTCCCTATATAACAAGTAATCGTGTAAAACTTTTTGCAATACCTATAATAAATAATAATTTTGATGAAAGGAGCTATAACTGAGCCAAAAGTTAATTAAAAGCGGTTTTTAACCCAATAAGTTATTTAAGATTGAATTTAAACAAAATATTGTGTGTTCTTTTTTTTGTCCAGGAGTGTATTTTTAAATTACTATATCTAAAAACTGGGACATGGGACCCATATCAAATGCTATTGACCTTAAAAGGAATTTTTAGGGAAGAAAATTTTAATTTAAAAATTTGCCAAAAAATATTTTTGGATTACCGTTTAAATATTAGTAAGTCAAAAAAAAAAATATTTTATTTCACAAGTATTTTTGTTTGAATAAGTTAACTTTTAGTTTTAAAATTACATTTGGAATTTGGCATAACTTTTTATTTAGTCTAGTTTTAATGTGTGGTAAGTGTATTGGTGTTTTTGTTTTAATAATTTTTTTATTAAGAAAATATTTGTTGTAGAAATGGTCTACTTCAGCAAGGCAGCAAAGCATCCAATGTTAATGATAAGAAATTTTGAATATAGGATTGAGCGAACTACTCCCACAAAAACAAGATGGTGTTGCAGAACTAAAGAAAAATTAAGGTGCAAGTCTAGATTACTTTCGGAAGGTCAAACGATTCATATAACAAATTTTGAACATAATCATCTACCCACTTTTAATGGAGATTTCGAAAAATTGCATCCTAAATATGTTACATTACTCTATACATCCGGTAGACGTATAGGTAAAGTTAAGTGAATACAAAAGCAACTTTTTTGATCTGATCTATTTGTTTAAAATTGAAATTTTTTACATTGTCTGCCAATTGTTAGCATTTTTTAGGAATTTTTCATTGGGGATATTTCATTTGGTGACGTGTAAGTCCAGATGATTTTGATTGAACAAAACTGATATTAAAGGTAGTTAGCCTTAAACTCAAATTAAAAACTAGAATTTTAAATGTTGCAAATAGTTTAGAAATTCTAAAGTAAATATTAAGAAAAAAAATACTAATATGGACATCCTAGTAATACGAAAAATGTTGGATGCGTTATAAAATAAAGTACTTATATTTTAATCTCAGTATTAAGTATTTCAATATTTATTTTGTTTATATTTAAAATTGTATGTTTAATAAAGGTCCATTAATATGTACATAAAATCACAATTAAAACATTGAAATATTTATTTGAACTTAAATATGCCCTTAAATACTATATATAGAGTATCCAGAACCCTAGGGTGCAATCTAATCTAATCTAATCTAATCTAATCTAATATCTAATATATTATATAAAATGCTAATGTACGTTCGTGTGTCCACGATTTTCGCTATCATCCGCAACTCCGATCGACTTCCCGTCGGGGTTACAAATACCCCTTGGTCTCCCATTGTGAGTAAGGGAGTTTGGTCGGGGTGGGTGGAAGTGGGTGGTTGTGGGTGGCAAAAATGTAAAATATGTGTAGTGGCGCCATCTGTTGTCGAGTAGTTGAACTTCATTCAGAACAACGGTTATTTGGGTCTCATATAAACTCCCGAGCGAAGCCGGGAATCATAGCTAGTTCTTTATAAAATAATAGGAGAAAAACTTTTTATAAATACATATCCTAAATGTTTAACTTTTTTAAGTTTTTTTTTTTTTTGTAAAGGGGCCCGTAACTCTTACTTGTACCAGGGCACGGCACGGCTCTCGGCGGCCCTGCTCTTATACCAATGTAGGCTTTTTTGACATATAAGATAAATAGATATTAAATATTTTAAAATACAGGGTGTTTCTTAACTACGGTACAAAACTTTAGGGGTGATTTCTTATAATTTTTTTATGAACAAGAGTTCCTAAAAACGTAATTTAATTGTTCATTTCTGAAATAAGGGCGGTAGAGTTTAACAAAGCAGGTAGGTATAATTCTATTCATTACCTCGGATTTTTTTATTTTTAGCTTTTTTTTGAAGATTTTTTCGTGCAAGATTATCCCCAAGATTTTTTAAAACCGATTTAAATGAAATTTGGTACCCAAACTAGGTACTAGCTATATGACCAGGCTGAGAAATGGTTTGTATTTATTTACGCGAAGGTTAAATGGTCATACAATAAAAAAAAGTTAAATTGATTTTTAAGGCAACGATAATTCAAAATAATATTTTTATTTTAAAAATGCTATTTTGAACTAATTTTTATTAAACATATTTACGGTAAATCTCTTAGGAATGACAC
Source organism: Listronotus bonariensis (assembly GCA_014170235.1). Classification (NCBI taxonomy): domain Eukaryota; kingdom Metazoa; phylum Arthropoda; class Insecta; order Coleoptera; family Curculionidae; genus Listronotus; species Listronotus bonariensis. The sequence continues at coordinate 74,640 of JACEGR010000265.1, forward strand.
TGGTGGAAACTTTATATTTCCTTTTCGTTAAGAATGTCCTTTGATGCATAGAAATCGTTTTCCAAATTTCTTAAAAGTATCTAAATTGGTATAATAGTTACATTTTAACAACCTGTAATTTAAAAAGTAATACGTTTAGTACATATTATATTTATTTTAGAATAATATATTTATATTTCTTAATTTTTATTGAAGAATTATCCCTTAAAGTATTGCGGTAGAGATACTGGTTACCCTGTACAGTGTGTCCCAGGATAGGTGTTACAAGAGGACAGAGGAATAAAACATTTTTGAAAATTTAATCGGCATTTTGGAATAACTGTAAAAAAGTAAAAATAAAGTTTTGTCATTTTTCTACATAACGCATTAAAACCTAGTTACTGGACTAGAAGGAGCGAAATTAAAAATAAATTTAAAATATATTAACAGATTTTTGTAAAATTCGCTTCGTCGTGTCGAATATTTAAGTGTAAATGCAAAACGTGTAAAAAGTTGGCAAAATATCTTTCTTTCTTAAATGCTTTAACTTTTAATTTTGACATACAATTCAATTCTCTACAACATTCACTGATGAAATTTTGTTCTATTTTTAAAAGTGAAACTACTTTATTCTTGGGCATTTTTAATATTATCACTTACAACTTGCCCTGTATTATACCAATAAAAGTAAACTTTCGTATTTCTTAGTTTTAGACCATGCGACCAGTTTTCCCAAAAATCCGAATAAAAACTAAAAAATTTGTGGGCCATTTGTCCTCTTGTAACACCTATCCTAAAACACAGTGTATATCAAGGGTGTTTCCCAATTTCAGTAAAAAAATTAAAGGTTATTTATGAGCTTATTTTTTAGAAAAAAAGTTCATATAAACATAAGCCCGCATATTTATCGTTCTTAAGGTACAGGGTGTAAAACTTAAAAAAAATAACATTTTGTGAACACTTACTTTAGTAAATAGTTAATGTTCGACTAGATGTTAACGTTATTTATTTAGGTATTTTTTGCTGTTTGTCACTTATGACGCAAATGTTAAAAGATTTTTAAAATTTGTTGTTTCATAAACGTTAATGGAAAATTATAAAAACTAATTAAAAAAACGTAATGTTTCTTGCTTATACCATTCAGCAAGCTATGTAAAAATAAATAGAAGCTATATTTTAACTTGGGTCATTGAAATGAAACAAAAAATTTCGTAAGAATCAGTTGCGTACATTATTTTTGTCAGAAATACCTGTAACTACTTAATGCACCACTGGACCTAATTAAGTTAGGACTAAATAAGCTTCTTATAGTTGGTAATAACAATGCCAAAATTCATAAAACTCAAATAAAGAATATTTCAGAAATTAATAAAAAACCAAAATTTAAAAATAAATTGACACCCTGTATTTTTGAAACAATGCAACCTGCCTTTTTTATTAAATTAGGTTAGAAATATGACCGTTTTACCGCAATTAGAAATATTTTTTGAATTATTACAAAACGTACATTTTCAAAAACATTTTTTTTTATTTACTTTTAGATACTTTTTCAGGTAAAAACTTGCTGTATCTCAGTCCAATTTAAGATTAAAATTGGGTAATTAAAGAATGTGGAACCCTTTTGGGGCTTTCCAGAATTCTTAACACAGCCCACATTCTTTTATTCGGTTTTTTAATGATATTTTAGAATTACTTTGCCTCCGTTGTTTGTGTCAATCTCAGCTGTTATTAATAAAGCACTAGTATCCTTTGACACTTGTACAGGGTGCCGCCTTTTCGTTGATCTTGCAGGGTATAGCGAAAACAAAAAAAGGTAAAACAAATCTGATTGCACAATCTCGATATTGATTTTTGAAACAAATTCAATGGTGAAAGGAAATCATGGCTAACTTAATTCGATACAGAGTGTTTTTTACTTTTTTTTTAATTTGGCCAGGCACTGGTAACTCGGAGAATTTAGTGACGTACCCATATTTCTTCCACTGACTTTCATTTTAAAGTTATTACACAAATTTGGGTTTTTTATATATAAAAACCTGTATATTTTATTATAATCAGAAAGGTCTCCTTAAAAGCTATAATAAATAATAGTTTTGGAAATATGGCCATCATCAGGATTTTTTAAACGAAACAAACATATCATATTACCTTTAAAAAGATATTTCAAAAACATTTAAGAAAATTCCACATTTATTTAATATATTTAGGTCTAAAAAATGGGGGATATACGCACTAAGATTTGGAAGCTCATATTACCGAAACTGTTAGAGAGTATAGTTAATATGGTAAATTCTTAAAGATTTTTCATGTCTTTTTAATGGTGGTAAAATATACAGGGTGTTTATTTTAATGCCATTTTATTACCGAACTCCTGATGATGGTGATACAACTATACAAATAAAATATATGAAATGTTTTTTTTTAAGATCTTTTTATTGGTAATAAAATTTTAAAAAACAATCCAACTTTGTGTTTGTTATAACTCTAAAATAAAAGTTAATAAAAAAATATAGATACGCTACTGAATTCTACGTAAAACTCCCTAAACCTTTTTTTTCTTAACTTTTCTCTCCCTCTATTTTCTCTCTTTCTCTCTCTTTCTTTCTCTGAGCAGATCGGATTAAACAATCTCGGTTTCGATTTTTTGAATTCAGTGGATTACCTATATTTTTTTTCATTGCCTTTTATTTTAGGGTTTTTTTTAATCTTTGGACAATCCACGAAGGCTGAAAGCCTAAATACTAACGTACCGTGGGTGTCTTAAGCAGGGTAAGAGGAAGTTTGTTAACACGGGACTTAAACACTTGAAGATTTGGGGGAAGGAAAGACCTTCGCTGGCAGTAGGTTCCACAGTCTAGAAACTCTAGGGATAAAAGAACGAACGAAATGGGAAGTTCGGGGCCTGTCCAATTGGACCGTATAGGGATGCATACGTGCGGCACCACGAGTTTCTCTGTTGGGAGCTGCAAGAGGAGGGACTATACTGGATAATTCGTCGGAGCAGAAGCCGTAAAAGTATCTATAGAAGAGCGATAGATCTCCCACAGCTCGACGATGGGCAAGAGAAGGAAATCTTTTAGTAAGTAAAGGATCATTAATAAGACGAACAGCCCTTCTTTGAATGGCATCAAGAATGCTGAGGGTTGTAGGGGATGCCATTCCCCAGACATGAGAACAATATTCCAGAGAGGGTCGAATTTGGGACACATACAAAGTGTATAAATTGGAAGGGGAAAAATACTTTTGGCTCGGAAAAGAAATCCAAGCTTTTTTGACTCCGCGGTGGCTATAGATACAATGTGTTTATGCCAGTTAAGGTTATTTTCAAATGTGACGCCCACAAAGTTAAATGTGTCCCCGTTCTGCAAAACCTGGCCATTCATTAGCAAAGGGTGAGTGTTTGATGATTTTTTTCGCCACAAGGAACATGATTGTGTTTTGAATGCATTAAATTGAACGAGATTTTTGGCACCCCAATCCAATATCAAATTGAGACCCTGTGAAAGACATATCTGCATCGCCCTGCGTTTGCCTTCCAAGTCGGGTTGAGAGATTGGCTTGGGAACCTGAAAAGTGGAGTGAAGGGTACTATCGTCAGCATAACTATGAATGGGATTGGTTGTGGAAGAAAGAAGGTCGTTGATATGAAGAAGAAACAAAGTTGGTGCTAGTACAGAACCCTGAGGCACTCCAGCATTAATTTCGTGAAAGCTTGAAGAATGGCCATCAACAATGACTGATATACGTCAATTAGAAAGATAACTGGAGAGCCAAGAGCAGACTTTAGTTGGAAGACCATAGGAGGGAAGTTTATTAAAAAGTGCGTCATGCCAGACTTGGTCGAAAGCTTTAGATATATCAAGAGCAACGATCTGCGACTGGCCTAGAAACTCAAGAGACTTGTTCCAGTTGTGTGAAACGAAGGAAAGAAGATCTGCTGTAGATCTCTTGTGACGAAATCCGTATTGCCTGTCATATAAAATTTTATGTTTTTCTAAATACCTAAGAATTTGCGAGTTAATGGATTTCTCCATTACTTTACAACGCATTGAGAGGAGTGAAATGGGTCTATAGTTGGATGGAAGAGATTTAGTTCCTTTCTTGGGAATAGGCTGGACACGTGCAGCTCTCTAGCTGTCTGGAAAAATACCCGTGTCATAAGAAATTCGAAAGAGCCTGGTTAAAATAGGTGCAAGTTCAGGAGCACATTTTTTTAAAACGATTGCTAGTATTCCATCTAGCCCAGACGATTTCTTGGTGTTAAGAGAAAAAAGGATACGCTTAATGTGTTTTACCCTAAAAATTTCAATCAACAATGGGTTTTTTAAATTGAAAACACTGTATATTTTCTCACCAATAGAAAGGTCTCTTTAAAGGCACTGGCTAAACAACCGTCGGCGGTTTTGCTCAATTATAGGAAGAAAGAAAACCGCCGTCCGGCGTTTTTTTATATTTACGTGTATGAAAACCGCCGAAATTTATAATTTATTTGTTAATACCGGCAGGTTTTTGATAATTTTATCGATAGAAACCGTCTTTCGGCGGTTTTGCTTATAAAAACTATTAAAAACCTCCGAAGAATAGTTAAAGTTAATCTAACATTAATAATTATTTACTTTGCGTGCCATAAGCGTTTACTTTTTGAAGTTTTAATGTTTAATATTGTAGTTTAGTTAATAGTACCCTTTGGAAAAACGAATTGTAGTAGTATAGCGGAATGGGGACAGGCAAATAAAACCATTATTTTATTTATCCTAACGTTTCGTGGCTGGATTGCCACTTTATCAAGGACCTCTTATTAAAAAGACGTTACAAAACTATTTCGTCACATGGACCCAATAATTTACAACAATAAAAAGCACTTTTAAAAAATATTGTCAGGCAGGAAAGGCGAAGAAAAAACTTATCAGGACGTCATCGTCAGCATTTAAGTCAGCAACTAGATATATACCTTCCTAAACAAATGCGAAAAATTTTAGAAGCTGATTTTCCACCAAAAAATAAGAAAAAATACTTCATATGAACATATGTCCCAAACGTCTTAGTTTTTGAACTACGGGGTGTTATTTTTTTTATATTGTTTTTTTATAATTATTTTTATACCCATTCAAATATTTTTAAAAAAATTGGGAGACGCACTCTTTGCACCAGAAGACATTTTTTAGCATAAAAAAAATTAATTTTTACCAGTCGTTCATGAGGGGCTTAAGGTAAGGTAAAGAAATTTGATATTTTAAAAAAACTTTTGGATCCTTACTCATAATTTTTTGTAATATTAGAAGTTACTGTAAATATGATTCTGGACATAACTAATCAGTTTTTATTGATTTTCTCGAAATGTCCGCAATGATATTTCATACCTTTCTGAATTAAACGATTCAATTATTAAAGTTAGGTTAGCTTTAACTATTATTCGGTGGTTTTCAATAGCAAATTAATTAAAATTTTTGGCGGTTTTCATATACGTAGATATAAAAACCGCCGGACGACGGTTTTTTTCTTATTACTGAGCAAAACCGCCGGCGGTCGTTTAGCCAGTGCCCTCTTTACAAGCCGTTAAAAATATCACATTTAAATATTTAATTTTTCATAGTTTCAAAAATATAGCCATCGTCAGGAGTTCGATAATAAAACAGAATACTTTTTATATTGTATCACCATTAAAAAGACATTTTAAAGACCTTTAAGAAAATATTACATTTAATAAGTCTTTCTCTCACCATGGCATCCATGTCTTAGTGCGTTATACAGGATTAATAAAAACTATAGCTACTTATTTTTAGCTTTTGATGGCCATATTTTCAAAACTGTTAAAACATGAATATATCAAATGTAGTATTTTTTCAAGCTTTTTTACAAAATCTTTCTTATAGTAATAAAATATACAGGGTGTTTCATATATAGAAACCCAACTAGGTACGCCACTGAATTCTACGTGAAAATCCCTAAAATTTTCTATATTATATCTTAAATAATAAGCGAGTTACAACTGCATGGCCTAATTGACAGATTAAAAAAATGGATCTCCAAAACGAATCAAGTTAGCCACCACTATATTAGTCTTAAAAATCAAAACAAGGATTGTACAATCAGATTTGTTCTATCTCTTTTAGTTGTTGTCATAGCCTGCAAAGTCAACGAAACGACCCCACCCTGTACATGTGTACATGCACAAACCTACTGGGTAGTTTTCTGTGTTAATATATGCCAAGCTTAAATCTATTATGCTACATTTGTGTTTTAAGAAATAACTGTAAAATGTATAGTTTTAATATTTTTTAAGTGCTGGATTCTTTATACAACTGTTTAAGAACTAGCTATTAAGCCCTTGTTCACGGCGTGCCACCTTGATCTCATTCAAATTGCCTTTCAGAGTGTTGAACACTAGCAGGTAAAGGTTAGACAAATAACAAAATGCCTGTATGTAAACCTTCCGGATAGGATGACACATTGGTATCGCTTTGTTCTTACTTTATATCGTCTTCTTTTCATGCAGAAGCATAACTACTGTATGACACTGTGCGATTACAGGGGCCTACCTCAAAATAGGTGCTCAAAAATGAAGCCACAAGAAAACCAAACAATTCTCTCCTATTTTAATAAAAATAAAATTAGATGGCTTGGCTTTAAATTGTGTGTGTCTTACTAATATTTTCTTTATATTCCACAAAGAACATTCCACAAAATATATCTTTACTTGTAAGCATTCGCAAATAGCATTTTGTAAGTATATGAACCTAGCTTAACGCGAGCCAGCCGGCGTTCGATAGGCCATATTTTCGCCATTAAAAGCGAAATGTCCGCGTAGCTTATGTCCATCTGTGATGAACGTCATGAGGCATATTAGATATTTTTATTGCATACACATTTTTAAAATATTTTAAATAACTGTTACATTGTGTTGTAATAAAAATTTCTGCTATTAGGAAAAAAACAAAACAAAAAACACACACATTATAGTCGATTGAGCTTCACATGTGGAAGACGTCAGGCCATACGTCATTTTTTAAAAAAATATTATTTATTTATTTTTGTATATTTGTAAAATTAAATAAAAAATACATTTTTATTTCTAGTACTTTATAGAACTAAGAACAACAGTGTTACGTATATAAGTTCAAATGCATAAATCATTATGATTAATGAGTACCGTAAAGTGGGGTGTCTTCGGACAGCGGGGGTGACTTCAGACATCTGGTGAAGCTCGTACATGGTACGCCGATTATAGGTCGATATAGTTCGCTAATATTGTTTTTACGAAGCGGGTAGTCGATTATGGCCGATGATATACAAGCACTGCCTGATCTCCGAAGTCACCTTTGTTGCACGAAGACACCCTACTTTACGGTACCTATTTACCATAATTTGGCACCAATTTATAACTATTTTTTGCCAAAAAATAGAGCATTAAAAAGAATAAAATATATTATGTATTATTGAAAGCTATTTTATATTATCAGATTCATTGCAAAAGAAATAGACTAAATGTAGAATTAACTGTATCATATTAGAATAAGCAGTAAATACTTGCAACTGTGCCCCATGCCGAATTTAAATGCGCGCAAAGACGTTGCAGAAGATTAGATGGATTTCTTAATTCTTTTGAATGTGGTATTGAATATAAATAGAGTCAACAACAGATACTTTTATGACATTCGTTCATCAAAATTGCTGGGAATAAATACAGGGTGTCTAGTAACTTCCGACAAACTTTTAAGGAAAGACTCTAAAACGAAAAATAAATAAACTTTATTTGAAGATATGACCTAAACGTCATTTATTTGGAATTACAGGGCGGTAAAGTTTGAAAGAAATAAAAGTTTTTTGATTATAACTCTTACACTAGTTTACATATTTTTTAGAAATTTGACAGACGTCTCTTAACTATCAAAGGATATTTTTTAGCGTATAGGAAAAAAATAAATGTGACCGGTGCCGTCCGAAGGTAATTACGGTAAATATTTCTTGAAAAAATAATGCCACTGCATTTAAAAAAAAGGTATTTTTTTAAATTGTTGTTTAGTTTTTTTAAATCTTTTTGACATCCCACGAAGGCATATGCCTAAATACCAGAGTACCATGGGTGCCGGGTTATTAGATCGGTCCCCCTGTTCCGTCAACGTTGTCCAAGCACTGAAATGTACGGTTTTCGCGTAGATGAATGCAAACAATTTTTCGGCATAATCATTTTATATGCCTTATATCTAATTATACAGCAACAAATCACCTTTTTTATATATTCTCAAATTAGATGGCAATTTGACCCCGCCGAGAAATGGTTTATAAACTTAACAAGACTTGTAAAAGATACTTTAATTTATTCAAACTACTGCATTTCAAATAAAAAAGTATCATTTTTTTTCAAAAAATGTTTAACGCTAAAAATGACTCTTGATGGTTAGGAGACATTTAAACAATTTTTTAAAAGTATCTAAACTGGTAAAAAAGTAATTATAAAAAAACGATTACACAGGTCCATAAAATAAAAAAGTGGTCTGGATACCGAGACCAAGATTTTGTCAAGTATATTTTTTATCGTTAAACACAAATCTGAAGTCAAAAGGGTACTTATATATTTTTTTAAAGAAATGGCGTTCATAAAAGACCTCATTTTAGAAGTCCTTTTCTTCTCTACTTAACGCAACTTTGTTTTTAAAAATCAGCCCAGCCGTTTTAATTTAGAACAAGTATCTAGAGAACTAAAAATCGACGTTTCGGTAGCAAGTGTGCCACCGTTGTCAAGATAAAAATAAAATATAAATAAAAATTTAAAAATTAGGTATTATTTAGGTTGAAAAATTTAACGTTAGGTTTAGAAGATTCTGAAACGTTTGACATTAAATGTCAAATATGTATAGTTTTAAACCAGAATGCTACAAGTATTTTAACAAAGGAAACTTGTTGTTAAAAACGAAAATTTAAGAAAGTGCGGACATATTATTAAATAAAGATAAATGTGTAGCATCAATATCTGTTAATTTTAAATAACACGTGGTTTGCTTTGCTGGAGGCAGAAGTATTTTCAGGAAATCTGAAAATCAAATAACACACCACCTTTTTGTATTATGTATAATAAATACACCAGCAACCTGTTATGTATGTCATTATGACACTATAACCAAACAAACAAATTTAACATTTTTATGTCTAACGTTTTTAAAATCTCCTAAAGCTGACGCTAAATTTTAAATTTTAAAATCTCAATAATAGTTAATTTTTAAATTTATCTTGACAACAACAGACTTGCCACCGAAACGTCGATTAGCTTTCTAGATACTTGTTTTAGATTTTTTTTGGTTTTTCTTTATTTTGCTTTAAAAAAACTATCATTTTTGGCGTGCACCCAAATAAATAACATCAATGTTCTATTGTTGTTACATAATTGCTCATAAAAAGTATAAACCTAGTTTTTAAAAGAAAAAGTTTCCAAAATTTATCTTTTATGTTACGTGAATTCCGTCCACGTCTACGTCCGCGCTTTGTGACACGGTACGCGGCGTGGAGCGGCACGACAAATTGTTGCAAGTGTGGAAGAGGCTTAACACTGTAAGATGTTTAGTTGAAAGACTGATTCTGTATTTGTTAAAAAATATATATGTTTGTTCTAGGTCTTTAGTGTTTTATTATTTGTATTTGGGAGTCTTTAAGACAAAATATAAATTCCTGAAGTTTAAATACAAGTAATAAAATTATTAAAAGTATTTTGTTCTTTCTTTTAAATTTTGTATTCATATCCAGCATGTTTTTACAGTGTTAAAGGTAAATTCTAATAAACATATTTTTAGGCACCGTTTACTTTAGAAAGGGACAAAAGCGACCCATTATGGTATTAGGTCAATTCGAATATAAAGTTGAGCGCCAAACTACTCCAACAAACATGTGCTGGTGTTGTATTGGCAAGGAAAATATAAGTGCAAAGCTCGTATAGTTACTTTTCACGACAATGTCGTGATTAAACGCAGAGAGCATAATCATGAACCAACCTTCAAAGGCGACTGTGCCATGGAGCCAAAAGAGGTTACCATTAGTTATGAACCGCATAAAATTTTTAATAAAAAAAGATTGCTGCTAAAAGAAGGAAGAAATCTAATATGTGGAGGAACGATTTTGATTATGAAGAAAGCGATTAAATACGCGGGGTATTGCGGTGTTATGTAAGTTTTTTTAGTATTTTTAAATTCTGCCCTATAAAGATTATAATTCTTTAAACCTATTGCCAAAATTTAAAAAATATGTCTTTCGTAGTTTTCGAAATATTTTAATAGGACACTTATTGTTAATAACCCTGTATAGGGCGGTTATTGGTATACTGGTTTAATTATACAGCGTGTCTACTTAAGTTCGCACCATATGGAAAACTTTTTTATTAATAATTAAACAAAAAAAAGTTATGTTTTTAGTGACAGGAAAAAATTTGACATTGTATCTCTCTTAACAGGTACTAAAATGTGACTTCATATATATGTTTTTTCCGGACATACATACACATAAGTAAATAGTATATTGTGTAACAAGTTTTAAAAATACTCTTTGCACACAAGTATGACGTTAAGTCATACGAGTGTGCAAAGAGTCAGTCTCAAACGTGTTGCACAGGATACTTTTTCTTCGACAGCAGAAAATAAGGATTAATATGTGATTTTTATTATTTTTATTCTTTTAGCTTTTGACAGGACTGTGCGAAAAAATGTATACGCTATGAGAAAAGATTTCACACGCTTATGTCAAAACTAAATGACAAAAAATAAAATATTTTTGACTGGTTGACACTAACGAGGTTGACATCATACATTATGTGAAATTAGTCATTTTTAGATCCTGTTTGACGTGCGTGCTTAAACACAATTTTCAAAGCAGTCGTAGAAAAAGTAAATATCCGCTTCGCGTCAGGAGACAACAGAACCTTGAGCTAAAAACTAAAGCTTTTGTTTCTTTGTATAATAAATAACTATCTTTATAAAAAGTTCGGCATGGTCTAAAACCTAAAATGCAATCATCAATTATTATTTTTTTGCAGTGTTATACGAGGTATGTCAAAAAATGTGAATTTTGTTTAGGAGGAAAGTATCCTTATTTTTTATAATATCGAAAACTTTAATAAAGAAAGATGTTTAGAAATAAAAATACCTTTCAGATATGAAAATTGGTTTATTTTAGAAAAAGAACGTTTTTATAATTTTTTTCTGCAATAACGAGCGTTTAGGTGGCTCTTTGCTGTTTTGATAATTCTTAAACTTTCTTACATGGTACATTTCAAAATAAGTATGCACTATTCTACAAACTTACATTTTTACCCTTGGCACAAAAAAAATAATAATAAGTTTTTTTTTCTTTTGAAAATGAACTAGTTTGCATATTTTAATGCTATTTTTAATCCTTAACATTTTTTCTTTATAAGAATATTTGATATTATGAAAAATAAGGGTACTTTCCTCTTAAGAAAAATTTATATTTTTTGGCTTTCCTCGTGTACCACTGCAAAAATTATTATCTTATGATTGCATTATAGCTTTTGGACCATGCAGAACTTTTTATAAGGAATAACTTTTTTTTAAATATAATTAAAAATAAAAATGTTTTCCATATGGTTCTAACTTAAGTAGACACGCTGTATTATTAATATCTTTTTACAAGGAAAATTTTGCATCCGTATAATATTTTAATTTAAATTACATTTGAAAAAGTATCATTAAAAATTGGAATAGGCAATTCCGAAGATTTTTTTGTTGTCTTTAAATATTTATTTTTTAATAGGACGTAATAATTGCCCTTTATAATTTTGTATGCTTATAGTTGTCCCTTTGTTTATTATATGCAGGATGTTTTACTAAAAACACTAATAATTGTTAAATAAAAAATGGAAATAATTCTTTTCTCAAACAAGAATTGCAAAGGCCATTTGTTACTTAAGCGATTTTAGCTGTTCTTCTATATATTGAGCCAAATTATGACAGCATGGTTTAAAGTTAACGATTTGCTAAGTGCTAATTAAATACAATAAATAATAGAAAATTTCCAATAATTTTACGTGCACACAGCCACAATCTTTTTACTAAGCTATGACAATGAGGCATAATTAAATCTTTACTAGTTGTCACATAATTAATTTATTCTAGGACTTTGGGTGTAAAATTATTAATTAAAAAATAATAAAGCCAGGTTTCGACCTTTTGCTCGACGCGAGGTCTTTGTCCTCGCTGAGCTGGCCTTAGGACACCTGTGTTATTCTTTGGCAGATGTTGCTTTATTGTTATATACAGTGTGGACATAAATAGTCCTTCCACCTGCTAACTTTTGTACCTTTATTCTTTTCTTTATAAAATTGGGGTGTTTTTCATGGCAGGAATAAACTACTTTTTGACCTAAAAATGATAGTCGCATTAATCAAAATGGCGGAAGGACGCCATCTTAGGAAAAAATAATTGAAAAGGTGGTTTTGCAGCACATTTTTTTAAGCTCCTGACGAGTTCTCTTCAACCCCAAAATATAAAGTCAATACCTTGACCTACTAAAAATGGTAATACTTTAAAAATCACCCAAATACCTAATTTTGATGGCCATATTTCCAAAACTAATAAAGTTGATGTACAGTGACGGAAATAAAATTACGTACACTTAGGTTAACATTTTATGTCAATTTTCAATATTTTAGTAAACTTGGCTTTTTACCTTTTTCTTAACTTAATTAATAATCAATAAACTACATGACTCCAAAGTAAATGTATGATTTATTTTATTCAAATATTAAAGAAAAACACTGGCATAATATTTCAAAGCGGCACCATTTTTTTCCACTAATAAGTTTAAACGTGTGGGCATTGATGTAATCAGCATTTGTGCATGGTGAACATTGTAATTATTCCAGATTTCTTCAACTTCATTCCACAAATCATCACTCTTTTGTGGATGGAAATTATTATTCTTGATAATTTCCTTTACGATATATCTCCAAACATTTTCGATTGGATTGATATCAGGGTTTTTTGAGGGCCAAGGTAACAATGAAATATTATTTTCCAGTTGCCAGTCCGAAACTCTCCTTGCTGTATGGACGTGGCAGTTGTCATGCTGGTATAAAATTTTCTTGTTCAAATATATTGTTTACCGATGCCAACATAACATTTTGAAGTATGTTTATAGTAGCTTGACTATTAAATCTTTGTGGAATACGGTGGCATATGCCTAGCCTTTTGAAAGACATATACTCCCATACATTAACAGAACATCTTTCACTTATTTTAACATGTTGGTTATATCTTTCTTCGTACCGTGTATTTTGCGGCCTATACACTCTAGTCTGCTCGCTATAATAAGACTGAAAAATCTTCTCATTGGTAAATACTACCATTTCCCAAAAATCCATACCTTGCGGTAAATATTCCAGTGCAAACCCCATTCTGTGCTCTTTATTCATATCGGTTCATCAAAATGGCTTTTTAGCAGCTACACTGCTTCTCAATTCCGAATTTTTCCTAATACGATTTCTTGCCGTTCTTACTGTCCCAGGAAAATTAGTTTGGTTGTGTGCTTCTACAGCTGTCTGAAATGGATTGTTTCGCAGAAAATCTATCAGATCATTATCTTGATTTTCGTTTGAAATTTTTCTTCTACCACTTCCAGTCCTTCTCTCCAATGATCCTGTATTTTTTCATTTAGTTCTGAGGCTTTGATAAGTGCTTCTTGGTTTCCCAACTTGTTGAGCTATTCTTCCCAGAGAAACACCTTCTTCGAATAGAGTAATTACTCTCGCCTTCTCTAGTTCATTCATTTTCCTAAATAAAAATAATATAATTTTGAAATGTGCGACAGATAACAATTTGTCAAGTAAGGTATATTTCCAGGTGATCCAGGTACGCCAGGTGATTCAGGTACGCAAAAGCCAACATCACACTGGGAAAAATTAGGTGTACGAGATTTTAATTCCGCCACTGTACTTAATGTCGTATTTTCTTAAAGCTCTTTAAAAATATTTTTAATAGTGATACTAATAATAATATACAGGGTAGGCCAAAAAGTGGATATTTTTTTATAAAAGCACCCTGTATTGTATATTATATCACCATTTGAAATAACTTTGAAAGAGCTTTAAGAGAATACAACATTAAGTAAATCTAACTTTATTAGTTTCGGAAACATGGCCATCCAAATTAGGTATTTAGGTAATTTTTAAAGTATCGCCATTTTGTAGTAGGTGAAGGGATTGACTTTATATTCTAGGGTTGTAAAGTACTTGTCAGGAGCTTAAAATATTGTGCCACAGGACCCCCTTTCCATTAATTTTTTTTCCTAAGATGGCGCCCATCCGCCATCTTGATCAATGCAACTATCATTTTTTCGTCAAAAGTAGTTTATATCCCCCCATTAGTAATACCAAAATTTTATAAAGAAAATTTAAAGTACAAAAGTTAGCAGGGGGACTATTTATGTCCACACTGTATTTTTTATTAATTGTTTACTTAGTAAATATCTAAATTTGTTTTTATTATTTCAATGATTGTTTATAATTTTATATTCCTACCTTTGCACTGGCTTAGATAATTTCACTTCATGGGAGATGGGTAATGGCTACTTACATTTACAAGATATTTACCAGAAAACAATTTTTCATTTTATTTCAAAAAACTAATATGAAAAAGATAAATAATTTTGGTTTTTTAAATTTAATTCTTTTCATATTTAGTTTTTTGTTTAATAGCATACTATACATTATAATCTTAAAAACTAAAAATTATTTAGACATTACCTACGTCAGTGTAACTTTGAATCAGAACACCTTTTAAATTTGCATTTCTTTTTCAGGAACCACTTCAAAAATGTATTTTTAAATAAGTATCATTTAACTTAGCAACATTATGGAAAACTAGTATTAAATAGAATATTACTTAACATAAATATTTACTGTATGTTTAGAAGTAATAAAAAATGTTAAAAATGTAAAATATATGTTTTATTAAAGTAAATTGGTTTTAAAAACTGGAGTACACACTATAAACACTGAAAAGTTTTTAAATACCATTTTTTTCGACACAATATTTTATATAAGCAGTTAAAAAACAAATGCAGAGAACTTATAGAGGTAATTCTAAGGAGGATGTTTTGATGGGAAACACAGTTCCTAAGCAGATAAATGTCGAGAAGAAAAAAATTAAGCTGCTTTAAATCATTTTAAAAAGTAGCCATAAATAAAATTAAAAAGGAAAAAAAAACAATTTTAATTTTAGTAAATAAGAAAAATAATTATTTTAATAAAATACACGCTTGTTTGTTGATTTTAAGGCAAGTAATTGTTTAATCTTTATTTTTGCTTTTTGTCAATTTGTCTCAAATATTTTTTCTCGAAAAAGAAAGTAGATACAAAGAAAATACAAGAGTTGAATTTTTAATTGCTTAATTAGAAAAAAATATAAAAACTTGATAAAAGATATCGACGTACTTTTTCTTCTTAAAATTTTGGCTGTGGAGCCCACTGAGATGTCACTAAACCCAATAATCCTGTTTTAGGTAAAGCTTTACAAGCGCCTTATGACATAAGTGTATCAAATTTTATTTAGATTGGATAAAGGGGTCTTTAAATATTTTAAAAATACCTACTTTAAAAAAAAACTTTAAAGCCCTGTATCTCAAAAACAAGGCAAGTCCGGGCATATGTTTATAGGAACTCTTTTTTATAAAAAAGGCACATGAAATCACCTCCCTAAGTGTGGAATGGTGAATTAGAAAACACCGTGTATAACAAGTATAAAACAGTTTTGTTAATTAGGTCTATTGATACCGGTAGTGGTCTCAATGAAATGAAATAAAGCTTTCTACATATATATTTTTAGTGTTTTAAAGAAATGTTATTCTATAATAAATTTTAAAATTACAAAACAAAAACAAAAAGTAGAAACTTCTTTTAAATTACTGCTTAATTTTGTACAATATTTAAGAAAAATAAATAGTATAAATATTTAATGTCGGTTGTCATTTCAGTCCAACCATCGCTTAACAGACGTTCCTGGAATGCTAATAATATGCAAAACGCTATTTTAGAAGTTATTGCTGGCAGAATGGGTTATTTAGCAGCTTCAAGAATGTATAATGTTCCTCGATCCAGTTTATTTCGTATGTGTAGAGCAACTAAAAACAAACTAGCAGCAAAACGGTGAAATAACCTGAATTTTAGTATGTTTTTTGACAGGATTTTTATAGTCAAAACTCCCTAAAAGTCTTAAGACTTTTAAACTTGTGATAAAAGTCAACGCACAAAAAAGTAACACTTAAACAAAAAAATATAATTAGCATAAAAATTAGGCTGGGTAATTTAACAAAATACCCAAATGGACACAGGGAATGCACTCTAAATCAAAAATATTATGAAAATTGGTTCTTAACCTTTTTAGTTGCCCTGCTTATACAGTGAGGTCCTAAAGTCCGTCGCCTCCCTTCTTACTTCTGAACCCGACTCTTTGTTTGACCTCCGGACAGTACGGACGTGCGTAGAGGCCTACAAAGTTCTTCCCGGGCCGGCGGTTAGAGGTGCCGTACGGACATTTTTACCTTCGGGGATCAAGGAAAGATTCACGCTAAATGGACGGCATCTTTCTTTTGGAGCTAAGCGCTGTAAGCGAAGATTTCTATAAGCTGATGGTATCCTGTTTGGTAATGAACACGAGGTAGTTCTCAAATTGCGGAAAATAGATAGGCGTGCCATGGGAACTGTCAGTAGTGAAAATGAAGTTATACTTAACACCAGTAGCAGTTCTTGGTTTGACAGCCGACCATTTATGCATTGCATCGATTGTAGAATTATTTTTGATTTCTTTTGGAATTTCTGGGAGCTACGAGCTCGATTATCCAGATTTTCCGCCGACGAAGCCCTGGAAAGCATAGTCCGGATGGAGGAGAGCTGGTGGATTGGACCCGAAGGGACCAAAACCAAGAAAAAAAAAAGAATAGAATAGAACTTCTGAACCCTTTGGTACATTTTTATGAAATTTATAATGATAATTTATGACCAAGGTCTGCATTTTTTGACGTATCAATGACAATTTTAAAATAATATTTTAAATGGAAAGGGGTTAAGTAATACCTTATTTTGAAGCTCCTGACAAATACTTTATAACCCCGAAATATAAAGTCAGTAGCTTTTAACACTACCAAATAGTGGTATTTTAATAATTACCCGATTACCATATTTAGATGGCCATATTTTCGATTCTAATAAAGTTAGATATAAATAATGTAGTATTTTCTCAACGTTATTTTAATAATCTTTTAATGGTAATATTGGAGATAATATACAGGGTAGGAGAAAAAGTATATATTATTTAATAAAACACCCTGTATATTATACCATTAAAAATATTTTTAAATTTAAGAAAATACCACAATAATTACATCTTACTTTATTAGTTTCGGAAATATGGCCATCTAAATATGGTATTCAGGTAATTATTAAGTCCGCCATTTCGTAGTTAAAAGGGTACTGACTTCATATTCTGGTGTTATAAAGTATTTATCAGGAGCTTTGAAATGTTGTACCAAAAGACTTCCCTCTCCATAAAGAAAAATAAATATATTTTTTTAATTTAGCGCCCAGCTGGGACCTTGATATTTAGAGCCGTCATTGATATGCCAAAAACGCAGTCCTTCGTCATATAGGTATTATCGCTCCAAGTTTTATTTTATTAACCACACCGTATGTAAAATGGTTTTCCTGCTCGCGTTCGAAAAAGTTCACTTTTCCGCATTCATTTTATTTCTGAAACTCTACGCACTAGTGTGAGAAAGTAAACAAATTATGAACCAATATATTAGCGAGTCGCAATGAAGGATTTTTATGCACTTCATGTTAAAAGAAACTTTTCTTTGGCCAAACCAACTCAAGAGTAGTAGTGTGCATATTCGAAAGATTTCGATATTCGAATATTCGTATTCGGAAGATTTTAATATTCGAAAGATCTTTTAAAACATTTAAATTTCATTGAGAAAGATCTTTCGAAACATCTTTTAAAACATTTTTTTATATTTTAATGCAAAAGATCTTTCGAAACATTTTATATTTCATTGCCAATAAGCTTTTATTCTGTCGAAATACCGATTGAAAAATTGTTGCAACTGCAAAAATGAATCAACCCCCCAGAATACTTTAACCCTTCCAGGTAATCGGTGTCTATCTGAGTCGACGCGCCCAATCCTATTAATTATCAGGAACTAATATACCTACGACCTTTTTTGGGGCTTGGGAACCAATTTAGATATTATTTAGTGTATTCCTTTTACTTTGTAGAACCGTTCTGAACCGTTCTTTGAACTGTCAACACTTATGGTGTCGTTCTGGGCGGTTCTGGAGCATAAAAGGAAAAGGAATACAGTAATTGTTAATAGCTTTATGACTACTCTTCTAACGAAATTACCAACACCCACCCAAATAAGCAGTCTGTTATCCGCAGTTGCCTGAATCCCAAAGAGAATCATTCATACCTATGTATATACATGTATATGTTACATTAATTATTAGGTATAAATTAATTTATATACAGGGTGGCCACCGAGCTATCCGAGAAACTACGGGCTACAAATTTAAAAAAAGAATTTTTTATAATAACTTTTATACAAATTTAAATATTTTAAAAAATTTATGGAACTCCTCCTATGCACCAAGAGACCAAAAGGACATAAATATATTCATAAAAAGTGTTTTTCCTAATTTTCATTGTTGAATTTATATCCAAAGTTTCTGTGTGTATATGTTAAATGGTTTTAGATTAATATTGTTGCTTTTAGGGTTTTTAAATACAGGTTGGCCGTTTATAATTTGACCAAGTTTAATCGCGAATATTTTAGAACAACTAAAGTTATCAAGATGCGGTTTTTGCAGAACGCCTTGGATTTTAAAAGTTTTTATTTATATTGTCGCCATTTCGTTGTAAAATTCCATTAGTATAAAGACAAAATGTCCATTTTTGTGTAACCTTGTATTTGCCAAATTTTCATTGTGAAATAACATAACCAATCAATATTTAACAAAGCGATAAAGTCAATAAATTCGATATACTTAATTAAAATAAAACAGAGCTTGCCCTATATTTTTTTTAAAGGAAAAATATTGAGTTTATAGAATAAAGAAAATATACAGGGGGTTCTATTTTTTAAACTTAATAGAATTAAAAATGTACATGGGGTTCTCATAAATGTTCCCCTTTATCGAAAAACCAGCCATTTTGATTTGTGATAATGGAATGTCACAACGAAATCGTAAATATATATTTTTTAAATAATCCCAGAACCGCGTCCACCAATTGTTCTAAAAACATTCGGGATCAGAATAGGTAAAATATGGCGGCCGTCCTGTATATTAGTTGCTAGTTATTTATTTTTAAAATTGTTATAATATGTGTCCCCAGAATTATCAATATATTTTTTTACAACCGTGAAAATATGTTGTTTTTTTGTTCATCATCATGAGAGTACACTGCATAATGGGATAAAATAGTTATTTATGTAACAAGTGCATAACGTTATTTTTTTTTACGAATGGGAAGTTTGACAGCACGAGCCGTTAGGCGAGTGCAGCAATTCTATGAGTAAAAAAGACACTTTATTCATGTAGTACATACTATATTTTTCTACGACCGTATACAAATTTCTCAAAATACCATTTTATACAGACATGTTTTATTTTTCTGAACTTATTAATTTTAATTTTTGCAGGACAGCCAGTATATTGCAACAAAAACTCATAGCCCCCTTATTTTATAAAAGACAATTATCCTGTTTATAACTTTTATTATTTAATTTTAGAAAATTGTATGTACTTACTTTTGTAGAAATACTACTAAAACAGTATGAATTTCTTTTCAATTTTTAGCCATCCAAAATAATTTTCAATAAATTCTAATAAATTTATTTGCAAACTGTCAAATTTTAAAACTAGTGCCACATGAACTAAAAGAAATAATGACGAATTCAAAGATGACTTGACCCTTTGGTTCAGCTGATGTCGCCTTTACTGTTACATTGCATAAATTAATATTAGAGTTTATTGTAGTAGGCTTTGAAAAAAAACACTAATTCAAAGTGTGAAAAAGCTTCGAAGTGTTAAAAATGTTACTTTTTTAACACTTTATGTAGTGTACTAGAATGGAGTACTTTACCTTCATGTTTACATGAAACAGCATTTTAACGGTCGTGGAAAAAAGTATTTTTCTTTTAACATTTCGACGCTTTCATTTTACACTTTCAATTAGTGTTATGTTTCAATATGCGCGTTTTGGTACAGTCTTTTGGGTTAAGAAAAATCTGCTAGCAACAAAACGGTTTGGAGAAAAAAATGAAATGTCAATTGTAAAAAGCGTCAACATAACCTAAAAGTAAAAAAACAAAGTTTGCAGCACCCACGGACGGCCCCAAAACGAAAAGATAATATGCCGTTATAAAAATTAATTTAAATTATTAATATTTTTGGTGTTGTGAATGTTCTTTTAGAAAAAGAAAATCTATAAAATCATTGATGTTTAAACAGCCGTTCTTTTCCCACTCCAAACCAACATTCTATGCGGTTCGTTCAGTCGCGACATAAACTGAACGAAAGATCAAATTACCGTAGGCTTCACCATATTTTCTTTTAGTTTATGTCTCACCAAATTAATTAATTAAAAGCATATATTTACGTTTGTTATTTTAAGTGACTTATGGGTTTAAATACCTTAAGAATGAGAAATATCATATATTTTTTCGACAGCAAACGGCAATAAGGCTTATTTTCAACAGTTAATTTAGTTTTATCTAATCGCTATACGGGGTAAGTTAAAAAAGTATGTTTTAAAACATCTGTTAATTTTATATAAAAAGTACAAGTAACCCTGAGTTTTTAATCGCAAGAGTTAAATTGCTGGATCAAAATATTCAAGTTTGTTTGTTAGATAATCGTTCTCTCGAGGTAACGCTGGGAGGGTTTTTTAAAAGTTTATTTTTTTACTTTTTGGGAGCTCTCTAAGAGAAAACGCAATTTTTAAGAAAAATGTCCCCCCAGTAAGGGATCCCTGGACCATTTTTCCAAGTAATAACTAACAAGCTATTTTTTTGTGAGTAGCTTCATTTTGACAAGACAACCAACTTTTTTCCTCAAAACAATTTTCGTTGGTGGTAGCATATAGGGGTAGCAGAGATTAAATATGCTGATTTGATAAATATCAAAAAAGCAGGATGACGTACCACGCAATTTGTAGGATAATTTGGGTGTTTATATAAATAATATTTAATCAACAGAAAAAATATTAGCTGGTTAGTAGTTATTTTTCACGACATCGTTAACCGTACATGTTGGTGGTAGGGGACTCTTTGATGAAACCTTACATTTTGTAGGACAAATATGTTTTCGGTTTATTTAGATAATTATCTTAAAACTTAACAGATTCAATCAATGTAATACATTTCTGATATCTGTCAAATCAACACATTTAATTCCTGCTACCACTGTAAGCTACCACCAACGAAAACTGTTGTAAGGAAACAAGTTGGGCGTCTCGGCACAATAAAGCTTCACACAAAAAATTTGCTTGTTAGTAATAACTTGGAAAAAAGGTCCAGGGATCCTTAACTACCTATTTGATTTTTTTTTAATTAGGAATATTGACAAACTTAAAAAAATCTCCGGCGTTCGAAAATTCTTTAAAGAAATAGTGGTAAACATTTCAAGGTGATTGGTGCAGTAGATTAAAGTTATGATGGTCACCGACTTTAAAAACATGAGTTGTGGGAAAGGCGCTTTAAAGTTAGTTTCGTACATATGAGTCATGGATAAGGTGTTTACTTAAACCTCCGTGTTTTCGGTAATTTTGCTTCGATTCATCTCAAATTTTTACACAATATTCTCAAAATATTTTTTATTTAGAAAATGTATGGGGAAAAAATTTAGAGACCATACTAGCCCCTTAAATGGGCAGCTTCAACCATCAGTTAAGTTCAGCTTATCCTAAAGTAAACTTGCAATTGTAAAACTGGGCGTTATATATTTACAATATAACAAAAATACTTTTTAAACATAAATAATAAAACATTGTGAGGTACTCTTAAAATTGTGTTTTATCAAAAACAGTTATAGTAAAACTATAATTTTCTTTGGTTTTATCAAAAACTGCCTTTTAATTTGAATCTCCTCAGATGTGTTAAAATGTTATAAAAGACAAAAAAATTCTGTATCAAAACATTTTTACTCATAAATAAATTAGGGGGCCACCTTAAGATGTTAAATAACAGCAATTTTTTCCAAGAATTTTCGTTTTTATTAAGTAACAAATTCCACCCCCAGGCTGAGGAAAAAATATTTCAGTCCACCCTACTCTACTGAGTATATACTTACAAACAGAGATGGTGAACCAATGGCACGCGACAGAATATTTTGGACACGCTGGTGACCACAAAATTCTTTATGAACTACGAAAAAAATATGTGCAGCAGGTATCAATTATTATTATTTTCTTAATCATCACAGTAAAAGTTAGCTGATGGCACGACAATAACATCACTAAACATTTATTTCGAAAAATTGCACGTTGTTTCGTGAAGGTTCGCCATCCCTGTTTACAAAAAATAGTGTTAAATAACTTCTACGAAAATACGTGTAACTTTTGCGATTAGTTTTGAATTTGTTTTAGAGAGCGGCACATGTACATACTCGGTGTCAAGTTATAAATTTACACCCCCATTAACTTTATTATTTTATATCGTTCAAATAAATAATTTTATTATTTTGTTGGGTTAATTCTGTAGTTTTAGAATCAATAATTAGATTTTTAATATCTCTGAAAATATACAGGGTAGGGCCAAAAGTATGATTTTTTAAAATGGAACACCCTGTATGTTATATCATCAATAAAAAGATCTTTAAAAAGCTTTAAAAATACTAAATTTGATATATCTATCTTCATTAGTTTCGGAAATATAGATATCCAAATCTAAGAATAAGTGTAACTTTTAATTATATAGGTAGATTATAGTATGGCAATAATTGCCCAATAATTCTGTTTATGGTCCTATTTCCAAAACCATTAAAGATAGGTCCATAAAATATGGTATTTTTGTAATTATCTTTTAAATGGCGATTCAATATACAAGGTGTTCCATTTAAAGAAATCATACTTTTTGTCATACCCTGTATCCCTTAACAAAAAAAAAAATTCTAATGAAAGATACATATACTACAGAATTATTCTAACAAAATTGTGTTTTTATTCCTTTTATACGGTAAAAAATAAAACAGTTAGGGGTGTAAGTTTTTACGTTTCTAATGGAAATTAAAAATTATTCTTCAGATTTGAATGGTTATATTTTGAAAAGTAATTAAGATAGGTATGTAAATGTGGTATTTTTAAGGGTTTTTTAAAAATCTTTTCCAGGGTAAAATAATATATACTTTTTGTCGTAACCTGTATATCTTAAGAGATAATAAAAATCCTATTACTAATTCGGCAACAAACTGATATTTTTAATTATTTTGTACGATAAAAAATAAAAAAGTTAAGGGTAGCTTGTACAGGTTGGCGCCTTTTCGTTACCTTTGCGGGTATAGCGAAAACTAAAAGAGATAGAACAAATCGCAATCGTGATTTCTATTTTTAAAACAAATTCAATGGTAAAATCAAATCAAGCAACTTGATTCGTTTCGGAGATACGGGGTGTTTTTCAAATTTTGTCAATTTGGCCAGGCAATTGTAACTCGCTTGATATTAGAGAAAAAATGTAAAAAAGTTTTTGGAGTTTTTAGGTAGAACTCAGTGGCGTACCTATATTTTTTAATTGACTTTTTAAAATGGAACACACTGTATATTTTATTACCAATAGAAAGGTCTCCTTAAAAGCCGTAAAAATACTACATTTAATACATTTAATTTGTAATATTTTCGGAAATATAGCCATTGTCCGGTGTTCGATAATAAAATAGCATTAAAAAAACACCCTGTGTTTTTATTAACATTAAAAAGGCATTTGAAAGACCTTTAAAAATTTACCACATTTAAAATTATTTTTCCAACAGTTTTGGAAACATGAGCATCATGGGCACCGCCTGGATGAAATCCCGTATTTATTTAAAATTATAAATATATTATAAAAATCCCTTATTTTCATAGGCGTAATTAGGGGGTTGCACCACAAAACGGCGATTAGCCCCCAAAATTATTAAACATTTAAAGTACTTTAGTGTTTTTCGGCAAATATACTCTATAAACAGGGACTTAAGCCCTCCCCCAAAAACCAGTGGCTAGTTGCGCCACTGCTTATTTTCATTAATACAAAAATTATCTTATCTCACACAACCGTTTGAATATTCATGCAGGGCTATTGAAAATTCAAACCTAAGAACAACGGTAAAAAAATTACCATTAATGATATACAATATTACTTAATCTTAAAACTACTCCTAAAACAAAAATAAAAATCTTCTATTTTAACTATATTTATTTATTACATCTTAAATAAAAATTTCCTTTGGTGCTTCAGTTCGTTAACTATGAACGCTTAAAAGCATAGACGATCTTGCGGCATTGTAAAACGCAATTAAGCTTTTACACGTCTAAGGGAACGGCCAGACTGAAGAGCGTGCCAGCGACAAGCGAGCGAGCGAGTTTTTCAAAACCCAGCAGGCGGGCTAATTTAACGTGCAGCCTTCGTATTCCGCAAAATCGTTGCGTTTTTAAAAGTTGTTTTATGGTACGAATAAAAGTACATTCATTTAGCACATATTTTGATTAATAATTACTCCTATGGGTTTAACGAGCATTAGTTCAAAGAACTTTTATTTTATATTTAAACTTTTATCTCTCTAACTACTTACTACATCACAAATCTCAACGAAAGTACGCTACTAGCTAAAATAGCTACAATACAAGCTTCAAAAAAACTAAATAAATCAAAAATTACCAACAAAAAGCTTTAAAATACAAAATTTTGACAGTTGTCAGCAAATAAAAATGTATTTTTACTGGGACAGTCTGCACCAACAAACATCCTATTTAACTTTTCTTAAAAAAGCAACCATTTGCTTAATATTTTTGTGAGTGTGCTACAATTACCTAAATCCCGAAGGGGACAAGCGCTCCCCGGCCTTTCCAGCTGGCGCCCATGATGAACTTAAATAAAGGGTCGGGTCGTGGCGAATAACGATCAGAGTCCAACTAGCATTATTTGTCAGTATTTGCATTTTAATATTTTAAGTCGGATATTGTTATTTGGATAATCAAGATAAAACAAAATTTTATGTAATACAAGGTAAAACGTGATGTCGACCAATATGGACTAATGTCTTTATACCCGTCAAAGCCCGGAATATGAGCACTTTTAGGCGGTGCGTTGTATCTTTACATGTTGTTTTTCGAGGACTACGAACTTTTTTGCCAAAATTATCTGTAAAAGTATTATAGATACTAGCTATTTCAAGGTTTTATTATTTTAATATTGGCAAAAAATGTACTCTGATTGTTATTCGCCGCAACCCTTTAAATCTTAATGCGTACATATCTACTATTTTTGGATTTAGTCATATTTCCAAAACTATATAAGATAAATCTATCAAATGTGGTATTTTGTTACACCTCTTCGAAATATCTATGCAACGGTAATATAATGTACAGGGTGTTTCGTTAAAAAAAGTCCTAATGATGACAATATTTCCGAAACTGTTAAAAAATAGATATATTAAATGTGATATTTTTCTAGCTTTTAAGAAGACCTTCCTATTGGTGATAAAATATACAGGCTGTTCCCTTAAAAACACCCAACTTTGTGTTATAACCTTAAAATAAAAGTCAATGGAAAAAATATTGAAACGCCACTGAATTCTACGTAAAATCCCTAAAACTTCTATTTAAATTTGTCTTTTATCTCTAATATCAAACGAGTTACAATTGACAAAATGTGAAAAACGCCCTGTATCTCCAAAACGAATCAAGTTAGCCATGGTTTGCTTTTACCATTAAATTCGTTTTAAAAATTGAAATCGAGATTGCGCAATCAAATTTGTTTTATCTCTTTTAGTTTTCGCTATACCCGCAAAGGTTAACGAAAAGGCGCCACCCTGTACATACCCATGGTAAAACAATATAATAATAGTAAACATATACAGGGGTCCGGAACGTCAACGATAATACTAAAGAGGCTGATAGAACAGCTCAGAAGCATCGAAAAAACCTAAAATGACCTTAGTAAAAAATCGTTGGTTTTTGAGATATTGGCACTTGAAATTCGTTAAATCAAATTTTTGAGTGTCACATCTATAAAAATTATTATTTTTAAATTCTAATTTCACTTTTGCAGCACTAAATACCCATTTTATTAATTAAAGACCAACATTAAATTAAAATTTCTCTCCGAAAAATCTTCAGTGTGTCCACGGATGGCCTTAACTGTACCTGTAACTTTCTTATATTTGACATTTTGGAAAAAAATATTCTTCATAAACACTTAAGTTTTGTCTGAAATAGCAGAAGCGTTAATAAGACTCGCCATATGATATACAGGATGTTTTAAAAGTGTGAAAATATTATAAAAGTTCCCATCTCTTGAAACCTATCGATTGTTCACTAAGATCATTTTATGTTTTTCTGGATGCTGAGTTGTTTTACCAGCTCTATTATTAATTTGATCGTTGACTTTCCGGACACCCTGTATTAACTTATGGGAAAGAATTATCCGATGTGCAGTCTGTGGATAT
Source organism: Listronotus bonariensis (assembly GCA_014170235.1). Classification (NCBI taxonomy): domain Eukaryota; kingdom Metazoa; phylum Arthropoda; class Insecta; order Coleoptera; family Curculionidae; genus Listronotus; species Listronotus bonariensis. The sequence goes on from JACEGR010000265.1 coordinate 101,311, forward strand.
TTAATTCTTCCCATTGATTTATATCGTAGGGTCGAAATTACATACAATTTTGTCATAATGTCTATTAACTAACAAATAGTGACACTAAATGCACCCGAAGTAGGTCGTTTATTTTTTTAATAATCGGTGATAATTCCCCTATTTGGAAACTTATGAAAACGATTTCGGGTAATTGATTTCTCTTTACGAGTTCTATGAGCAGTTAAAATAAATGTCTTAATTGTGCATATAATAATAATAATAATAATAATAATAGTAATTTATGTAACACGGGCATGCCATAAAGTGTTACTTTTTTAAACGAAAGGGAGGTTTGACAGCGCTAGCCGTCAGGAGTGCGGCAATTTCATGAGTTTAAAAAAATACACTTTATGTATGTGTTGCGTACTATATTTTTTCTTGGATTGTAAAAAATTACCAAATTAATATTTTATAGAGTGGCCGCCAAAGAGTTGGACACATTTTTTGGCAATCACCTTTGCATATCCAGTAACCTAAAAATCCATAATAACATCCGGCTAATGGGCTTCGCTTAAGGAAATAATTAATGAAAATTAAATTAAAATATCAAAAATGAGATAGGCTATAATAGGCTAGATATCTAAAAAATTATATAAAGAAAGTGTTTAGAATTTGATTTTAGGTCAAGGTGCAAAGTTTAATATTAATATTTAAAACAAATAAAAAAAAAGACATTTTTTTTTTAAATAACGATCATATTACGAATTCGTACATTTTTCATTTCAATTATATATACAGGGTTTAAAAGGGCATCCAAAAATAATTTTAAAGAAAATCAAGTACCGCCATTTTTTCTGCTTTCCATATTAATTTTTGTAGTCCAAGCTGTGGTTATAAAATAATGACCTATTTAACTTTTACAGGTGGTAATAGGTATGTTCCATTTTTAAGATAATGATAGAGATAATTTATTTCATCAATTTCAAAGTACAGACAGAACAACAATTGACGAAAAGGTCAAAAAGTTTTTAAAATAAATACTATAAAACAACAAAACCAAAAAATAAAAATTTGACATACATAAAAAGTAAAAAAAGAAAGAATATGAAGTAATTTTACTTTCCAAAACAAAATCGTCAAAGCAGTAACAAGTTTTATCTAGCAGAAAATTTTTCAATTTACTTTTTAAATAAATTGATATTCTTAGGGTTTTTATGTCATTATTAGAAGACTTATAACATTTACAACAATTAAATAAAATGAAAATATTCTTGGTACAATGCCGTCCAATGCCAGTTAGTTTTCTGATCATGTTGCATACCTTTGGTTATAAATAAGCTCTTATTTCTGTAAACATAAATGCACAATTTCATGATATAGGTTAAATAAAAAGTGAAAATTTTTTATGTGTTAAAAGCATGGCGACATGCGTTAAGCTACTCATTATCCGAACTGCTTACATCTGAAGCAACCCTATTAACTTGAGCAACCCCCCCAAAAAACAAATAATCCCATATCGTAAATGGCTATAAAACTATGAGTAATAAAAAGTAAGAAGTGTGTCTCTACTGCCCTGTTGGAACATGAAATTTAAGCACATTAAGCACTACCTAATTTGGCACAGAGGAAATCTATAGGCAAGTCCCACTGCAACTTAAAATCTAGATTCATCACTAAGATTTGAGTGGTTTTATTTACTGTTTTAATAACATTTCACATATTGCTTATTTATTCAGAATATTGGAATCACGGAATCTATAAATAAATGGTCCATGACTGCCATTTTGAAAATAAACAATATGTTGTGATAACTTGAAAAAGAAAATGTAAACTAAAATGTTTTTATTTAAAAGGTTTAAAAAAATTTGTATTTTCTTTCATCAATTATATTAAAAACTGGGATCAGTTCACGTCTGGCAGCCTCGTTAGAAACTCATTTTATGATTAAATTATTATAAAACAATTTCGACCGAAAGCTCTTAAACCTATTTTTTAAATAATTTTTAGAGGTTGATATCTTTTCCAAGTAAGTTTTAACTTTTATTTTTTTTGTATAACATTAATGAAAATAATTATTTTATATTAAAGAATTTATTAATTTACTTCTTTTAAAGTAATGGAGTAAAAGGAGCTCAATAGCTTTTCACAATGAACAGCGTGTCTACCTAAGTTCGCACCATATGGAAAACTTTTTACAATTAAGTTCACGAAAAAAATTCTTTATAAAAAGTTTTGGATGGTCTAAAACCTCAAATGCAATAATCATATATTAATTTTTTGCAGTGGTATACAAGGTATGTCAAAAAGATAAATTTTGGTAAAGAGGAAAGTATCTTTATTTTTTATGATATCGAAAATTTTTATAAGGAAGAGATGTTTAGTATTAAAAATACCTTTCAAATATGCAAATTGATTTAAATAAAGGAACAAAACTTAAAAAAAAAAATCCGACAATGAGCGTTTCTGTGCTGCACTAATGTAAAAACTTAAATTTTTAACCTTAACGTATAAAAATTTGATAAAAATAAGTTTGTTTTTTGAAAATGAACTAGTTTGTATATTTAAATGTTATTTTTAATCCCAAACATCTTTTTTTATAAAAAATTTTGATATAATGAAAATTAGGGGTACTTTCTTCTTAAGCAAAATTTATATTTTTTGACATACTTCGTACCGCTGCAAAAAATAATATCTGATAATTGCATTTTAGGTTTTAGACCACGCAGATTTTTATAAAGAATAACTTTTTTTTGTAAAATTAATAATAAAAGGTTTTCTTTATGGTTGGAACTTAAGTAGACACGCTGTATAAAAAGTATAAAAATATTGTGTGTAAATTAAAAACTGAAATTACGAAATATAAGTGATTTATTAAAGTCAATCGAATCTTTTTCTAATTACAAAAGTAAAATAAACCATTTTCTTAATTTTCATAGCCAACCCAGCAAAAAATATTAAGAGCGAAAATAATGGCGGTTTTTTATTTTTTAAAGTATTTTTTGGACGACATTTTGAAAAGAATAATACATTATTGAAACAAGAATTTTATAGAAAATACAAATATAGAAAAAAAAAAGTTGGCACTTGTGTTTAAAATAAAAAGCACTAGTATATACGGTTATACCGGAAGTGATTTTGAGAGGGTAATACTGAAAGAAAATATAAATTTATGCTTTTATTACACTTTATTAGCCTCTTCTAAAAATAAAAAAAAATGGGTAACAACATCCTGTGTCACCCAATATATTAAAAGATAAGTAAGAAATGGTATTAAATTAAATTTTATCATTGTAGTACGAACTAAGGAGACTACCTTTCGGCAAAATATCTTACCAAGCACCATAACCTAATTTGTTGCATTTTTTTTTAGAAATTATTTACTTCACAAAAGCTGTCAAAAATCCTTTACTGATATTAAGAGAGTACGATTACAAAGTGGAACGAAGACAAAAAGGCAAGAATATATGGTGCTGTAGAAATAAAGACAAATTTAAGTGTAAAGCGCGTTGTATAACGTTTGGAAATATTGTTCAGATACGAAATGAAAGTCACAATCATGACTCCACTGTTATCATATCTAATGATATGGTATCCCATCATGCAACTGTTCTTAGATAAATATTATGGATAAGACGCACAGTTCCATATTAATAGTTTAAAAATAACTGACAGTTGCGGCTTGGGTCGCAAACCATGGCGGGTCCTAGACTTGCAATAAACATCGAGCAAGTTAGTAAAGATATTTCGCCGAAAGTCCTCAGTAACAGCTCCAATTTTATTAATAGTATATTTTCTTACTAGTGCGAAAAAGGCACTTTCGGCACGGGTTAGGAAGGCTATGTTTTTTACGAGCGCAAGGAAAACATAAAAAACAAAATTTTATTATTTATTTTTATATTTTAAAACTATGGTACCTAATACCCCACTTGTTATTATTCGCAGTAAATGTACAATTGGTGGTACTTTGCAGGTTAATAGCGGATTAAAGAAGTTTTTTCTTGTGAATATTAGTATCTGCGAAATGTGTTCCTCCACCTCTTGAGTTGGTTTGGCCAAAGCAAACTTTTTTTTAAACATGAAATGCATGAAAATCCTTTATTGCGATTTGCTAATAGGTATTTGGTTCAAAATTTGTGAAAAGGGGACTTTTTCGCTCGTGAGTGAAATTTTTTTTAACGTTAGGAAAAAACGATAATTTTACCAGTGTCGTCCGTGAGGTATATACGGTAAATATTTTTTAGAAAACAAATGTACGTCACTGCGTTTTTCTAAAATACAAAATACTTTAATAAATTCCTGTTTAGTCTTAAACAAATTTAATCTCTTAATACTTTATTGTCTCCCAATTTTATTTTTGTTTATTATTTAAAAAAAAATGTTATATTTAACAATAAAATCACAGAAAAGCTCAACGCTTACTGCACAGCAAAATGAATAATTATTAAGGTTAGGTACACAATTATTCGGCGGTTTTTTACTAGTTAACATAGTGACCGAACGGCGGCATCTACCGATAAAATAAGTAAAAACCGCTGGAATCACAAATTATTTTAGATTTTCGGCGACGAGAAAGATTGGCCAATACATCATTATTTCAATGTTTAATTTATAAAATTGTAAATCAAACTGAGTACTTATAACTTGACTACAATATACTATACTTTGGGCACTATAAATTTAGAAAAATACCTAAACAAAAATGTATTTCGTTGGTTTAACAAGACAGTAACCCTAGTTACCACCATAAAAATGTATTTTATTGGTTTAAAAACCAGTAACTGGAGTTTTTTACTAGGTATTTATATCATCAATATAAAGTGTCCAAAGTATAAATAGATAGCGATATGCCGAGAAATGTTTATTATTTTTTAGACAAAAACATAGACCGAATTTAAAAAAATCAAGACGTTTATTTAAAACTTACTTAGTAGAAATCCGAAATAATATTTTTTTGTAAGGAAAATACACTTGCGTGCCATTTTTTCTTAAAAATATTTGCAGTAAATCCCTTGTCGAAAAATTATTTTTCTCTTGTACGTCAAAAAATGTCAGGTTCTGGTAAAAAAAATTATTGTAAAAACTATTGTTTTTCCCTAATTTTAATACCTTGTAGTTTTAAAATTATGACGTTTAGGACACATGTTCATATGAAGTTTTTTTTTGTCATATTTTTCCTTGCGAATCACAAAAGCAAAAAAATTAGTTTTGATAAAAATTATTAAAATTATAGGTGCTTCTGAGGATTGCAATTGCATATTTTACAGCCTTATTGACTCGACTATACAAGGCAAACAAAATATTGAACCTTAAGGAACCGAATAACCATCCGTAATTTTATAAAAATTGGGTTTTAATTGTCTAAAATCCCTTTTTATTCCTTTCGTCTTGTGCTTTATGTTTAATTTCGGTTTGTGCCGCTCAATACTTTTTTCTATAATTTTGTCTTTTGAACTTTTGTTTTAAGAATCTTTTAAACACCCAACAATACATTTATTATCATGAAAGCCAGAGAATTCGCCACCGCATTCCTTTGGATATACAGGGTGGTCATTTTTAAGTCGGCATTATTGCTAACTTCTTTATTATTGGCGATACTAAGTCGGTTCAATTAGTAAAGTTGTAGTAATATTTTTTCGCTGATAAACGTGCTGCCAACAATAAAAACAATAACTGAATATCGGATTTTCGATTTATTAAAAAAACTTTTAACACCCAGTATATTATATTACCATTCGAAAGATCTAGCAAAAACTTTTATGCTAGATTTTTTATCTTTGGACAAACCACGAAGGCTAAAAGCCTAAATACTAACGTACCGTGGGTGTCTTAAGCGAGGTAAGAGGGAGTTTGTTGACACGAGACTTAAATACTTCAAGATTGGGGGGAAGGAAAGACCTCCGCGGGCAGCAGGTTCCACAACCTAGAAACTCTAGGGATAAAAGAACGAAGAAAGTGGGAAGTTCGGGGCCTGTCCAGTTGGACCGTATAGGGATGCATACGCGCGGAACCACGAGTTTCTCTGTTGGGAACCGTAAGTGGAGAAACTATACTGGACAATTCTTCAGAGCAGAAGCCATGGAAGTACCTATAAAAAGCGATAAATCCCCCACAGCCCGACGATGTGCAAGAGAGGGAAGCCTTTCTGCAAGTGAAGGATCATTAATGAGACGAATAGCTCTTCTTTGAATAGAATCAAGAATGCTTAAGGTTGTGGGGACGCCATGCCCCAGATATGAGAACAATATTCCAAGGGGGTCGGAGTTGGGACACATATATAGTGTATAAATTGAAGGGGAAAAATACTTTTGGCTCGAAAGAGAAATCCAAGCTTTTTGAAGCTGCCGTGGCTATAGATACAATGTGTTTATGCCAGCTAAGGTTACTTTCAAATGTGACGCCCACAAGGTTAAAGGTGTCTTTGCTCTGTAAAACTTGGCCGCTCATAAGTAGAGGATGAGTATTTGATGACTCTTTTCGCGACAAGGAACATGATTGTGTTTTGGATGCATTAAAATGGACGAGATTTTTAGCGCCCCAATCCAATATTAAATTAAGATCCTGCGAAAGAGATATCTGCATCGCTCTACGTTTGTTCCCCAAGTCAGGTTTAGTAATGGGTTTAGGAACCTGAAAACTAGAGTGAAGGGTACTATCGTCGGCGAAACTATAAATGGAATTAGTTGTGGACGAGAGAAGGTCGTTGATGTGAAGAAGAAACAATGTTGGTGCCAGAACTGAGCCCTGAGGGACTCCAGCATTTACTTGGTAAAAGCATGAAGAATGCCCGTCCACAATAACTGATATACGACGATCAGATAGATAACTAGAGAGCCAAGTACAGAGTTTAGTTGAAAGACCATAGAAGGGAAGTTTATTAAGAAGTGCGGCATGCCAGACCTGGTCAAAAGCTTTGGATATATCAAGAGCAATGATCTGGGACTCCTAGAAACTCAAGAGACTTATTCCAGCAGTGTGATACGAAGGAAAGAAGATCTGCTGTAGATCTTTTGTGGCGAATTCCATACTGCCTGTCATGCAAAATTTTGTGTTTTTCTAAGTACTTAAGAATTTGTGAATTAATTAGTTTTTCCATTACTTAACAAAGAACTGAGAGGATTAAAATTGGTCTATAGTTAGATGGAAGAGATTTAGATCCTTTCTTGGGAATAGGTTGAACACGTGCAGCTTTCCAGCTTTCCGGAAAGATACCTGTGTCGTAAGAAATTCGAAAGAGCCGAGTTAAGATTGGTGCAAGTTCTGGAGCACATATTTTTAAAACGATTGCTGGTATGCCATCCAGCCCAGACGATTTCTTGGTGTTAAGGGAAGAAAGGATACGCTTAATGTGTTTTACCTTAAAAATAATATCGGGCATTTTATGAGGAACTGGGGTAACCGCTGGAATTGGATGATTTACGGGAGGGTCAAGGGTTGAATTGGCAGCAAATTGTTTAGCAAATAATTCTGCCTTTCCTTTAGCGGTAGAAACAATTTCATCTTCCAAAGCTAGTGGCGGAAAAGAACTGGTACAAAAATTCCTACTTATGTTTTTCGCAAAGGACCAGAAATATTTGCTGCCATTTGAGCAAAAAAGGACTTTGTTTTTAATACGATTGTCGAAGGAGTCTTTGGCTTCAGAAATTGTTTGATTGTAGTAGTTTCTTGCTTCAATGCTGGCCTGTCGGTTTTCTGGACTAGGATCCTGTAGAAACTTTTTGTGAGCATGAGCTTTTAAAATTCTAACTAGTTTCGGAAATATGGTCATCTTCGGGAGTTTAATAGTAAACTGGCATTTATTAAATAAACACCCCGTATGTATTCAGAAAATACCACATTTGATATATCTATCTCTTTGGTTTTAAAAATGTGGCCATCAAAATCTGAAAATTATATGAAGTTTTCATTATCTCTACAGCTCCAAGCTATAAGCAAGTATTAAGTTTAGTGTCGAAGATAAAATAGACATTTTATGTACTATAATAGGGTACTTTCTTAAAGCTCTTAAAAATATTTATTTATTGGTGATTCAATATACAGGGTGTTCTATTTTAAAAATGCCAGTTTACTATCAAATTCCCGAGGATGGCCATATTTCCGAAACTATTAAAAATTCGATATAACAAATAAGATTTTTTTTGTTTTTGATAAATCTTTGGAATGATAATTTAATACACGGATCACAAATGAAACACATTTGAAAAAAGTATATTTTTGCAATAAATCAAAAACCCGATGTTCATTTTTTGTTTTGTTGGCAGCACGTTAATCGGTGAAAAAATTCTACAACTTTTCTAATTTTACCAACTTTGTATCTCCAATAATAAAGAAGTTAGCAATAGTGCCGGCCGAGTGATCACCCTGTATTTTTACTAAAATAAAATAAACACTTTTATTAAGACTGAGAGGAACTAAGAGCATAATTAAAAAGATTGTAAATTAAATTTTGTACACTAAACATGTGTATTTAGCTTTATAAATGGAACGATAATAAATATTTTAAAAAATAATCCGACTTTAAAAAGAAATAAAACTCACTAAAAATTTAAAAATAATGAATAAAAAAATGAAGTTGCGTAATAACATATGGTAATAAAGTATAAAAATCTTTTGTGTATTTAGTTATTAACATTTAGTATTAAAAAAATGTTGTAAATTAATAGTAATATTGAATTTAAAAGTCTTGGGATTTGAAAAGGAATACATACTGTTTTGGTATTATTTCTACAAAAAGTAAGTACATCCCAATTTTACAATTATTTTTAATCTTAATAAATACGGAAAGGATAATTGTGTCTTTCAAAAAAAAGAAAATCATAATTTTTTGCTGCAATATAAAAGCCGTGCTACAAAAATAATTTTATAAATAAGTTTAATATTTAATAATAAATAAAATATGTATAAAATGTTTTATTGGAAAATTTTTATTTGATCATAGAAAAATATCGTATGCAACACATGCATAAAGAGTCCTATCACTTATGCAGTTGTTTTATACATTACTATTCTGTTATATTATAGTAGGTAAATAAATTGATAAATAAATATCTTTTAATAAAGTTATGTTTATAGTCTTGTAGTTTTGTGTTTTTCGTATAGTGCACTGCTTACCGCCCTAGACAATGGTACTGTTTAAATGACCCAAACATAGTGATTTATAAAGAAAAACAATACGTATGTTGAGTGTTAATTACCAAAAATATAAATAAAAATATGATTTTGTGAGAATACCAAGTTGCCTTTAATCGAGTAAAAATTCCAAATTTAAAATTCTTGTTTTATTGGGATGTAGGATATTCAAAGTTAAGGTGAAGATATAAATTAAAATTGGAATTTTAATGATCTAAAGAAATTATAAAATCCCAATAGACAATACTAATCATAAGTGAAGGGGTACATTTTAAGGACTCTACCTCTACCAGAAAATTTTAATATATTTACAATTGTGTTTATTGTCTTTAAAAGAAAATGGAAAAAGTTATTTAACCTTTTTTGTTTTAGCAACAATATATATACTTTCTGGTCTAAAAACCCCAAGATAATACTTGATTCGTACATTTTTGTAATTCACCAGAAAACACAACAAAAACCAGATGGCGTTGTAACCATTATTCTGCTTTGAAGTCCCGATGTCAAGCTGCTTTAATGACTATGGGCAGAATGGTTTATGTGAGTTATACTCACAATCATCCAAAAGAAAACATATCTCTACATACCGCTGTGCCACAACAAGTTTCTATTAAAAGAGTTAAATAAAATTTTAAAAACAGTTACTTATTTTTTGTTGGTAACAAATCTTATTTATGAAAAATAAAACCATATACAGAAGGGCATTTTTTATTTTGAAATATTAAATTATGTCCAAAACAAGTATTATTTGTGTTTTAAACAATTTTGCGATGAAATTAAACGCATCAAAAAAGACCTGTTAAAATCTCATGTTGTTTTAAACTTTTGTTTAGTGTTTAGCTTGTGACATAATATGAGTAGATCATAAAATTAAAATTTATGATTCCCTAAGTTTTACTTAAGAACTGACCCTCTTTAATAATTTATTTTTTAAAACCCAATATTTTTTAAAATTTTAAAATAATTGCCTTTTTAAAAATGAATTACACTTTGTATCTCTTTTAAGCTGTTTCTAATTACATATTATTTTATTTATATTTGTCATTGGGTAAAAAAGGGGCATAAAAAAGTATACGTTTTAATTCTAATTTAACTTTTATATTTTATTGACTGCAATGGAGCAAAACCATTTATATTAATAATTTAATAACGAAAGTAAGGGTAAAAGGTATTTCTAGAGTAAACTAATTAATTCTGCTGAAGGTTATCCCTTAAAGCTTTTTAATAAAAAAAAACAATTATTTTAATGTATGTAGGTATTTGTTAGATAACCATAGAAGCAAACAAACGCAAGCTGTCTGATTGATACCTATAAGGTTTAAATTTAGCTTGCACTTGTTTTCGACAACCATCCAATACTTACTACGTTAAAATACTTGTTTCCTTTTATTTAAAATATTAACGTGCTATGAAAACTTGATCAAAAATACTTTGGGGTAAAACAAACAAGTTAATTTAGTTTACCTTTAAAATACATTATTATTGCTTACCTTTATTTGCAGTATTAAATTAAAAATATATTTGGTGCAACGGCAATCAATAAATTACAAAAGTTAAGTTAAATTTTAAATCGCAAAACTTCTTTACTCTTTTTCATGGCCTACTATTTACCTGATGACAATAATTAATTTGCATAATATGGCATATACCAGATACGGTTTTAAAGAAGTACAAAGCGTGATACATTTCTATAAATGTATTTTTTTTGCACATTTTATAATACAAAAATATACTGGGTATCCCGTGAAAAAATTATAACAATTAAATATGAAATTAAAAATCCAAAGCTGTCTATGTCTGAGCAAACTGAATCTTAATAACTTGATTTGTATTAAAGTTGTTTATTATAATCCAAGCATTTTTTCATAAATCGAATGTTTTTTCTTTCTGTTGGCAAATAAAGCACTAAATTAATTAAATGTTTTTTGTTAAGGTAATATATGTATGCCAGTGAGCATAATATACATATGTATAAATGACTAAGAATAATGTACGAAAGTAATTCCCAAGATTTTGATAAATCACTAGTTATAATTTTTGGAGTAGCGTTACCATTACCATTGGGTTTAAATTAAATTCGTGTTGAGATACGTTTAGTGCTTAATTGCGTCCTCTTTAATTCTTTGATAAATTATTTGAATTATAGTTTCAAATTATCAAAAAATGGAGCCATAAGTTCTGCATCTTACTTGTTAACAATTTTGCTTGTCCCTCATGTAATTTAACGAATATGTGATATGCTTCATTTTGAAATTACAATAATTTTTCTTTAAAACTATTTTTTAGATTTGTTTTCGTCTTATCGACGTCTACGAGTTTCTGATATTTATAGTACATCAGAATCAGAACTTGAGTCCAGTGGTGAAAAACTAAACATTCCAGAAGTAAACGATTATGTGGTGGTGAAACTGATGGCACAGAAAAGTGTCAAACATTACGTAGCCATTATTATATCCAAAACGGAAGATGAATGTGTTGCAAAATTTATGAGGAAATCTCTTGGCAATAAATTTACATTTCCTTCCCAGGATGATATCGCCCATGTAGATTTCCATGAAATCGTGGAGATTTTGAGTCAGCCTAGTATTAATAATAGGCAGCAATATACGTTTAATGTTGATCTCGTGAAATATAAAAATTTAAGTTAGGCTTAAATAACACTTTTTAAAAGAACTTTAATTTTTATTTTGTAAAAGGTGATTCAGACATTATTTCATCTCAGGTAATATTTTTTATTATAGTTTTCTCTTTTATTCTGTATAGGCCGATTAAAAGAATAGGTTTTTTTCTGTTTTCTTCCTTCGTAGCCTACTCACTAATACTGGGTTATAAATATTCTCATCCATACATTTTTTTTTAATTTAAACTTAAAACCAACAAGTTGTATATTATACCTACTTACTAGCATTTCTTTTAATAGTTGTTATACTAAATTGTGTAAACAAAAAACAGCAAACTCTTACAGTGCTTAATAAAATACCTCGTAGATTATCCCAAAAATGTTTAAGAAATTAAGGTCCTTTTATTATGTGGTCATCAAAACCTACACTAATATCATAACGAGATAAGGTTTGTAACTTTGCTTGTAAGGGCTTATCTTCGGAAATACTGCACCGATCATAAAAATACTAACTAGTATAATATTTTATTATGATTGAACAAAAGTTCGAAAAAAACAATGACATATATGTATTTCAAATCAGCGGGAAAATATAATTAACGTCTAACGAAGTGGGCACGGATCGGCTAGTGTATAATAAATATACTAATTTGAAAATTATGCAAGGTTTTTGACCAAGTCTTTATAATAATTGTTAATAGGAGCAACTTAAACCTATGTATGATCAAGTTTTAACAAACCAAATCGATTTTAAAAGTTTCTGTAAAAATATAGTTTAACCAGTTACGGTTAAACTTTATTATTTATACGTAATGGTTAAAAAAATCAACAGGAATATTCTTCTAATGGTATACCTCTAAAAGAAAACACACATTTATATTTGTAGGAATGCTTAACCCCGTTAAAGATATAGTTATTTCTTAAAGCCCTAATTAAATGTGTAAATCAGCCGCAACTGTAAAATCATAAAAAATGGTATTTTAATTTAAAATTTACATGAATAAATCTTAGCTATTGTTTATTAAAGTCTTGTAAACTTTAGGGAGCCGTTCAAAAAAGTCACATACTATAGTTAAATCAGCAGCGGGACTCCGTGTACTGTAGTATTTTACAAATCGACTTTATTGTACCTCACTCACACTCTGTGGTCAAGAAAACACGCTTGAAGTTAATCAAATTTGTGGCCTATAAGCGAGGTCTCCGAACGTGTCGAATTCTACCAAAATTTTATAAAGTCGTACATTACCCTAAAATAAATTTAGGTTTTTGTTAATTTGGTATGATTTATATATTAATTTGGTTGTTTTTGTGTTATTAGAATGCAAAAATTTATTTTATTGGTTTTTACAATGATAGAAAAATATAATTTTAGTTCTAGCCATGTGTTAACCAATGTGACCTTGATTTTTGCAAAGATTCACAATTGTGTGAAGCTAATTTGTTATTGAATTTTTTAGTTTAGATAAATTGGTCACATATTTTTGCTTTACTGATTTAAATTATTCAAAGTGAGGAACATTGACAGCTATTTCTTTAAATAAAAGGTTAAGTTAATCTTCATAAAAATGTAATTTCATAAAAGGAGGGAGTATCCGATTAGACATAATAACTGCTAATGCGATAGTACAAAATTGACTTCAAGAGTAAAAGAAAATAGAAATCGATTAAAAACCTAAACCTTTTTGTTCCGTGAAAAACAATAATTAAAAACTCAATTGCTCAATAATGATATACCGTAAACCTAATCCGCAATAGCTGTATGTGTCTCCTTTCTCATCGTGCACAGTTAAACAGAGAAGTATTAGTACACATATTGACATTTTACGAACATTTCCGATGTTTTTTTATTGTGACACAGAGTACCAAGAAGTGCAATTATCGACTTCTCGAGTAGAAAGCGAGGTGTAGAATTCTATAGAGCACGGAGTCCCGCTGCAGGAACGCGTTATGGTCATTTTACCAGTACCCTTATCAAATTCGTCAAATGTTTTGCCAGAAATTTATGTTAACAAAGTAATTTCAGTTTTCATAAATCGCAACAACAAAGACATTTATTAGTTAACACAATACCGATAGATTGCTTCTAGTTATGTGCAACTTCATTGACATATTTTTATATACATAAATAAATTCATTGTGCAGGTTGATGGTAAAAAAGTATACACATTAAATTGAATGTTAAGAGTTTTTCTTTCATTTTATCAAGTTGGGTCTGTCAAAACACGTATTGTTATTGCTATAATGCTATCCCTATTAATGGGCGCATTCAGGAGAACTCAGCTGCTTAACCGCTAAGTAAGCGGAGTGTCAAAATGGTCAAAATAAAGCTATACTATTGGTTTAACTTGACATTTTTGACACTCCGCTTACCAGCGGCTAAGTGGCTGAGAACTCCTGAATGCGCCCAATGTTTTGTAATCGGAAGTAAATATTTTATTAAAGCTGTATTGTTAATTTAAAAAAACTTAGATATTTTAAGTTCATTTTAACTTAAAATGGTATTCTGGATTTTAGCGATCTCTATGTTTATTTGTTTTATATAAGTGCCATATTAGTTTTATTAAATTTCTGAGTCACCTAGACCTGTAGTGTATATGCTTAAAAAATGTTTAAGAATTGTTTGTATTTATTTTCGATATTTAAACTTTCTAAGTGTTGTTCTTTTGTTAAAACCATAATTTGATAAATATAAGACTTGTTTTTACCATTCTTATGATTTTATGTCACAATATCCTTATACCTATACATGAAGGGTGCATAGCAAATATGGGAATATCAATTTTTCTTTATTGTGGACTCAGTACAGCCCTATTAATAACTCCTGTGAGGTAAGCGAAACTGGGGGCCATAAAAAGATACTTTTACGTTCCCTTTTAATATATTATCTGCAATAATAAAAATTAATAGTGATTAGTGACACGAATAATTTAAAAAAAATTTCAAAAATCTCAAGAAGAATTTGCTTGCTTCCTCATTTTTTGGCGTCGAAAATCTTCGGGCTCGGAACCATAGGAAATATCCAGAATTAATCAAAACAGCAAGCAGTGGTGCAGGGGCTAACGTGTCAGCTTCTCACCGCAGCGATCCGGGTTCGAATCTCGGAATCGGACATCTGATTTTTAATTGCTCGTCACCTCACAGTTGGCAATGGCAGCAGGTAGTAGTTATTTGAAAATAATGTCCGTGGTGGCACTACCGCGTTGTCTAGAAGGTGCTGTGAAATACAACTGCATGTTTCAGTGCTTGGATCTAATAACCTGGCACTCACGGTACACTTGTATTCAGGCATAAGCCTTCGTGAGATGTCATAAAGATAAAAAAAAACAAAAATCCTTGCACGTGTACATCTAGAAGCCGCAAAAGTAAAGACCGAAAATCCAACTAACCAATTGCTGTCAGCCCCTTTCCCTTCGTCGCCTGCATGTGCGTTCAGTCACCATAGACAAAGTTTACGAAATATAAATAAATAAGTTGGGACACTTGTCACAGCGGCCGCATTAAAGAGATCGGGGTCTAGCTGCCTCTAGCTGCCCAATAAGGAATAATTCGAGCAGTCGAGTCGTCTAGACACAGTGTGCCGAGTTAGTGTTGCAGAGGTCGGAGCAAATTTGTATAGAGTGGACGTAAAATTTTGCGACTTTTATATTTGTTTTATATTGTTTAAAATACACGTAACATATTGTTCTGTTGATGGTTGTTAAACAGCAGGGTGGTGACCTGACATTGTTTAGATGTCCAAAAGACGAAGCAAGGTGAGTTTTATTTTAATTTAATATTCTAGACAAATAAAATTGATAGCATCTTAAGCAAATTACTATTAATTTTTCATAGTAATTCTTATGGACAGATAAACAATATTTATTGTAAAAAACAAAAAATAATTATTATTGCGTTAAAACTTGTTTATCTTCAAAAGAAATTTCAATTAGATATAACATCTTAACAACTGATCAAGTTTAAAGGGGTATAATTTTTTATGTGCTAAAAATAACCAATTTTTTCAAAAAATTATTTTCAAAACATTTTAAAGTTTTTTTTTAATGCTAGATTCAAAAAGCAAAAATTCTTTAAAACTATAATATTATCTTTACTTTTTGAAATATATATTTACTTATAGCCGGTAAAAAACTTAATTTTTTTAAATTATAAAATATAGCACAAGCATTTTATAACTTTATATCTGTCGTTTCTAATATGTATTTAATAGCTTAACCTCACTTTTTTTAATGGTAAATTGTATATTTTTATTAAAACAGGTCTTTTTAAGTGAAAGGCTTTAATAATAATAATAATAATAATAAATGTCTTTATTTCTGAATTATTATTATTTATTATATATTTATTATAAATATTATATATTAGATATTTTTTAAGTGAATATACATTAGGGTGATTCATTTCCGAAAAGTTTTTCTTTTTTCGTTGCTTAAGCAAAACTTTAATCTTCATATAGAAAAAATCCAACCAAGTTTAAGCTCTTAATACTAATTTTAAGTACTTATCATTTAAATTCATTAAGTTTTCCCATATAAAATACACCTAAAAACTGTTCTTTTTTCAAATTTCTAATGCGGCATATTTCACGCTCGTTAAATCTGCTTTATTGTTTTTTGTATAACTGGAACTGGCAAGAGTCGTCAAAATTCAATTTTTAAAATAATTTTTAGGAGGAGATAAAAGGCCTGACTCTTAAAAAATTGTTCTATTCTATACAATAATAATTTTTCTAAAGTAAAAATAACGCGATTTCAAAGAGCGTCAAATATGCCGTAAACTTTCATCAAAAGGATTAACAATATAGTAAAAAGTAGGTAAGCATTAAAAACAAAAAAAAAAAAAAACTTTTTGTGGCTTGCATTTTAAATGGAAAATTTTCAAATATAAATGATAAGTACCTGAAACAAATATTAAGGGTTTAAATTTAGTGGGATTTTGTTCTTTTTACTGTAGATTAAAATTTTGCTGGAGCACCGAGAAAAAGAAAAACTGTATTTTTGATCAGAATCACTCACCTCGTCTACCTGCTCAAGAAAAAGGGTCAGATATTTTCGACCGAGGATGTACTGCCGAAGAATGTTTATTATAGGATTTACCCAATTATTATTAAATTAAATATATAATAGCCAAATGATAGATAAAAGTCCCCGATAAAAGTACGCCCAAAAATAGGTCTAATATAATAGCAGTTATGTAAACTACTACTATCTAGGTTTTTATTATAGTATTTAATGTATCTATAGATTATTGTTTAGTTGTAAAATAAACGTTTGATTATCTATTTTTTTTTGCTCGTCCCTAACAAAAATATTTTAAATTAATTTAGCCTAGCATACTCTGTCATCGTTTACGTAAACAATACATATTTTAGTTTATTTCAAATAGTACAACAATGCACCGTCTTCCACAAAATCCTTTATATCTTCATTAGTTGCACCAGTATCCCCTACAATTTTTACAACCGCGTCTAGTCACTGTATTGCGGCGGCAGCCCTTAGATGCTACGAGTTCAAAGGTCCGCCAACAAGCGTCCCAACTTATATATTTATAATCCGTAAACTTTGGCATAGACGATCGTACTACCTGCAATTTAAGAAAAATAAGGTTAGGAATCTCTCCGGACCTTATAATACACTTCCGCGACAGGTGACACGATGACACTGTCTCTGATCCCCGAGGGTAAAAAACGCCCGTACAGCTCCTCCAACAGCCAAAACCCGGGAAAACTATATGGTTTTCTACGAAACGTTCGTTCTACGTCGAAGGTCGAAAAAAGAGGCAAACCAGGAAAATTAACAATTTTTTTTATTGCAGCAAAGTCTAAGTTAAAAAAGATTATACTAAAAGGTTGAAGCGATGCCAAGCTCAGAAATTAAAATTTATTTTTTTCTGTATTGTACTCTTCATATACGAGGTGTCAATGAGTTTATTAGACAAGCCATAACTTCTAGAGTGTCTGCTATATCATAATGAGGCTTGGTATATGTAAATAGTATGAAAAGGAGAGAGTTTTTGCTTATTTGCCACTTTTCAGCCACTTTCAGTTTAACCGGAAATGGCTTCAATTTTGATCTTTTAGATGGAATGCCCTGTAAATTTTATTATTTTTCAATTACTCAGGCAACTCTAAATCAGAATGTGACATCTTAAAAGTTTTTAAGTCTACTTGGTTTTTAGTATTGCATCTAAATAGACAGAATTGGACGCAAATTAATCTAAGGACCTCTTTAGATGTTAAAAAAATACAAGCTCAAAGTTTTAGTAACTAGTATAAAAGATAGGAATAAAACCAGTTGGCCAATTGACATTTTTGCGCCCAACTATTATTTTTTAAATAGCAAAAAACGATTTTTTGACAAATTTAACGATATACTAATATATTAGCAATCGGATTAAAAATAAGAAGATAAGTAATGTATCATGACCTCCTAGATGCAAAGAGCCATTTTCGGTTAAACCGGAAATAACGGAAAATTAATAAAGATGCGAAAACTCTCCTTTTCCTATACCATTTACCTAGACCAAGTTTCATTTTGATATGTCTAATACTTTTGGAGTTATGGCTTGTCTAATAGATTTGTTGACACCCGGTATTAAAAATTTCATCCAGTTGCGTATATAAAATCCTTTTAGTTCAGGTTTTTAGTGACTGGCTTAATTGTTGTACCGTAGGAAAAACTTCTTTATATATTTTTCATTTTTTTATGTATTTTTACTCTTAATAAAAATTAAGTTTGAATAAATCATTGCGAATACGCAATATGCTGTTGCTGTTTCGCAAATTTACGTCTTAATCTATCTTAACACTTGCACTAAAAGATGTTTTTAAGAATACCATTTGCAAATAAATCTTAATATATATAAATCTCGTGTCACAATGTTTGTCCTCAATGGACTCCTAAACCACTTAACCGATTATAATAAAATTCTCACACCATGTGCAGTTCGATCCAACTTGAGAGATAGGATAGTTTAAATCTCAAATTATAGTCGCAATTTTAATTTATTGCTAATTATTTGTCTGTTCGACTGGGTTGAGTAAGTAATCAATAGATGGCGCTGCTATGGTAAATCTACGAACGTGTCATATAAGCTACATTTTAACAGCATAATAACCACGTGTTGTTGACGCTATAAAATTAATTAAATTTATTTTATTGGGTCTCATATCAACTCCCGAGCGAAGCCGGGAATCATAGCTAGTAATAATATAGTTTTTTGTTTTTCTGGTGGCAACCATAAAGTTTTCAAATTTAGGGCCGTTATATTGCACCAAATGCCAATTTTAAATATAATAACATCTGTATATGACTTGGTTTAACCGGAAGTAATATAAACTTTAATATTATAAATGGAACACCCTGTATATTTTTAAAGATTTGACTTCTTTAGGTCATTCCTAATATAAAACCTTTTATATATCCATAACCTAACTTTATTGGTTTTAGAAAAAATGGCGTTTGAAAATGTCTAACCCACCGCACAATATGCAGTTTTATGGAAAAACAAATGAATATTAAAAAAATTGAAATGCTTAAAATAGTTCTTTTAAAATACTTTACCTATAGCGGTCATTATAATACTACTTCCTGTTTAGCCGAAAGTGATGTAAAATTTGAACTTCTAAATATGATAACTCTGATAATTGGAACGTGTAAGCTATTTTTGATATAAAACCTATTATATACTTATAACCTATTTTTTTAATTTTAGAGAAAATGGCGTTTGAGAAATTCATGTTAACCGCCATTTTTAACGATCTGTTTAAGAATAAATGACGGGAGAAATAAGCATATATGCGATTTTTTAAACATTTAATCAACCTTTTTACCTAGCGCTGAAAAAATGCAATTTCCGGTTTTATCAGAAGTTCTACAGATACTGAGTTTCAAAAGTAAAGGACTTTAATTATTTAAATGGCAAGCACTACCTCAAGCACTAAATTTAAGTTTAGCACTCATTTTTTTTTTCGTTAATTTTAACGATCTGCAAACCAATCTGCAATAAATAAGATATTTATAGTAAAATTCTAGACTGCCTTGAAAATAGCGTAGAAAAATATTTTTAGTGATTTAATAATGGAGTTTACAGATGGCAGCCCCGGATCTTAATTTTTTTCTTCAGGGTGTGGGGGGTGGAGCGAAAAATGATTTTGCGTCCTAAATTTATTGGGAAAAAAAGACGACAAAAAAAAGGTCCTCGCCTTTTAAATCGCGCCCTCTTTCCATCACCTGGTGCCCTATGTATAATACACAAACAATCTGAAATAAAAAGTGACGCAAGCAAAAAAAAGGTTTTTACCTCTTACAATTACGACTTCTTATTAATTTTTTAATAATTGCAGAGTGGCTTTCCAGTTACGCAAATAGAGCGCTCCTGAGTAGCTCAGGAGCATTTCGTTCTACTTTATGACGTTCCAGTGACAGAAAGT
The DNA here is from genome assembly GCA_014170235.1 of Listronotus bonariensis. Lineage (NCBI taxonomy): Eukaryota > Metazoa > Arthropoda > Insecta > Coleoptera > Curculionidae > Listronotus > Listronotus bonariensis. The sequence continues at coordinate 121,446 of JACEGR010000265.1, forward strand.
GTTATGCACCTGAGTTACTCCGTTTTTCTTTCCCCTTGCCCCTCATGCACCAGCCCCTCTTTTGGTTTTTGTGCCTTAAACGTTTTTTTATGGGTAAGGATGGATTTTTTAAAAATTATTTGTTTAAAATGGAATTAGATATTAAAAAGAGATTATTATTATAAAGCCAAGAAAGGTTAAAAAAAAACAAATTTTAAAATTTCTTAAAGTTTTCTCTCTTTCCTTGTCTAAGGATGCGTTCCAGTAACTAACTTTTTAGAGCATATCAAGAACTTCAAGCCCTGGAGCGTGAAGCACAAAAATTTTCGTCACTGGAAAGCTACCCAGATCGCAATCGCAAGTGCTCCTAGTCCAGTACAACTTCGGTCATGCATAAATTTGCCGTCCCTATAAGGTGTCACCCGGGGCAGGCAGACACCCCGGTTTGCCCCTTCCTAGATCCGGAGCTGACAGATGGGATATTAGCTAAACAAAACATATTAGATAAACAAAAAAACTGAGAAATAAGTGTTTAATTTAATCAAAGTGTTAAATTTTAATCAAATTAAAGGCTTTCCATTTAAATTAATATAGTTTTTTTCTTTCAAAAGTCAATTTCTCTGGCACTTCCGGTACATTTGGAAATTGTATTTTTACAGTGATAGGTTTAGGATAAGGTTAAATAAATAGGTTTAACATAATCGCTATAGCCTTTTTCTACGTGCATTTATTTTTTAACAAAACAATAAAAATGGCGGGAACATGGAAATTTCGAACGCCTTTTTTCGAAAACTAATTAGGTTAAGTATAACGTGTAGACATGTATTTGCTTAGAATTGCCTGTAGGATCCGTATTCACAAAAATATATAGGCTGTTTTGTTTAAAATAGAATTGTTAACAAAGTTTTAAACTCGTATAACACTTCTCAAGGAAATGACAGGCTTGCTAGTAATTTCGTAGGCACCCGATTTAAACTACGTGACAATTTGTTTTGTAGACAATGTTTAATTTTATAAAATGTCTACTTTCGATGATTCTTATTGTTTTAAAAAGAGTGGTTGGCAGTGGAACTATGGTTAATGTTGTTTAAACTTACTTACAGTGTTTGAACTTCAAGAAGTCTCCACAAGTTCGATATTTAATAAATTTAGCTTCTAGGCTATTTTATTTTTTTAGTACCAAGCCAAACTTATTATACGTTTACTTCCTTCCTTTTTTGATATGTGTCTGTTATGACTGTATATGACTTTATTATATATATATATATATATATATATATATATATATATATATATATATATATATATATATATATACTTTTCTTTAATTTTCTTGGGAATAGGTTTATGGGTTTGTTTTAAATTAAACTCTTAGTGACGTTTCGCCTATCATAGCAGGCTTTTTCAAAAACTTTTTTATTTTTAAGTGGAACCTACAAAAAGAGTAGGGTTTGAAATAGCAAACACAATAAAAAAAAACAAATAAATATAATCATTTACAACACATATTTAAAACTCACAAATAGGTTTAAAACAATCAAAACAATTAAAAATTATCTCACAATAATGATATTTGGCACGCACCTCGAAATTCATGTTCACTGGTTGAAGATTTTAATGCTAGTGGAAAAAATGATCTTATCTACAATGGAATTATTATGCTTTTGTTGCTTTTTTATTTAATATTATCTGAAAAAACATTCTTCAAATTATTTTTAATGTTGTAAAAAGGGTTTATAGAATATGAAAATAGTTTTAGGTGTTATACAGTGTGGAATTTAATTAGAGATACGTTAAAATATTGACTAGCAAATTAAATTATAGTAGGTTTGGCTTAATTTGTTAATGTCTTGCTTGTCATTGACTATATGTTCTTCCTTTCTTATGTGAATCATTTCCTTTATGAGAAGTTTGTTGTAGTTTCTCTCTTGTGTTAAAATTTTTGTATTAGCGAAATCAAATTCGTGCTTCATACTTATTTCGTGTTTGTGCAGAGCGGTAGAGGCGTTTTTGTGTATTTATGTCCATTTAATCTGCTATCCAGGTATTGAGTTGTCATGCCTATGTATTTTTTGGACAATTTAAACAGGGTATAGAATAAACCACATTTGCTTCTATTCCCAAGAAAATTAAAGAAAAGTATTTACAAATGGTTTAAGAAATTAATAAAATCAATATATATATATATATATATATATATATATATATATATATGTATATAATTTATTTTTTTATATATTTTATTATTATATTTATAATTTCAATTTGTATGTAAAACATTCTTAATAAAAGAAATTGTCAAATTTTCATTTAAACTTTCGTTGCTTTTAGTCTTTATGCTTCCTGGGCGCAAACATCCCATAATAGTATTTAATGATTATGAGTTTATTATGGAACATAAGGGTGTTGGAAAAAGCTTTTGGTCTTGCAAGTATAAGAAGTTCAAATGTAAGGCGCGAATACAAACCTATAAGAATACTATTCGTATAACTGGTGAAGAACATAGTCATTCTCCAACATTTAACGAGAAAAAAGATTTTTACTGTCAAAATTTGAACACGTTTCAATTGATTGTGCATAGTTTAAATATTATTGAACATTTTTTACAAATCTACATAGTTATAAATAATAATAAAAAAAAAATAGAACAAGAATTACCCTTATTTTTTTTAACCCATGTAATAAATTTAATAAATATCATTTATTGCGGTTTGCACTTTCGATTGTAAGTCATAAAAGTTAAGGTTGTCATGCTAAGAGAGTTTAAAACAAATTGACATAAGGAATTTTATAAATTAAATAAAGTACCCATAAATAACTTTAATTTAATAATTTTTTAAAAATATTTACTTTAAACCCTCACTTCAAATGCAAAGGGGCCGTCCTCCATTTTTTTAATATCTTAATTTGTATAATAAACATTATAAAAACAATCTTTTAAAAAAATTATATTTGCCGCTGGTTGTTAACTTTTTTTATTACTTTAAATATACCTTTATATATATTTTTTAGTTTATAAAAAAATTTAACACTTTTTAAACGCATCTAACCAGAATTTTTTAAACGTTTTTATTTATTTTATTCGTAATTTAATTACATTTCAGGTGTGATCTATTTTGATGTTGGTCAGAAACATCCGAAACTTATTTTGAAGACGCTGATTACATTTTTCATCAGCGGGCATCTAACAAGACAAACTGGAGATGTAGTTATTATTTTAGAACAAAATGTAGCTCAAAACTAATTACAAGTGGTAGGGAAGTTTTGGTACGTGGTTGTCATAACCATGGCAAAAATACCAAAATACTGCAAAAAATCGATAGCATGCTATCTCAGACTGTTAGAGTTGTTAGAGATGGTAAAGTTAGTATTTAAGCACCCCACTCCTTATTATCGTATTATACAATAATTTCCATAATTCACTGAATTAAATTCAGATAAAAACTTTAAATGTTTAACATACAGTGCATTTTCTTAAAGGCCCCTTTTTATTTTTTGAACGGACCAATTTAAAAAAGTAACACTAGGATATGAAATTGATGCATAAATACTATATTTGAGAGTGAAATTGACAGAAGAAAATTTCAAAATAGCAGTTGGGCGCCTTCTTGGAAAAAAAAATTAAATTAAAAGGCGGGTTTTGTGGTAAATTATTTTAAAGCTCCTAACCATTAAAAATATCTTTAAGAGAGCTTTAAAAATACCATATTTAGTACCTCTAATTTAATTAGTTTCTGAAATATTGCCATCCAATTTAGGTATCTAGGTTATTTTTAAAGTGCCGCCATTTTCATTTCAAAGGTGTTGACTTTATATTTTAGGGTTATAAAATTTTCATCTGTTAATTTTACTCTTAAATAAAGTATTTATGCATCCATTTCATATCCCAAAGTTTTAATTCTTTAAATTAATTCGCTTGAAAAAGAAATGCACTGTATAATTTAAAACGCTTACACCTATAAAGTGTGTCCGTCTAAGTTCTCTACATATGGGAAACTATTTTATTATTAATCTTACGAAAAAAGTCATTCTTTATATAGTTGGGTCGTATTCGAATACTTGTGTATTTGGTACTCGGTATTTGGCAGAATACTTTTTTGGTCAGTATTCGGGATTCTGTATTCGAATACTTTTTCAGTGTTTGATACATTTTTTTGGGCATTCGAATACCGAAGAATATGGAAATGTGGATAGCAGTATTTGAATACCGAAATTATGCTTATTTATTGTAAATTTTAGAATGCTATAAGCGAAGAAAACGAAAAAAAAAAAAAAATTATTAGGTGTTGGCTTTTTTTCTTTTGTTATTTTTTGCTCTTTAAAATTTTTAAGGAGTGGTAAAAAATTAGGTGAGGTCCTTTTTTATTTTTAAAGAGCGTGGCAATTCGCATACCGAATTCGGCTATTTAGGATAACTGAGTATTCGAATACTTCTTTTCTTCTAAGTATTCAAATATACGGTATTCGAATACTTTTTTCCGGTATTCGTATTCGAATACCGATGATCAGTATTTGACCCAACTCTAATTCTTCAAAAAAGTTCTGCATGATCTAAAACCTAAAATGCAATCAAAAAAATATTCATTTTTTTCAGAAGTATACGAGGTATCTTAAAAAATATAAATTTTGTTTAAAAGGAAAGTACCGTTATTTGTAAAAATACCGAAAACTATTATAAGGGAAAAATGTTGAGAAATAAAAATAACTCTTTAATATGCAAACTCGTTCATTTACAAGAAAAAAGTTTTCTATAATTTTTATGCGATAATGAGCGTTTCTGTGACTTCTCACTGTTAACAGTTCTTCAGCTTTCTTTAGATATTACATTTCAAAAAATGTATTTACAAATATACAAATTTTAATTTTTATCGTTTTATCATTAAAATGCATGCAAATAAAAGGGTTATTATATTTAAGAATTCCTTTTATTTCTAAACATATTTCTTTAATAATAATTTTCGCTATTTTCAAAAATAAGGGGACTTTTCCCTTGAACAAAATTCATATTTTTAAGATGCGTCGTATACTATTAAAAAATAAGTATTTAATGATTGCTTTTTAGGTTTAAGACCATGCACTTTTTCTAAAGAATAACTTTTTTTGTAAAATTAATAATAAAAAGCCATATTATGTTAAGAACTTGGGCTAACACGCTGTAAATATTTATTTTTTAATACGAGATGTTACAAATTCGAGGAGCACTATTAGAATTTTGGAGACGGTAAGAGATACAGTGCTGGTTAAATGGCGACGTCGGAACTGCGGACCAAATTTTGTAACATACATAGATATTTAAAAAGATTTAAATATTCTGACAGAACTGCGGAGAAAATTTTATCATATAATATCGTAATTTTCTGAACTAGCTTAAGGCAATACAGTAAACATTGGTTAATGAGTATTAGACATGTGTAAATAAAATTAAAATTAAGTTATAAATTTTTAGGAATTAACATGGCATTTCAAACAATGTTAAGTGAGCGAGGAAACCCATTAATTATTTATGAAAGTTTTAAGTTTCGAAAACGTCGAGAGTTAAAGAAGTTTGGGGAAATAGTGTGGACATGTACAAATAAGAATTGCGCAGCAAAAATGTATACCATAAAATCAGTGTTCTCGCGAATCAGTGGATCACATAATCACGTGGTGAATGAAAGTATTCTAAATCGCCAACGAATCAGCAACGCTGTAAAAAGAAAAGCTGAGCCAGGAAGTTGTTTTGAACATCCATCAAAATTAATTTATTTGGAAATAAATAAGCAAAAGGACACGTTAACAACACTGTCCCCAAAAGACGTGCGATATATCAGTCAAACTATTAATCACACCAAAAGGAAAAATCTTCTTAAATTGCCTAAATCATCTAACGATGTACAGGGATTTTAAGATAAAAATTAAATACAAACTAGTAAAAACAAATCATTTGTGTTCATAAAAGAGAGGCAATCGAACATTGTATTGTCTTGCAAAACTAATATAAAATTTATTTGCCATCAAGATACATTGTTTATGGATGGCACACCTGACTATTGCCCAAATTTTTCACAATTACACATGCTTTTACCTATAACATGTATGTACCCGTTGAATTTTGTCCTTTGAAAAACAAACAAAAGTCAACATATAAATCTCTGTTTAGATTATTAAAAAGAACACGTGGGCTGATTTAAATCTTGATTTTATTTCATCAAAATTTGTAATAAATTTTGAAGTGAATGTACACTCGAGTGCAAACGATATTTTTACAAATGCTTTAATTGTTGGTTGTCGATTTCATCTTGCGCAGTTTGGTGGCGAAAAATACAAAGTATCGGGTTATCTTCAGAATATAAGAACTTTGAGAGCCAAATAGAAATACGGTTAAGGTATCTATTTGGTTTAACTTTTCTCTTACCCAATGAAGTTAGCGACTCATTGGTGGAAGATTTGATAGCTGAGAAACCCAACGTTAGCCGAATCGAACCGAATTTGTTGAAAACCTTGTTGAAGCATATATTGATAAAAATTCGACATTTTCGCCCCAAGTCTGGGCAGCACAGACAGCAAGCATATGACAAATGTACCAAACGTTTTTAAATTTTCCCTCACCCAAATATATACGTTTTCCTAGAAATATTGCACAATTTTAAGACCGATATATACATATGTATAAAAAAATTAATTCTGTAAACAAAAATAAAAATCAAATTATTAGAAAAGATGTTTTAGCGAAACAAGATTTTAAAAATTCAAAAATTATACAATATAAGAGTAATCAAATTACTAGGTACAATTTTGTAAAGTTTGTTTTTATAAGTTCAGTCGTATAGTACTGTCAAAATAAATAGTTTTAGACCAGTGATGTTACTATAAAATTAGTGAATATAAAATATTTTGTAAAGTTTGTTTTTATAATAAATAATATTTAAAAAAATTCAATACTTTTTGATTTTCTTTTACACACGTTTACACGACATGTATTTTTACGCAGTTCGGCCAGTAATTTAAGGGTAGGTAAAGGGGTGTAGGGACCGGAAAGACGGTTCATAAAAACAAGGTTTGGATCGCAATTCTGACACCGATTAAAAACGGCCAGGTAAGGACTAAATGTTAGCTGATATAGATTTAAAACGGTCCGTAGTTCCAACACACAGGGTTAATTTGAAGCAAAGTTTTGCAATTTTATGCCTAAGAATATTCCATTTCAAAAATTTGGATATTTGCAAGCGTTCTGGCAATATCCGAAAATAAAAACACATTTTTGCAAAACAATTTTTTTCTTAGTTTATTTGAAGATATATTTTAAAACAAATACCACATTATCATTGACAGTTTTTCTCTTCTATAAAATGGTGTCGTTAAATTTAAGAAACGACGTTTTGTTTTTGAGCGTCCATTATCAACTTTTTTGTTTTAATGGGCTGATTATTTAATTTTAAACTTAATAAACCTGTATTTTAATTCTTAATTCAAAACATATCACACTTTACATTTATACGACGTTTTAAACCGAAAAACCATTATTCACAATTTTGCCATTAAAAATTAAAAATTAATGAATGTGAAATTTTCCATGGTGGTTTAAAATAAAATCGTTATTTGAAATGGCAAAATGGTAAATGGTGGTTTTTTGGTTCGAAACGTCGTATAAATGTAAAATGTAGTATGTCGTTGGTTTTAGAATTAAAATACGAGTTATTGACGGCTGCAAGACAAAACGTCGGATTTTAAATGTAGTGACATCATTTTGCAGAACAGAAAAAGTAACAAAGATAAATGTGTCGTTTCTTTTAAAATATTCCTTTAAATACACTAAGGAAACGAGAAAAAGTTTTTTCAGATATACAAATTTTTAGATTTTTAAAACTAAATATTGTTAAGCATAAAATTTGCAACTTTGCATCTATTTAACCAACCCTGTATCTCTCAGTGTCTTCGAGATCCTAATAGTGCCCTCGAATTTGTAACAGCCTTTATAGGGCATCATTTTCATCCCAATGTAAAAAGAAATAAAATACGCGTAAAGAACTTTTAAAAATTAGAGTAGAATGAGCATTATTGCAAGTTGAAAAATTGATGAATCTATGTACACTAGTGAAACAAATTTAAGGATACAAAAAAACTATTTTTTGAGGTTATTCAATTGTTCAAGTGGCTGTCTTACGCTTAAAAATAGTTGTTTAAAAAACATTTCTAAGCCAACGTTTCCAGTTTTAAGATTTTACAATGGTTTTTTTTCAAGCAACGTATACTGTGCAATCCTAATGAATATCGATTTTTTTTCCGAAATAATTTCGGTTTATTTTTTTCTAACTTAACCAATATATCGACGGATAACTTGTTCAGCTTTTACTGCTTTTTTAAATGTGGGATACTATCACTTTTCGTAAATATACAACTACTAATTGCCCAAAAATTAGTGAGGGTTTTGAAACCTTTGACAAATTCTTCACAAAAATCGGCTAATGTTTTTTGAGGAAAAAAATGTTTTTTTATTTTTTAAAGTTTATTATTCATAAATTTAAACACAGTTATCAATAAAAATACATAAAAAACTTTAAAACTTTTTGTATTTTTTTTAAAGAATATGATCATCTGAAGGCAAAATCGTGATACTTTAATTCTTTTTGAAAATTCTATCAAATAAAAAAAAATCGGGTATGTCGATAAAAAGCCACATATTTTTAATTGTAAAAAGTATATCTTAATTGATTTTTGTGTACCAAGGACATATAGCTACTAAAAGTATCAGAAATATGACAAAAGCTATATCTTGATAACTTAGTTAATATTGTGTATAAAAACTATGTATTTAGGTGTCACTAATTTGTCTTTTATACTACACTTACATATAAAATGTATATTATTGATCAGATTTCGGTATAAAGTGTCCTTTAAGTCACTAGTAAGTTAAAGTGTACTTTAGTGACTTATAGATCAGTGGTTACAAACAAAGTGTATAACAACCACAACTTGCTTTACACAAAAATATAAAATATACAAAATTTCGTTGCTAATGTTGACAATGATTGAAGTAACAAAAATGGATGACTTTTTCAATTTATTTTTGGCTTTTATTTAAAACCATTTCTACAAAAGTGTTGAATTAAATTTTGTACTTGACGCGTGAGTTATACATAAAAGTCACTTAAAAATAAATTATCTCTCGCTATTTGGGCTTAAAACGTGGTGACTCGTGACTTATATGTAATATAACTCACTTTTGTATCTAATAAATAACTATTGTAATTAATTTAAAATGTCTAGAACACACATAATGTAATTTGTGATATTACTATTTAATTTTTATATTGGTTACAATATACTTTTATTTTAATTTTTTGTAAGGCTGTTATACAGTTTAAGTTGTTAAAATAAAGTATGTTTTAATTCTTTTACAGAAATTTAGGATTCGCCCCTACAAGATTTTAGGTAGGCAACTAAAATAAATCTGTTAGTCGTATTAATGTCTACAAAGTTTTATCTGTATAATAAAATTTTACTTTAGGCCTTTATTTTATTTTTTTTAGATTATTTTTACTTCGCTAAAAAATGTAGTAAAAACAATATTTTAACTGGAATTTGACTTTGGATTTTTATATTTTTTTCTACTAGTTCCGTATAAATGGTATTCTATTATTTTCAGGAAATTTGGTTATAGTATAATAATATTTAGACCATAAAATCTTGGATTTTAAATTTGTGATATCAGGTATTATTTGACCGAAATCCGTAAACCATTGTTTGCTCGCTAATATAACAGGTGTTACGTACCTTTTATAAACTCCTGGACAAAAATAACCGGGCAAACAAAATTTTAATCAAATTCAATCTTAAATAACTTTTTGTTTTTTTTTAACTAATTTTAAATATCTTTTGGTTAAGTCCATCAAGATTAATATTTAATATGCAGATTGCAGAAAGTTTAATAGAATTGGGAGTTATACGGGAAAGAGCCAAATGTTATATTTTTCCCAAATTTTCGAGCACCCTGTGGAATAATTTTACGTCACAATTTTTTACCAGTGTGTTGAATTTTAAAGTTCCATCTTTTCTAAACATTTTCTTTTTATACTCAAATCAATATTTGTATTTTAAAAGGAAATACAAATTTTTAAAATGACAATGAAATTTGAGTATCCGGTGTCAAGTTATAATTTTACATCTTCCTTAAAATTTTTGCTTTTGATAATAGAAAAAAATATATTGGTTTCTAGGTTGGTTTCGTAGTTTTCAAATCAGTAATCAGATTTTTGTTATCTTTTAAGACCCTGTGTATTATATCCCCAGAAAAAAGATCTTTAAAAAATACTGCATTTGCCATAGTTATCTTTATTACTTTCAAAAATATGACCATATAAAATCTTAGGTATCCACAATAGGTTCGCAATATAGCATATACCCATCTAGAAACCAAACCGCTGACCATAGGCAATACGTGCATTCAATTCCTTTCACCAATCTCTTACCGATGCAACGAGCGCTTTAATTTAAGCAGAACGAGATTAGGGGCTCCTGGCTTACCGCTTTCTCCTTTCGTCGGACGGCGAAACGAACAACTTCTACCCCACCTCTAATATTTCCTATGCTTTTAATTCCCTATGGGTCGGTGAGTTCGTTTCCACACCTGTATTTAGACCATCATAATTAAATTAAATTGTTTTCTTAATTAAATAAAGAAAATAAAAAAAAAAAAGATTTAAAATCTTATGCACTAGTGAAAAAATGTGACATTAAATTATTCGACAGGGTGTTCAAAAATTTGGGCAAAATGCAACATTTGGCTTTCTCCTGTAAAACACCTAATCCTATAAGCTTTTTGCGATCCCCATATTAAATAATATTCTTGATGAAAGCTATACCAAACAAATATTAATATCTTTTAATTAATTTTTTAATAAATTTGAACAAAATTTTGTTTGTCCAGAAGTGTATTTTATTTATTAAAGTTTTTGTTTTAACCGGATTTTAATTAATTTAGTAAACCTATTTTCCTAATAAAGAAAATATCTTATTAGCTAGAATTTCTATACATGACCCTACAGGTGAAAAAGAAGGCTTTAATCTTATTACAGGGTGCTTCCTAATTGCGATAGAAAAAAAGAGCTTATTCATGCGCTTATTTTATAGAAAAGGTTATATAAAAATGACTTTCAAAGATATTCGTTTTTAAGATACAGAATATTAATCTATTTGTAAAAACTTTAAGATTTTAAACGCACTTATTTTAGTAAAATTTATTGGACTATACCTACTCTGGCCACTATAAATTGATAATGAATACCTAGTAAGTAACTTTTGTTACCGCAGTTTTAAACCAATAAAATACATTTTTTATTGTGGTAACTAGAGTTACTAAATTTTTAAACCAATGAAATACATTTTTTGTTCAGGTGTTTTTCTCAAATTATAGTGTGAGTATAGATATAAACATTATTTTATAGGTATTTGTCGGTGTCGTTACATGTTTGCTAATAAGAAATTATAACACCTATTAAAAGAAAATAGGTGATTTTTTTCTGGAAAACTAAGCAAGCTACGAAAAAATATAAGGAGACAAAAAGCATGTTTTTTTTTACTTTATTTTGAAAATATATGAAAATATACAAAAGCGTACATTTTTTTGGTTAGAAATATTTGTTCAGCGCACCGCCACTGAATTAAAAAAAAATAAGTTGGGAATATTTAAATTAATTGAAATTTGAATACGGCATTCTTAAGATAATGATAAAAAAATTAAATTTTTAAAAAAGTTTACACTCTGAATCTTGAAAACAATGCACATGAAATTAGCTCAGAAATACGATTTAATTTTTTTTTACGGAAGTTGGGATAAACCTTCGCCAACCTGTTTTCCGTGAGACGAAAATTAACTCCGTAGCTATCGTATATTGTATTATGTCGAGTACGTTAAAAATCTACGGGGCTAAACATTTTTGCATACTAAACCTTTACGACAGTAATGGATTATTTTTATTTCTTTAGGTTTTCTGGGTTTTACATTTATAAGAAACTAGTATTTAGATATCTTGGTAATATTTCTTAGTTAAAACATTTTATCTAAATGTATTGTATTATTTTATTTTAATATTTACAAGATAAAATTTATTAAGAGTCAGGGTAAGGTCCTATGAATGAAACCTTTAAAGTTTTTAGTGGAATTTAAAAGTTAGCCACCTAAGGGTAAGATTTTAAATTGTATCAACAGGTATTCCAGAAATAATAAGAAGATATCGCTTAAAACCGTTTATACTAGGTGTTTTTTGAATACAATGATACCTGGAATATTTTTTTAATTCCAATGTAGAGTGCCATGATTAAGCTAAAACTGTTTATTTTTTGTCAAGTAGCCATGAAAAATAAAATTAATCGTCTTTTGTTTTTACGTCTTCTCAGGCGAAGTCTATGTTTGTTAAATCCTATCTAGGATCATACCGTCTTTTTTCAAATGAAACGAGGTGGCTCGTTAGCATATCCTAAAAGAGCATTTTATTCCGAATAATTTGATACCACATAGGCGGTATTCCCAGTAAGACATTTTCTAGAGGACACATAGTAAATTCATAATGTTATCATAATTTGGTATTATAGGTATAATTGTTGGTTTATAATCATTTTATTACATGCTTTTTGGGTAAAAACTTTTTCTTAAATACCGCTTATGTGATACCAAATTATTCCGAATAAAATGTTCTTTTAGGATAGAGAGTTATGATCATAAGTAAAGGATTTTGCAAACTTGGACTTTGCCCTTAGAAGTGGTAAAAAACAAAAGATAACTAAATTCATTTTTCTTTTAGCCTAATTCTGGCACTCTAGACTGAAAATGTCAAAAAATTATATATGAGGTGTCATTGTATTCAGAATGTCATATTCTTTAAAAATAAGATAAAATATACCAGTAGTACTATTTTAAATTTGATAGCAGCAGTTATTTATACTTAAACAGGAAGTAATAAAAAACCAGAAAATACATCAACCAATACAAAATATATTAATAAATACAGACATACCAAATTTTATTTTAAAAAGTAAAACAGTTATAGGGGAAAACCATCTATGAGAAACACCCGGTATAGTACTAAGGAAAGAATTAAGTTTCATATTTCCCGGGTTTTCTATTATTTATCTATGTTTAAGAGCCACCCTTTTAAAAAATATTAACTTAGAAGGAAAATAAATATCACTTTTTTTAAATAGTGTGTTAATTTTTTAAAGTTTGCTGCTTTGGTTTCTTAAATTTGCTTTAAAATAAGATTGCAACCTATCTTGTTTTATGATCTTTTAAAGTGTGACCCTTTAGGCTAGGATAATATTTCACAAATACATAGGTTTTGTGCCCTTTTGGTTTCTCTTACTATTTTATAGGTATAGCTGACCAGAACTAACCTGCTATTTAAAAGGTACTATTGTGCTTAATTGCAAAACTGATAATTTATTATTGTGTAAGGCTAAATATATGTTTTAAACTCTATAGGTATATTTTTAGGTATAATATATTACAACATCGGCTACAAGCATCCAAAAATAATTTTTGAAGGAGTTGATTACAGAATTGACTTTAAATCAGCCGGAAAGACTTCTTGGCGATGCAGTTTTTACTATAGAACAAAATGTCGAGCAAAACTGTCCACAAGTGGGCAAACAGTTTGCCTTTACGGACAACATAATCACGAACACAGGAAAGATTTATTTCCGATGGAAAATACCCGACCTCAAAGAGTAACTGTTATTCGCGAAAATAGGATTCCGTCATTGAGATGGAGTCATTCGAATAGTACTTTTAAAACTGCAGAAAAAAAGATTGATTCGTTAAAGTGGAACCAGCCAGAAGTTATTCTTCAAACAGAAAATATTGTCGGTAATACGCTTAATTTGAATGAACCTAATAAAACGCTGTAATTACATGTTAAAATTTTTAAAAATGTATCCCACCCGAAAATAGAACAGAAGGCTCTCCCAGAGTTAGGTCGAATACTGAAATCCTGTATTCGAATATGAATCCTGAATACCATATTTAAAAAGTTATCTAATACTGAGAATTCGAATACCAAGGAAAAGATAATACCGTTCTATTCAAATACCAGAATTGGGATTCATGAGAGCAAACGAACAGAAAAGTTCTTACCCCTAAAGAAAATAATTTTGGGTTACTAAATTACCATTCCTTAATCTTTATTTCCACATTTAATATTTGTATTTTAAAGAGCAAATAAAGGTCCTTACCCAATAAAATACGATATTTAATACTTTAAATTCCAGTATTTAAATCCTGTTATTCACTTTTCTGTATTCGAATACTTCAGATACCAGTATTCGAATACTTCTATTCACCTTCCGGTATTCGAACACTTAAAACTCCGGTACTCGAATTCTTAAAACGTGTATTTAAAATACAGAACCCCGAATACTGACCAAAAATACTATTCCATATTCAGTCGAATACACGCAGATTTATTCGAATACTAGTCCAACGTATTCTGAATAGGATTCAGAATATAGAGTATTCGAATAACACCCAACTCTGGGCTATGCAGATTGTTTTACCTTGGAAAAATAATTTATATTGTTGTTATTTTATTAAAAGTCACTAAAGACGAAAAATAGACCGGCCATCGAATATATTGATTTTGATGATCTTTACTTCGTAGTTTTAATGGACTGTAAAAACTTAAGGGAGTGATTTGTTATGCCTTTTTATAAAAAATAGTTACCATAAATATAGTATGTCCGAACTTGTTTTTTTTTAGATACAGGGCGTTAGAGTTTAAACAAAAGTTGGTATTTTTTTAATATTTAAAAACCCTGTAACCAAGTTAGATTAAATTTGGTACACTCATTTATTTTTCAAAACTTTTGGTTGTCAATACTTCCCTTAACTGAAACTTAAACAAAGGTGAATAAAGATTACTAAAAAGTACTTTAATTTCTTAAAAATGTTTATTTATTTATTTATTTAAAACATCCAATAATGACAGGACAAAATAAAAAAATTAAAAAGAAATCTAAACTTTTTCTTGTTATTATAATAATTTAAATCCTTAAGGCTAACCCTAATATATACAGGGTTCGTCCCAAAGAAGTTGTGCATTTTTTGTCCAAGTACCAAAATTTAAATCTGCGGTCTCGACTCGGTAGGAACAAACACATACTTCAAATTTACAGAAAAAATTGACATAAAACATTTTTATCTTATACTCTCATAAAGGAAGTTAGAGCTTGATCTGTTTTTTTCATTTGTATCAGAAAGATGCAGTTAGATAGACAATCGAAAAATAGGAATATTTTTGCTATTTTAAAAACAATCGTTTGCTACAATTAAAAACTAGAACCTTTTTAAAGCCACTCTGTACATCTAACAAATAACCTTTTTCAAGATATTGCAGATTAAACATTTTATACCATATAAAAGTTCCCCATTGCATTCCTGTATGCTTTATCTAGGCCACATGGTAGTGTCTAAAGAGTCTGTATAAAGTGTATATCATGTATAATAACAATTTCTTTGGGCCAAAATAAAACGATCTACTTTTAATTCACCTTAATCGAAAGGTAGCTGGTTTTCAAGATACAGGGTATCAAAGTTTACATTTATTATTATTATTATTTTTTTAATATTGTATTTCGCAAACGATCAACTTTTCAACTAAGGCAAATTGGGTTAAATCGTTGTATTTTAGCTTAAGAAAATTGTAGTACCAATTTGTACAGACCTTGTAACCCGGGTGGCATATAAAAGCGTAAAGGAACGCGAAGGATTATTTTTTTATAAAATAAAACGTTATATCCAAAAATCTTAGAAAATGATGCTTGTAGCGGTATTTATCAAATAAAGTTTTTTTGTATAAAAATGTAGAAAAATAATAAATTTTTGCTAGAATCATACTAAAAAAAAGTAATTACACTTTAAAGAAAAGCAAGGGACTGCAGGTGCCCCCTTGATATTTACAGCATAAATTTTAGTAGCTTTTGATTTCTTACTTTACCCAAATTTTGTAAAAAGAAAAATAATAGTAAATATAATATTTAAAAATAACTAAAATAAAATAGAAAATTTGACACTCTGTATTTCGCAAACGATCAACTCTCGACTAACTCGAAGTTATTTGCTATGGATTGTTACATTTTAGCCCAAGAAGTCTATGGTAGCATTTTGTACAGATCTTTAGATACACCCTGTATACATACATAGAGGTTTTTCACTTTGAAACAAGGCCCCTGATATAAATTGGCAAAGGAGCTACTTTGCAGGAATTTAAAAATTAATATTGTAATACAGGGTGGGCCAAATTAAACTTGCACACTTTTTCACTAATAATAACTTTTTATTTGTTCCTCCTATCTTTTTTATTTTTAAAGGGCTAATAGGTAGATCGGTTTTCTGTAGGTTTGCCAATTTTGGTCAAATAGATTTAGAGAGGACTGGACTTACGGGACTTTTTTCAAAATTTGTATTTAACCTTATTGCAAAAGAAATCTGATTTAGCTATAATTAAGCTAATACGTTTTTCTTGTAGAAAAACTATGGGAAATGATTCAGTAAAAGCGAATCAGTCAACAATTTAAGAATTTAGTAATTATATTTATTTTTGATAAATAATGCTCCCCATAAAGTATACATTTTTCTCAATTTAAAAAAAAAAAAATTTTTAGTGTCCTTTAAAAATCAAAAATGTGAGGTTACCATGGTTACTGAGTTGAATACTGACCAAACTTAACAGTTAATTAATTAAAAATGAATGTATTAGCCCAATTGTAGATTTTTTTTTTCAACGAAGTTTAAAGAATCCTTTTGGAAAAAGTCCCTTAATTCCAGTCATGTTTAAATCAATTTGACCAAAATTGGCAAACCTGCAGAACACAAATCTACCTATTAGACCCTTAAAAATTAAAAGATGGGCGCAACAGATAAAAAGTTATTATTAGTTAAAAAGTGTGCAAGTTTAATTTGGCCCACACTGTATATTAATTTAAATGTAAAAGAAAGCATTTTGTGTAGTGACTTTTTTAGTTTTTTTACTCTTTAATATATATTTTAATTATATGAACATTTATCTAAAATAAAAGGAACGAACGTTTTGCAGTAAATAAAGTTTTATAGGTATATGTATAAAAAGACATATTCTAAGTATAGAGCTGTGTTTAAAAATATAAATTAAAAATAAATCTGTATGCAAACAAAAATAACATTATTTTTGGAGGGTGTCTTAAAATACATAGCTGTTTAACAGCAGACATAAGGTTTTTATACTGATTTTTTTTTAATTGTCCAATAAACTAATTTAGTTTTTTAACTTATCATCACATAATCAAAAATATTACTTTTAATTACAAATTTTAAATTGTAAAGTCAAATGGGTCCTTGAAGCTTATTATACCGGGTAAGTAAAAACTATGGCAACTCTTATATATTTTTATTTAAACCGCTAGAGCTAAATTTTCCAAATTTGGTATCTGGAAGGTATCGGTCATGAAAACTTAACAGTAATATCGGCACCGTTGCCAGATTTCTCACTTTTTGTGATACACGCATTTTTAAAATAAAATGCTCTATTTATTTTTATTGCAATAAATTGCGCAAGCCATATTTATTACGTCTACGAAATTTCTTTTACTAGTTGTTAAGATATGACAACACCACATTTTACATAAGGCATTTTCAATTATTGATCCGATGGGTTGGAATAGATTTTTTTCGCAGTTTTTAAGTTTCACAGGGAGTTTTGTTATTTTCTAAATGTTTCTGTTTGTCTTATTTGACCTTCATTTATCGGCTTCGTGTCAAAACAAAACACAACCCTACAGCTAATTTTAACAGTTCTGTTTACCCCAACTAACCCTGGCTATCACCTGGGTCAGCAGAATCCAAATCCGATCAATTTATGAACACGGGTAAAGATTGGCAGATCCTTTTTTGAACGGGTATATATGGATTGGGTTAACCATTTTACAAATTGTGGTATTTGACGGTATTCTGGGCAAGTAGAACTGAATAGTGATATCAATCATTGTTGCTAGATTATCAAGTTTTGCGCCAAACGTAATATTATTAGTATTTTAAATAAAATTCTCTATTTTTTTTTAACTGCACCAAAAGGAGCGTATTAACTTTAGTAAGATTCAAAATATTTAAAATTTAATCTTTACCAGTAACCGAGATATGACAAAACCACATTTTCATTAAAATTTGGCATTAAAGCTAATACCACTGACCAATTGGAACATGCCTAAAAATTTTTAAATACCAAATTTTGTATACACAACTTTAGCGGTTTTAATGATATTTAGGTGCTAACGTACTTTTTGCTAAAAGCGGTTGCTATTAGAAACTTACTCAATTTGATTCGCCTTATTTAATGCAATAAAAATAAATGGGACATTTCATTTAAAACAATAAAAAATACTTGTTGCACAAAACTGGAAAGTCGGGAAACAGTGCCAATATCACTATTCAATATTGAAAACACCTTATACAAATACCAAATTTGGTAAAAGTAGCTTGAGCCGTTTTATAGATATTTGTGCAAGATCACGTCAAGTGGACCCACCATTTTTCACTTCATTATCAAATTCAGGTAAGAGTATTTTTTCATGAAGTATTCACTATAAATAAATAGTTTTTGAAATTTTTTATTTTAACATTTTTTTTTTTTTCATAAAAATGTTTATGAGTTTTAATTGAAAAACCAGTCATTAGAAAGCTGTCAGATATATTTCAATGAAAATTCCACACCACTGTTTTTTGACCAATCAAAGTGTTTGGTTGCATTACCATGACAAGAGAAGTATTTATCGGATTTTTTTTCTTCTGCCTGGGGTACCGTGGAGCGAATTATAGTGGAAATTTTTTGACATAATTATTGAATTTGTTTTAACGTTGTCTGTCATTCA
Organism: Listronotus bonariensis; assembly: GCA_014170235.1. NCBI lineage: Eukaryota > Metazoa > Arthropoda > Insecta > Coleoptera > Curculionidae > Listronotus > Listronotus bonariensis. The sequence continues at coordinate 140,295 of JACEGR010000265.1, forward strand.
TATACATAATTAAAGAAAATGTTATTTTGTACCAGTTGTAGTATTTCAGACATAACAAAATATAAAATAATGTAAGGTTTTAAACCCTAAATGACAATTTTATACAACTACAGTTAGTAAAATAATATCATAAGACTGAAGTACTGGACATAAATGAAGAGCAAACGAAAGCAAGGTATGGATCTAACAAAAATAAAATAAACTACTTTTACCAACTGTAGTAATATAAGGTATATATAATATAAAAGAATAAACAATGATAAGCTCTAAAATTACATATATTTGCAACTACAATTGGTTAAATGAAAAATATTTATTTCATTGTAAAATTTAAAAGCTCGTGTCAAAGTTACAAATATTAATTTAAAAGAATATTATTTAACACAAACTTGGTGTGAAATTTTCTTACCGAATACCACACGTGCTTAAATTATTCCGGGAATTTTTTCTCGGCCACGAATATTTTAAGAAAATTCTTCCTTGCCTGCGGCTCTAGATAATTTTCAAATTATTCGTGGTCTTGAAAAATTTCCGGAAATAAATTTAGCACTAGTGGTATTACAAGTGAAAATTTAAGGATTTATAGTTTAATGCCTGTAATTTAATAAAATATACAGAAGTTTATTTTATTTATTTATTTTCATATTCTTAATTAATTTTTTAAAGATGTTTTTTATCGGTATTATGCATTAAATATTAAAGTAATAAAATCCGCAAAAAAATTGACTGCTTATGACTAGATTAAACAAAAAAAAATATTTATGAGGGTGGTAAGCACTGACGGTACGGTGCGCTGCCGGGCGTCCTTGACTTATCTTTCGATTTACTCAGTAATTATAGATAAGTTACAATACTTTATATTTTAAATCAAAATGCATAGTATATTATTTGGTGATTTTTTTTATTTAAACACATTAAATCAAATCTAAAAATGAAATAGCTTTTTATTTTTTAAAAACGATGCTATTAGAAATTTATCAATATTCTATTGTTTAATTTTCCCTGATCGCTTTAATAGACTGTAAAACAACAAAAAGTACCTGTTTAAAATTTACACCTATACTTATGTGTGTTGTTAACAGGTTAAACAAATAAACTTAAATGTCTTGTGATATGTATTTCTTTGTTATTTACGCGTATCTATTTAAAAAAAATGAAGAAAATAACCTAGGGTTAAATTTAGAAATGGGGAACGCTGGGTCAGTAGTAAAGTTACCATTTTTCAATGAAAAATTATCAATATTATTTAGGACCTAAAATAAATATAATTGCTACAGTTTGTATAAAACGATCCGGAAAATTAAACAATAGAATATTCCTAAATTTCTGATAACTTTGTTTTTTAAAAATAAAAAGGTATTTTCTTTATAGATTTAATGTTTTGTTTAAATTAAAGAAAAAATCCAAATGATATTATTTTAATTTAAAAAATGGAGTCTTCTTACTTATCTATAAGAATTACTGAGTAGATCAAAAGGTAAGTAAAGAGGCGCGGCAGCCGCCCGTCATTTTTTTCGTTTAATCTAATTATGAGCCGTCAATTACTTTGCAGATTTCTTTACTTTGATGTTTAATGCATAAAGCGGTGAAAAAATCTTTTTTGAAGGAGAAGTCCTTAAAATTTGTATTTGCTAACTTTAAGATTAATTACCAATATAAAAATAAATAAATAATTCTAACTTCTGTATATTTTATTACAGCACAGGTATTGAACTATAAATCCTAAAATTTTTATTTAAATATCACTGATAGCTTTTTTATTATAGATTTTTAAATAAAAGTTATAAACATTTTTATTTGCAAAATTTGGTGCTAAAATAAAAAAAAATAAGATCGTTTCATAGATTAATAAATATATTATTAATAGTTAATACTAAAAAATACTCAAACCTTAATTTGATAATTAAGTAGAAAATGGGGATTTACTTGAGTTGATTTTGCTCATTTAAGGCCGCGTTCAGATTTCGCCAAATAGCGCGGACGTGGACAAGGACGGAATTCACGTCGTTTCAAGGGGTTGGCGAATTAAAAGCTTGTCGATTTTTTGGTGTTAAGGGATGGCGTAAACAGGTTGGTTAGTTTGGACGGATGTTTGGAGAATTGTTGCAAGTCTGGACGCGGCTTAAGAGTTTTTTACTTTTCCAGTATTTATGTAAGGATATGGTAACTTTCACATTTAGATATAAAAAAGAATATTAGATGATAGTTAAATAAACGTATGAATCCTAGTAAAAATTAGTATAAAATAAATAAGATCTGTTCCATTATTTGCTAGTAATAAGTAAAAAATATTAAGTGTTTAAAGTAATCTAAAAAGTAGCTGCTTCAGTAAAATAAATTTTCCTTATCATACTGGGGGTTTCTAACCAAATGCGAAACATTTTTAAAGGTGATTCCTTGTTCAAAATAATATATTAAGGGTAATTTGATTCATAAAGATGGGGTTAAAAGTCAACCATTAGAGAGATATCGTGGTACAAAAATGGCGTTTGCCCCATGTTTATAAAGAAAACTATCCCCTATTTTGAATATCTCCTAAAATTTTTCCCATTTGTTTAGAAAAACCCTGTATATGCAATACATTTTTAATTTGCCAAATAAAAATGAAATGTTTCCTGTTAGATAAATAGATATTTTGTCTGCTAATTATTGATACACAGAGAAACCACAGCTTTCCTATAATACAGGGTGTTTCTATGGAATCAAACTTCTAAGGGTTATTTAGTGGCTACGTGCTTACGGCTCCACAGCCCTAAGCACGGTAAAATTAAGAAAAATGAATTGCCCAAATAGGATTTAATGCATTTAATGTTTGCTTTTTGTACATGATATCATCACAATAATTGTTTAAAATGTCAAATATCAATGTTTAAAAATTTATTACATGTTTTATTATTGTTTTTTTTTAAATAAAATAATTTTTTTTGTTTATTAATTTTGTTGTGATGATAATATGTAAAAAGGCAAACATTAAATGCATTAAATTCTATTTAGGCAATTCATCATCTTTCTAAATTTTAACGCGTTTTAATGCCGTAGTGACACCTTTCCGGACATGAGTCCCTATACTTAAATGTTTTCTACTGCTGCCCTGAATAACCCCTAAAAGTTTGATCCCATAGTTTTTGAAAGATCCTATACATTAGCCAGTAATGTAGCAATGTTCAAAACTTAATAATAATAAAAATGCCAATGCCAAAGTAAAAAAATATATTTTGTACCCAATTAATTTCAATATATATATATATATATATATATATATATATATATATATATATATATATATATATATATATATATATATATATATATATATATTTTAAACATTTTGATAAAACCCATTACATTGAAGTTTTTTGACCTGACGAATTTGGATTAAAGGTTAATTTTTATGTGTTAGAGGCGCCACTCAACCTATCTTGAATTTCTCGAGAGGATTGTAACTTTTTTTGCTACCCTGTGTGTACTGTCTAAGCAAAACAGTGTCCTTTATTATATTTACTGCACAAAAAGGTATACTTTGTAAAAATCGTTTTGAGTAATCGTTCACGAAATATTTTATTTCAGTTGTTTGGTGCAACAAAGAAATATATTGGAATATATTAAAAAATATTTAAAAAAATAGTGTACTCATATGCGGGGGCTGTTGTGGCTAGATACATGTTGTTAAGAAAATTTAAGGGCAGATTTTACTATTGAAAATATAAAAAAATGTATATAAACATGGGTTTGCAAATTCCTCGTTCTCAAGAGACCTTATATTTTGAGAAACTAAACCTGTATTGTTTTTTTAATATCTTAAATATCCTTTTCCGATCTTGTTTTAATTTGGTAATGTTATTTATGGTTTTTTTAATCACCAAATAAAATATATTTAATAGGTCCAATGGCGTTTTAAGCGGTATCTAAAGAAATATTTCCAACAAAAAAACAGTACGCCACCGACTGTTTAAATGTGTGTAAAATTTTGTGCTTTCTTTAGATTAGGTAAATGAAAATACAGCTTTTATATCTCCTAATTTTTTGTTGCATGTTGTTTAGTTTAATAGAGAAAAAAATTCACTTAATTGCATATTTTTAGACCATAAAAGAAGCATTGTCGGAACTTTTTCTTTTAGAAATTAGGTTTTATAATTTTTAAATCCTAATTATGTAACAGCAGCAACAACAAAAACCTATTTAAGGCTTAAATCAATTCTAACTAAAATAAGTGTTTTTGAAATTTTCCAGTTTTTTAAAAGTTCCACCCTACATCTGGAAAACAAAAAATTGCAGATGAACGTTTCTTTATATTTTCTGATTTAAAATGTGCCCTTGAATTTTCTTAACAACATTCTGTAAAACCTTGTATAACTAATTTACAATTACATAATTTGGTTACGTTAGACAAATTTTTTGAAGGTGTTAGACCATGTTATGGTTTTTATAAAAACTGTAATCTTGGTCCGCCATTGTCTTTATTTGAGGATATACTATACACGACGTTTCGGTTGGTGGAATGAAAGTCCAAAATTGTTATTTTATTAAAATTAAATGCAAATAATTTGTTGCTTACTTAAAGCAATTCCTACAAAGTATACTTTTTATGTTAAGAACCTAAATAAACCACTATCATACAGGGTAGCACAAAAAGGTTGCAACCTTTTAGAAAAATTTAAGATGGGGTAGGTGGAGCACTTTGGTTAATGCATAAAAATTAACAATGAATTCGAATTTCTCATGTCAAAAGTTCGTATAAGGATTGTTCACGGATTGTTGTTACAAGAGGACAAATGGATAAAAATTCATTTTTTGAGAAAAAGTTATTCTGCGGTAGGTAGTGCCACCACGGATGTAATTTTTAAATAACTACTACCTAAATTTGTCTCTCCCGCTGGAAATCGAACCTACGCCACGGAGGATACACACAGTACAATAAACAGTGTGTCTACGTAAGAGAGCGTCATATGGAAAACTTTTTAATTATTAATTTTGCAAAAAAGTTATTTCTTATAAAAAGTTCTGTATGGTCGAGAACATAAAATACACTTATTAGATACAGGGCCGCCGAGGGTCGGGCCGGGCCCCGATACAAGTAAAAGTTACAGGCCCCTTAAAAAACACTAAACCTAAAAAAGATGAAGACAAAAAATACGTCCTTACTTCCTCCAAAGTACTATTCTTTACTGACATTAGTTTTCGAAATTACCCCTAAAAAGTTAAAGAGCAACCTCCCATCAGTCCGGGCAACCCCAATTACTCCGGGTTCCGGTAATTTGTACCGCCTTCAACGCCCTCTCGTTGGGCCTAATTAGATGTCAAATTGTTCCAGTCATCTACGAGGTTTGGCCAAAGAATTAATTTTTGCACAAAAGTAAAGTACCTGTATATTTGCTAATATTGAAAATTGTTATAAAGAAAAAATGTTTAAAATTAAAAAATACTTCTAAATATGCAGTTTTGAAAATAAAAATATTCTGGTATAATTAAGAAAATTAAGGTTTGTACATTAGTGCATTGTACATTTTTCTTATTTTGGTAAAAATAAATTTAAAAAGTCAATTTAAAATCTATTGCAATAATGTACAAACTTAAATTTTCACTATTATCGCAGAAAAAAATAAGTGTATTTTTTTTTGTAAATCAACAAAGTTGCATAACTAGAATTAATTTTTAGTTCTTACACCCATTTAATATACCAATTTTCAATATTAGCAAAGATATTGGTGTTTTACTCTTGAGCAAAAATTATATTTTTGGCCAAACCTCGTAGATGACTGGTAAAATTTAATATTTGATGTCAGATCATCCAGAGCTTTTTATTAAGACAGACCTTTTTCGTAAAATTTATATTATAAAAGTTTCCATATGACGCCAACTTAGACACACTGTGTAAAACGTATCAAAAATTGTCAAAGTAAATTAAAAATATCTGTTAAGTTTGGGCAACCTGTGTATTGTTTATTATTAACTTTGATAATGGTTACGTGCTAATATTTTAACGTAGGAAATTTGTAGTTTTTATGTGTACCATTGATTGGGAATATGCGGTATATGTCAAATCCTTATTAGGTACCTGGATTTTGAATACATGGTTTTCCCATTATTTAAATTTAATAATATTTAATAATGTATTTTTTATTTATTCAGATTACTTTAAAAACACTCTGTAAATATTTATACAATGTATTTTTTTAATTGCAATTTTGTTACATGCTATATATAAATGCAGTTTATATTTAAGATTATTAAAAGTTGATAATAATTTGTAATTAAAGTGTGTATACTTTTAAATAAAAAATAAAGATGTTATTAATGGTCGTTTTAATTTAATATTGAAATATTAATATTAAAAGCTTAAAAAATTAAGATAATATTTGGACTTCTTGCCTTAAGGGAATTAAATGGAAATTGCAGATTTGCGTAAACAGGGTTGAAAACTTCATCATGGTTTCGGTGACAAATTAGCGACCATTTTTAAAGCAATGATTAAAATCATTCTAAAATCGGTTTTAAAGTTACAAAGATCTGAAACATTTAAAGATAGCGTCACAAATGGATTTATTTTAAATTTAATATTGGTTTCTTTAACAAGTTTATTTTGCTAAAATGCAATTTAATTTTATGTGTATGTTCCAAACGCATGTCGCCCAACTTTTTTTTAATATGCTTGATTTCTATGTTACTAGCTCTTAGCCTTAAAGATTTGCCCATAGACATACAGTTAGGATATTAAAAGTCTTCCCCGTCTTTTATGTGTTAAATGGGACAAGATATCGAGATATCGGGTTGAATTTGGGTAAAAGGGTGTCGCTATTTTTGGCATAACTTTTTGTGCAGTCACATGGCCTAACTCCTATACCTTTTTTAAACGAAAAGGGAATCATGTAGCACCCCATTTTGATGTCCCTTTGAATCTTCACTCAACACTGCTTTATTTTTAAAAATTGGCTCAGCCATTCCAAGCATAGAACCGTTTGAAATATGGCCTAAATACTGTACAAACAGTGCGGTGTTAATGGAATTCGCTTGTAAGTCTGGAGCGGCTGGACGAATTTTAAAAACAAAGTGGCATTGAGTAGAGAATCAAAAGGCCTATAAAACGGGGTGCAACATAAGATCCCTTTCTGTTTTAAAAAAGTTGCTTGTTCTCCTTTGGCACTAGACCACGTGACCAAAATTATTCTTATATGCCAAAAAATAGCTTACGTGACACCCTTTTCTCCAAATTTTATATGATCCCAAAATCTTGTTCTATTCAATAATAATAAATATAAGGGGAAGAGGACTTTTAAAAACCGCACTTTATGTAAAAATGGTAGCTAAACTTTAAAGGCTTGTAACTGTAAAACAACTGAGCTGATTTTTAGAAATAAAATGGTGATGAGTAGAAAATCCAAAGGTCTTTAAAATTAGGTGCTAGATGACCCCTCCTTCCATTTGAAAAAACTAATATTTTTGTGACAAAACCTTTAACACCTAGACTAATCTGCGGTGCTTTTGAAGAATGTAAAGAAATAATTGTGAAATGATGTAAAGTATAAGTTGAGGTGATTATTCTTTTACACGTTACATATTTAGAAGCAAGTCATATTTATATTTGCAGCTTTAACAGTTTAAAAGGTATTTAAAAACAGGATTTATAGTCCAAAAAAGTAAACCTTACAGTTAATTTTTTTCTGGAATAGGTACTAATTATATAAAATATTTTTAAAATATGCACGTTTTAAAACTGTACATCTTTTATAAAAATAATGTCATTTCTTGTTGAACAAAAACAAAATTAAATTCATTGGACTATTGCGTATAGTTAATCAAAATGGCGTACGGCTTGACGGGTACAACTTATTGTGGACTTAAATTAATGACACACAAGATCCTGTTTCTGTCTCAAATTCTTGGATTCTTTTGTGTAGTATTTGTCTTGTTAGTTTTTCTAAGTTTTTGTGTTCTTTAAACATCCTTAGTTCTGAAACATGCAATTTACCGAACTTCGTAGCAATCCATTATTTTGGCCAAAAAGCTACTTTAAAATTTTAATTGCCCATGCTATGCATTTCAAACTAGATACTCCAAACTACATGTACAAAAAATTGTATAGGGATTTGACGACTTCTAATAGGTTTACAAGGAACTTAAAAAGGCTTTTTAAGAATAAATGAAGATCATACACTTAAAAATAATTAAATATTAAATGAACTTAGCTTTGCCGCAAAAATTGCAATAATTTCTATTATTCTTTCCCATGTAAATATAAATATACACCATTTAATTGACTAAGTATATTATTAGCCTAGTTTACTAAAAAAAGTAAAATAATTTAAATAATAAAAATTATTGTTGTGTTTCCGATGCAAAGTCCCGCAAAATCTTCCTACTTTTGTCAAAGATTTTTTTACCGTTTTCTTTATAACTGTTTGTACTAACATTGGCCTTGTTACTTTTTGCTACTTCTAAGTGTAAGGACAGATATAAGTTTTTTTTTATAATTTACAGGGTTTTTATTAAAAAATAATATTTTTTGTCCTACTCTGTACATCCTAAAAGATAATAGCATTCTGATGAAAGATACGGATTCTACAGATCGACCTAACAAAACAGTGTTTTTATTTATTATTATAAAATAATAAATAAAAAGTTAATATAAAATAAATAAATAAAAAAGTTGTAAATTTATTACGCTTCTAATTAAAACTAAAAATTATTCTTCAGATCATATTTCCGGAACTAATTAAGATAGATATATCAAATGTGGTATTTTTGTAAAGCTTTCTTAAAGATCTTTTCAGTGGTGATATAGTATATATGGTAATTAATTTAAAAAAAACCATACTTGTTATGGTACTTTGTATATCCTATGAGATAATAAAAATCCGATTACTGTTTGAAAAACTACAAAAATAACCAAACAGGTTGATATTTTTCTTTAATTTGTACAATAAAAATAATTAAGGTAATGGGGGTGTAAATTTAAAACCTGACACCCGGTACATACGAAGTAAGTTTTCGTACCCCAAAAACCACCTGCTATAATGCACGATATTTTTCCAGTAAAAATTACCTAATTTTAGGTTAGATTGGTAAGTTTCAGAATATTGGTCAAAAAATTTCATTTCCAGCCCATAGTGCGTTGGTGGCATCATAAATATTTTATAGATATGGAATCTACAAATAACAGCATCTCCAAAATGTTATTTACTGTATACAGGGTCCTTAGCGACCTTGAAAACACGAAGAATCTGGGAAGGTCGGAGAATTTACAAGTACAACCATAACTAACCAGAACCATGCTTCAGATTTGGAATAATTTTAGTAAAAAAATATACTTTTATTTGTCTGTACTATAAGAAATATATCATTTTAAGTAATAAAACATTGTAGCGTGTATGATACAGAAATTCATTTATAGAGGTGTATGGTGTCTAATAATTACGCCTTTACTTAATTTTTAAGAAATATACTAATTTTAAATACCTTTGCTTTTTTTTCCTTTACCAATTTTTAAATTATCACATTATAATTTTAGCCAAAATTGAATATTCGGACGATTTTTTTGTCAACGAGTATGAGATAAATGAAGCAGAAGCTACGCGTAGATTGTTACTCCCAAAGTCAAGAAAATCATATGAGAAACAGTATGAAGATTTTGTAAACTGGTCCCACGAGAATAATGAACCCGAGTGTAATGAAAATGTACTTTTGACATATTTTATTGAAAAATCCAAAACACTTCGAAGTTCTACATTATGGTCACAGTTTTCAATGTTAAAAGCAACAATCCAAGCCAAACAAAATATTGATATTGGTAAATTTTCAAATCTGTTATTATTTTTAAAGCAAAAAGTTATGGATACAAACCAAAGAAATCCAAAACTTTGACAGCGGAACAAGTCGATACATTTTTAGCGGTAGCACCTGATGAAGAGTTTTTAATGACCAAGGTAAACATTATAGTCTAACATCCGACTAGGAAGCGACGTTCACTCATCTGTTTACCAGATAAAAACTGTTTTGTATTAAATTTAATATATAAACAAAGGTATATTTTTTATTTATTTGTTTTACATAACAGTAGTAAAATATCTTTGTTTTCTTCGATTTTATTGACAAAATCCAAAACATTCATTAATTTTTTACTTTAAAACAATTTTTTGGTACATTCTGTATTATTTAATAACTGGCGTTAGTATGTATGTATTTAGAACATTAGAGGTTGGACATTATACAAGGGGTGTCAAAAATTTTGAGGTTATTTTTTAAAATTAAATAAGGCCTTAACCATAATTCCATAGGCAACCGTATGGCAATACCTTTGTTTTTCGGAAGTTTGGGGCCTATCCAGTTGGACCGTATAGAGATACATACGCGTGGCACCAGGAGTTTTTCTGTTGGGAACCGTGAGTTGAGGAATTATACTGGACAATTCTTTAAAGCAGAAACCATGGAAGTACCTATAAAAAGCGATAAATCCCCTAAAGCCCGACGATGTGCAAGAGAAGGAAGCCTTTCTGTAAGTGAAGGATTATTAATAAGACAAATAGATCTTCTTTGAATGGAATTAAAAATGCTTAGGGTTGTGGGGGACGCCCCAGATATGAGAAACAAAAGGGAGGTCGGCTTTGGGACACACATAAAGTGCCGTGGCTATAGATACAGTGTGTTTATGCCAGTTAAGGATACTTTTAAATGTAACGCCCACAAGATTGAAGGTGTCTTTGCTTTGTAAAACTTGGCCGCTCATAAGTAGAGGATGGGTGTTTGATGAAAAAGCGCGACAAACAACATTATTGTGTTTTGGATGTATTAAAATGGACGAGACATTTTTGGCGCCCAATCCAATATTAAATTAAGATCTTGCGAAAGAGATATCTGCATCGCTCTGCGTTTGTTTTTCAAATCAGGTCTAGTAATGGGTTTAGGAACCTAAAAATTGAAGTGAAGGGTACTATCGTCGGCGAAACTATAAATGGAATTAGTTGTGGACGAGAAAAGGTCGTTGATGTGCAGGAGAAACATATTTGGTGCCAGTACTGAGCCCTGAGGCACTCCAGCATTTACTTGGTAAAAGCTTAAAGAATGGCCGTCCACAATTACTGATATACGTCGATCAGATAGATAACTAGAGAGCCAAGTACAAAGTTTAGTTGAAAGACCATAGGAGGAAATCTTATTGAGAAGTGCGACATGCCAGACCTGATTAAAACTTTGGATATATCAAGAGCAACGATCTGGGACTCCCCCGATCTAGAAACCCAGACTTATTCCAGCAGTGTGATACGAAGGAAAAAAGATCTGCTGTAGATTTTTGTGGCGAAATCTATACTGCCTGTCGTGCAAAATTTTGTGTTTTTCTAAATACTTAAGGATTTGTGAATTAATAATTTTTTCATTACTTTACAAAGAACTAAGAGAATTAAAATTGGTCTATAGTTTGATGGAAGAGATTTAGATCCTTTTTTGGGAATAGGTTGAACACGTGCAGCATTCCAGCTTTCCGAAAAGATACCTGTGCCGTAAGAAATTCGAAAGAGCCGAGTTAAGATTGGTGCAAGTTCTGGAGCACATTTTTTAAAACGACTGCTGGTATGCCGTCTAGCCCAGACGATTTCTTGGTGTTAAGAAAAAAAGTATACGCTTAATGTATTTCACCTTAAAAATAATATGGGGCATTTTATTAGGAACTGGGGTAATAGCTGGAATTGGATGATTATTCCCCTTCCTTTATTGGTAGAAATACGATTATCTTCCAAAATTAGTGGAGGAAAAGAACAGGTACAAAAATTCCTACTATGTTTTTCGCAAGGAAGAAATTTGTTTTTAATACGATTCTCAAAGGAGCCTTTGATTTCAGAAGTTGTTTGATTGTAGTAGTTTCTTGCTTTAATGCTGGCCTGTCGGTTTTATGGACTAGGATCCTGTAGAAACTTCTCATGAGCTGAACTTTTAAAATTGTAGCTTTATTACAAGATTTGAAAAACCAGGATTTGTTATTGGATTATTTGGGGTTCTTGATGATGTGTGGAATATAGGTTTCAATGCCCAATTGAATTAATTCAGTTAGTTGACTGCAAATTTCAGAAGGATCACGAGAAGAAAAGCAGATGGAATCCCAGGGGTAAGTGGCGAAGAAGTCCTTCAGGCCATCCCAGTCGGCTGAGTTGTAGTGCCATCCGGTGTAGGTTCCATAATAAGGTTGGTAAGAGAGTTACTGACTGCGAAGATTTTGGCTGCTCTGCCTTGGGGGTCAGTTTTTGAAGAGCCCAGCCAATCCTTATTTTGTACATTGAAGTCGCCAACACGATTACTTCAGCCAATGAATACTAAGAAATTATGCTATTGTTTTTTGTTGAAAGAAAGTCAAAAAAATTAACATAGGAATTATTATATGATGAGCCAAAGGAAATTGAGCCAGAACTAACCGATCGTTGCGGACGTAAGCACATACGCCACCATATGGGCGTAAAGACGAAATAAGTTCGTAGCCTGGGAACAAAAGGTTAAGCGCACATATATTTGCATCATAAGAAATTAAATTTCTCGATGAAGGCCTTCTGGATGCACCCCTCGCTCTGAGATCCAAATGAAGGGGTATTTTACCTCCGAAACATTTTACTTTCGGGTGTTCCGCCATCATTTGTACATAGTTTGTGGGGTAAAAAGGAAAAAAAGAAAAGAAAAAGAAGAAAGAAGGAAAACTGACTCACACACCTAGAACCCGAAACGTCCGTTAGGACTTCACGGGTCATTTAATGGGTGAGTGGGGTGGTACCTCCTCAGGCGAGGAATGCTCCTCTATCACCTACTTTAAATACTATCTTTTATAAAAAACAGTTTTTATCTGGTAAACAGGTGGATAAAGGTCGCATCCTATTCGTATCTCGTACTCTTACTTATGTTTATTTAAAGGCGTGCCTAACAATATTGACATTTTTAGGTAGCTCTTATTGTTGGTGTAGCAGGTGGTTGCAGCGGAAGTGACTTGCTTCAACTATCTGTTGATGATGTGACAGATTTAGGTACAAAGCTGTTGTTTATTATGAAAAATACAAAAATCAAGGTGAAAGAACATTTATTGTTAAAAATTGCAAAAACAGTGCAATTGATGTCGTAGGATTGTGTAAGAAATATATGGAACTACGAAAAAATGTAACCGATCATTCACGTTTTTTAATTCAGTTTAGAAACAATACTTGTATTAATCAACCAGTTGGAAAAAATAGTATTGGAAAACTTCCCCAAAAGATAGCGGAGTATTTAAACCTTCCTGACGCAAAGCTATATACTGGTCACTGTTTTCGGCGAACTTCTGCTTCTTTGCTGACTGATTCATAAGTTAATACATTTGTTTTTATTTTTTCTACAGCGCAAATAAGTTGTGCTTAATAATAAGTCCACTTTAACTATTAATAAAAAGTCAGGAATAATATTTTAGATAATGGTTTAACTATTTTTACTAAAAAAAACTATGCAAGGTGTTTTCTAATTTTCATATATTTTTTTAAGTTTACATGAACAAAAAGCCATGGGTCAAAAAGCCCATGGCATACATTTTTATAAGAATGGTTCATTTTAGTGTCACCTGAGACCGACCTGGACTTAATAAGTTAATAAAGTTATAGCTAAATTAACATCTATGCAATAAACAATGCTTCTAAATTTAATTTAAATCGGTTCAGGAATATTTAAGATCATAAAAACGTCTTTTTTTTTTGTAGTAGTTTAACATACTGTTTCTTGGAAACATCTAATTCTGGACCAATGTTTATATTGTGGCAACGTATTTTTCTTAGCCGAATACGTCACCTAAGGTACGTTACTCAGATAGGGTTTTCAACACTTTTAGCAAAATCACTTTAAAAAATGAATAAAAACTATATTTAAAACCAAATAAAATACAACTTTAGTAATTAATAGTAATACAATGCGTGCATTCTCCTTTATTAATATACAGAAGTCGACAATGTGAACACCCAGATTTTTGGAGTCAATTTTTTACTTATCGCCTGTGTTTAAATATTACATTTGTAGTTGTTTGTTTCTCTGGATAAACACATTTAACCCTGTGGTTGTTTGATGATTAATATTTTGACCTAGAAATTGTTTAACTCGTATATTTCAATCTTGAAATTATCACATAGTGTTTTTTTGTCTTTTGTTTCATTATAAAATTGGTTTACTCTTTTCTTAATGTTTACTGGGTGTTTACAATATGAACTTTCTCTTGTACAATTAGTTTATAATAAGTCCTTATTTTTTTACAGAATTTAGAAAACATCCTGTATATATTACATTCAAAAATACTGAATGGATTTTTTTCTTAAGCAAAATGTGATAAGTAAGTAATTAGGCAAATATTGTTAATAAATTTACCATGAACATAATTAGATATAATTGTATTATTGATATTAAAGCTATTGGTAATTTTCTGGAAATTTGCGACAACTTCGATTTTGACGAAATTTATCAAAGTTAATTTTTTTTTACTTTTACTATATTCTATATCTTTTTGCACACAATTCTTGATTAAAGCTAAAGTGGCACAGAATTTTTGATTTCATTTCAAAGACTGGTTTTTAAATGAATTAACACCTTTTTCAATTTAATTGCAAAAGTTCGCCTTAAAAGTGCTGCAACCATGTATATATGGTGACGTCATAGCCTGCTGCAACTGAAACTGATTAAAAAGGAAGCTATACAATTTAGTGCAAAAATAATGTAAAATACGTAGAAAAACGGAGTTTTAAAATGTGAAAATCGAATATTGTAGCTTTAAATCAATAATTGTGCGCAAAAAGAAAGGAGAATATAGTGAAATAAGATTAGTTTACATTTCAACTCTGATGATGATACCTCGAGAACGAAACGTTTCTGCCAAAAATTCTCAGATTCGTGATCAGCGCCCAAAAAAAACCCGTATGCCAAATTTTGTCAAAATCGGAGCCCCCTTTCGAGATAATTACCAAGCTGTTAAAGCAAAAAAAAAATAACCTGTCTTCTTTTAATGCTCGAGATGCGTGTAGATAAGTCTGCTTCTTGGGTGCACATGTAGAATTAAATAGTGACGTCGTCACTGATCTCAAATTTTTGTTTTTGTACCATATGTAAAATTGTTTGTTTTTATTAGAATGAATAAACTATATTTTACCCTAACCAGGAACGTGTAGCTGGTACTATACAGCGGATAATAAGGTATACATGTGTGTTTTATGAGATATTTTTACGCATGTAGTTAAAAGCTTTCACAAGAGTAATAATGTTTCTACAGATGGACTTAAATACAGGGTGATTCTTTACCCATACGCATATACTGGGAAAATTATTGCTAAGGACAAACAATGACTAAACATAAAAAAGTAAGTTAAATATAGCTAGTTTCTGAGATGGATAATTAATTATTAATAGTAAATAATTTACACTTTTTGTTTTATAAATATTTAAGTATGGTTTTTACACAGCTTTGTAAAATTAATCTGCTGTATTTTTTATTCTTTATAAAAAAAAGCAATAAACAGTTTTAATTTTTATTTTTACGCGATTAGAATACAATTAGGACTATAGTGATTTATTTATTGCCAAAAAATATAAGTTAGGATTTTATTTTTTATAATTAATCATTGTGTGTTCCTAGAATTATACTTCTTTTGTTAAATTTTAAATATTTTTCTTACTAGAAATATGTTTCCAACTTTTTCTTTATTTTTGACCATCCTTTGTCCTTATAAACCTTATAAACATGTTTTTTTTAATTCTAAATATTTAAAAAAGTTAATCTTCAAAAAAATGTTTACTTTAGTTAAATTGTTAAAAGCTAGAATAAAAATTGTTGTTTTTTATATATATTTATTTTTTCATTAGTAACAAAATTACAAAATAAAAAAGGTAAATCTAAAAAATATATCAATATTTCAAGGTTGACTATTCTAAAACGGTTCGTCTGGCGAAAATTTTTAATAATACGTTTTTGTAGGCAATTTAATTCTTTAAAGATATATGTGCACACCATTTTTTTCCTCGATAGTTAGGGAGCTTTGACGCAAAAATAAAAATACAAATAAAAAATTAAAATTAAAGGTGAGGGACCTCTAAATATTAATATTAAGGGCTCAAATTTTTACGATATTTTCTTTTTGTCACTCTAAACAATATTTTTGATATATTTTAAAAAATAAATAAATAAATGCCGAATTTTTGGCCCAGGCGACTGTATATCATAATAAGTGTTTTATTAGGTATAGCTTTTGGCATTTTATATGAAGAATTTTTTTATAAGAAATAACTTTTTTAATTGCAAAATACATACAATTTTTTAAATTTATAATAAAAATATTACAGGTATAGTTTAGTCACTTTGTGAACATACTTAGGCTTTACTTGCTGTTTGTCTGGTACTGGCCACAACGGTTCTAGCTATTGTCAAGGTGTAATTCCGAAGACGGTGTTGCCGTATAAAAAAAAACTTTACTGTTATTTTATTTTCTTGTGTTGTCTAAATTATCTATATATTTAAAATGTTGCCTATTCCTAATTTTAATAATTTATTAAATATTTTGTTAATAAATAGTTTTAGTTTTAATAATCAAATTAATTTTTTGTTGTTTCTGCAAATAAAACAAGTTTCTGTTTTAGATTTTTAATTAGTTGTTTATAAACAAATCAGTATGACCTAATAAATGAATTAAATACTAAATTCCATTTCATGTTTCGCATTAGATTATACGGAATTAAAATAGTATATTTGAGGGGTCAGTGGAAAAGTGGTACAGGGGAAAATTAGAAAACAACAAGTAGCAATTAGAGAATAAAAGTTTAATTGTACCACTTTTTCAATGACCCCCTGATGTAATAAAAAGAGAAAACTGGTAGATATATTCTGTAATGATTTATTGGATGTATGTATTGGTGTACCCAGCGAAAACTTTAATAAAAAATCCTGTTTAATTGTCGTTTTTATTTTTAGTTTTTGTTTTTTTATATAGAAGTGGAAAAACTCAATATTTATACCCGTTTTATTTATTTGGTACCAGGTGATGGGTCTCATAAATATAATTATTATTTTGTAGTAGATAGTTGTACCAATGCTAGTGACTTACTTCAGGTATTTTTGTAGATGTAGTATTTTTTGACGTGGGAAATAAGCTCCCTAAAATTATAGTTGATAATTATGACTTTAATATGGCCAGAAAAGCAACCTCAAAAACTATGTGGATTTGTTCAGCATATTTTCGAACTAAATGTAAAACTAGAGCTACGACTTGGGGAAGAATGGTATATATTAGTGGCCCGAGGCATAATCACGAACCTAAACAAAATAAAAATAAATTTACAAATATGCTTTCCCAATTTGTAACGGTACATAGAAATTATAAATAAAAGTGCCTTTTAAATTTAAATATTTATATCAGTGTTTACATATAATAAGCTTCGAATCAAAACATAGTTTTTGATAAAACACACTTTTAAAAGTTTGTTACAGTTTTTACCACGCGTGTTATTATTTATATTTAAAAGGTTTTCTGATTAAAATATGAATATATAAATATAACATATTTTGATAAAATAAAAACTTTTTTAAAATTATAAATAAAAAATTCGCAAGTTATTCTAAAAATCGTGTTTTATTAAAGACTGCGTTTTGATTTGGAACTCCTCATATATGACGTATGTATTAAGTTTGCTGGTAAATTTTCTTTGGTGTGTTTTACTCTTTAGATCTAATATAAATATCATGTTTTAAAAGAAATCGCTATCTTAAAAAAATAATATGGTATTTCAATCAAAATATTACCAATTAACTTGTGTTTTTTATGCAGACTGGTCGTTTTGCTAAAAATCCTTGATTTCGACTCACAAATTTCATAAAAAAGGCTTTTTAATCACCAGTGTCTGGTTAATATTCGATATTTTAAAACTGTTTCTCCATCACATATTTTTGTCGATTCAGATATCTTGATTTTGTTACTTTCATTTATAACTGACGTAAGCTATTACTTTTTTGTTTAAAAGGTATGTTTAGGTAGGTTTATATCGATTCATCAGATTTGCTCATTACAATATATTTATTTAAAATTTTATACCTATATGTATAAAATTTTATATATATATATATATATATATATATATATATATATATATATATATATATATATATATATATATATATTTTTTTTTTCATATTTTATTATGTGAGTATAATGTATTTAAACTAGTGTTTAACTTGTTATTTCCTAAATTATATATTCTTTTTGTATCAATGGCATAAAAGTTTTTAAATGTAATAGGAACTACTTTTTACATGTTTAAATGGCAAAAATTCTATTATGGTATAATCATCTCAAAATTTATACTCAACATTAATGTTAAAAAAGGGAAACTTGATGACCAGTGAAAATTGTATTATGTTATTGCTTATGTAGAGACTAACACATTTTATATTGGCAGAAACGTGGTAGCTTTACAGGGTAAACCAATAGGTTAACTTGTACATTGTATACAAGTAAAACGACTTTATATTTTTTGTCTATTGGTTAATAATGAAATATATATTTTAATAGTAATTAAAAAATGTATTTAAATAAATAAAAAAAGCAATATATAACCGTTAATATTTGTTATAAAATTTATTTTTTGTCTTAAAAAGAATAATGAGAATACAATATTTTAAAAATATAGTAGAAAGCAGCAAATCCTTTGCATATATTTGGACGGTAGTAGGTTGATTTAAAATATGTATATATAAAATTAACTTTTTAAGTCTGATTTTAGGAAGATGGCATTTTATTTAAATCGTTTTAAGTAGATCATAAAGAATTAAATATAAACAGAATACAAAATGTCAAAATTAAATAAATTACAATATTTTTGCAATAAGTATTAATCACTGAATTCAAGAAATGTGCAAGACTCAAAATATATACTCTGCATTTTGAAATAGTAATAATGATATTTATTAATCACATTAGTGATACACACAAACAACAATAACAAATAAATAAACAATATTAGCCTATTTTCTCATTTTAACCTAAACTTAGCTTATATTTCTTTATAATACCAATATATTAGTTTTTACCTTGAATATAAAATATTACATATAAAATGTCAATCAGTGACTTTTTTTATAATACTTAATTATTATTAAAATAAAATTTTACATTTTGCAAAAAACAAACAAACAAACAAACGAAATATATAAAATATCGTTGTAATATTTGTATTGCAAGTTGAGGTGCAAGGCTCAAGTTTAATTGTTAGTATTGACCCACGTTGAAACGTATTTAAAGTTTCTAAAATTCTCACTGGTCACCAAGATCCAGTAGAATTGTATCGAAACATGTACGTACACTGTATATCCATTTTGCGCAATATTGTGCATAAATTGCTGTAACTCTTTCGTCAAGAGTTTTTTGCAAAACACGCTTTTTCTTTAAAGTAAGTACCATTTTTCCTATAGTGAATCTAATTATTGAACATCGTACTGTAGGACAGTCATATTTTTTGTTGTTGTATTTTATTTTTTAATAGTTTGTTTTTATGTAATGTTTTATTAATTGAAGTACCAATGTGATTAGCGCTACCAAAATTTTAAATCACTTGTTAAAATATTATAGACAAAAATTAATACAAAAGTTTGTTTTTTAATTGCAGAAATTTTTAATGTCACGTTCAGCTGTGATAATAATATTGCAAATAGTTTTTCCGAGTAGTTTTTAAATTTTGGATAGCCATATTTAAAATAAAATACAATATAATTTTTTGAAGTTTGTGGGGTATTAGAGTAACTGGTTGTGTATTTCCTTCAGTCCAGAAATGACCTGTATAAAACTAGTTTTTCTTGATAAGAATATAATGGCTCAAATACAGATCTGCAATTCCATTAATAAAGCAATGTTTCTGACCCTAGAAACATTATTTTTTATGGACTCCAAAACACTATTAAATTTAGTTTTTACTTAAGATAAAACAAAACCTGCTATAAAATTAAGAACTAACAAATTAAATACCTTAAACTTACACGGTATTTCATAAAACAAGAAACTGAAACCAGTTACCATCGCAGTCGGTAATGTTAAAACTATAATAACTATAATTCTGTTTTATTTCAAACAGCACATTCGATATTAACAAATCGTTTATTAAAAGTCTTGGCTAAGACTATTTATTATTTATGAAATAGTTTTTATTGTATTAAGAAAACTATTTGACTTTTGTATATATGTGTATGTAAATAATAAACACAAATGTATAACGGACAAGCAATTTTAATACTTATTCTATAATCCATTTTAAATATATAGTTAGTTTTGTGCTGAAATACCGTTTATTCTTGAACTCATTAATGTATGTAGTTTTCGTTAGTTTTATAAACTTAACAAAATTGTTTTAAAGTTATTGTATCTCTATCAACTAACTTTTTTCTGTCAATATTAGGTTTTTAACTAGAAAGGAGAATAAAATTTAAAATTTTATTTTTTTAAAGTGTTTTTTTAAAATATTAAAGTACTATCTATAGAAAATAAATAATTTTTAGAAAAACTAGTAAGACTGCTGGTTGTAGTTAAAGTAAATTGATTTTTTTTGACACAGGAACTGTGATTTTTTCATTATTTCTTTTAAAACATCTAGTAGTCTTTTTTAGGTAGATTTTTTTTCTTTTAACATAGGTGTCTTACAAATAATTAATAATAATATATTTAAGTAGAGAGCAGTTGACTTTTCGACAAAACTAAGTACTTCAAATAACAAATTTTTCCTAATCTAAGAACATTTATAAAAAAACAACCAAAAATGCTTAAGAAAAATTAAATCTGTTAAAAAATCTAATTAACCTTTAAAGGTACTGTGTAAATTATATTTTTTTCTTACTATTGGTTAAGAGTGTACAGTATCTAAGTGATAGTAGTTCTAAAAAAGTGTGGTATTTAGATATGTATTTTATCTCTTAATGTGCTTTTTACAATAAAAACTATTCTAAGTCAACAAGTATTTATTTCTTAGCTAATTTAAAAAATGTTAAAATTTAATTGTATCACATATTTAGTTTGACTAGAAACAGTCCTAAAGGTATGGATTCTTAAGCCGCGTCCAGACTTGCAACAATTCACCGTGCCGCTGCACGCCTCATATCGCGCCAAATAGCGCGGACGTGGACATGTACGGAATTCACGCCTTTTCAAGTTCTTGGCGAATAATTCGCCAGTAATTCAGAGCTTGTCCGTTTTTTGACGTCAAAGGAGCGCGCAAACAGGTTGGTTAGTTTCGATGGATGTTTGGCGAATTGTTGCAAGTCTGGACGCGGCTTAAAAGGTAATTTTTATGTTGCTCCACCTTGTAACTTTTTCGTTTAAAAATAAAAAAATGAAATAATTGATTGCTTAATAGGGTGAAGTAAAATATTTTCTTTTCCTTAGCCTGGTGGTGGAAATTGTCACTTTTTACACAAGAAAAAAAGTGGTATTATATAGCATTTTATTATATTATTTATAAGTAAAAATGTTTGGCTGCAAAAAAACATATCCATAAAAATCTTTTTATGTATCCACACATTCATTGTAAAACCAATTTACTCCAGTTTTTAATAAAAAGGTTATTTTGATGCTATCTTTAGACTTATATTATAGTTATTAAAAATAACATTTTTTTATAAAAACTGGAGTAAGGTGGTTTTAGAATTAAGGTGACGATATTTTATAATTTCCAAAGTGACCAACGGTAATACAGCTAGTACATAATGAACACTAAAAACACTTTTAGATTTTTATTATTATTAAATAACACTTGCATTCTTAATCTATAATAACATATATTTACTAGTGGTATTTTATAAACATAAATATTTTAGATTTAATTTACTTTGACTATGGAACCAAGCATCCCAAAATAATAATCGATGAGCATGATTTTAATATTGAAAAAAAGCGAGCTAACAAAACCATTTGGGCGTGTGGATCATATTTCCTCACAAAATGCAAGTGTAGAGTGTCTACTACTGGAAGCATTGTGAATATCAATGGCTTTCACAATCATGCTCCTAGATATAAAAGAAAATGTTTAACCTTAACTTCCAAACATGTATCCATTATTAGAAATTTAAAATAGCGTTTTTATTTTGCTGCTAGCACAGGTAATTTAATGATAAACTGTTTGGGTATAAATAAATAAAAATAAATAATTTGTTTTGTCAGTTTGAATTAAATTATTTATTCATTTATTTATTTTTGATTTATTTATATATTTATTTATTTATTTATTTAGTTAAACTAGTATTAAATTATTAAAGATAAACACAAATCAGTACAATATACAGCTTGGGCCAAATTAAACTTGCACACTTTTTAAGTACCAGTACCTTTTATCTTTTGCGCCTATCTTTTTAATTTTACAGGGCTAATGGGTAAATATGTTATCTTAAGGTTTGTCAATTTTGATCAAATAGATTTTGTCAGAATTGGACTTACAGGACTTTTTCCAAAAAGATGCATTTAACCTCGTTGCAAAAGAAATCGGAATTAGCTACAATTAAGCTAATACGTTTTTCTTGTAGACAAACTATAAGAAATGATTCAGTAAAAGCAAATCTGTCAATAATTTAAGGATTCACGGATTATGATTATTCTTGATAATTGATGCTCCCCAAAAGTATGCATTTCTCTCGATTTTACCAAGGAACTTTTTTTAGTGTGTTTTGAAAATCAAAAATGTGACATTACCATGGTTCCTGAGTTGGATACTGACACAACTTAACAGTAAATTAATTGAAATTAAACGGTTAGCCTAATTGTAGATAAATTCGATTCTGTTTGCAACGAAAATAAATGCATAATTTCGGAAAAAGGCCTGTAAGTCCGGTTCTGACTAAATCTATTTGACCAAAATTGACAAATAAAACAAAAGAGAAAATATATCTACCTATTAGCACTGTAAAAATAAAAAGATAGGCGCAACAGATAAAATGTTATCATTAGTTAAAAAGTGTGCAAGTTTCATTTGGCCCACTCTGTAGTATAAAAGCAGTTGGCTTTTTGACTAAATTAAAATACTTGTTTGAATACTTTCTACAAATAAAAGGATCAGTTTAGTAAAAATATAATTAAAAAATATTTACCATAGTTAAAATAAAAATGTTAAATTATTTTAGTCGGCAAAGAAAACACTAGTACAGTGTTGGTGCTTTTTGCTATAAATATATATATATATATATATATATATATATATATATATATATATATATATATATATATATATATATATATATATATATATATATATATATATATATAATTGTAAAGTTTGAGCTATGTTGAGTTGTAATAAATATATTATGTTTTAATAAACATTATTACATGCTAACTGGAATTTATTTTAAGGGTAATAAAAAACCGTAGAACTAAAAAATATTTGATAACTTAAAATACAGGTTGGCCCACGCCCACCGTATCCGACACGGACTGTAGTTGGATAACCATGGGATTTAAAAAAAAGTAAATAAAGACATATAGAGGTCAGATAAGGCTCAAACAAAGTGTCTCAAAAAAGTGTGACGGATCAAAGTTACATTTTTTTAAATGGAACACCCTATATTTTATGACGGTGTTAGATTCTCCATTTTTAAATAACTTAAGTTTAATAATAGTACTCTATAAGTGTCTAATTTTACTCGGTTTTATGATTTTAAATATTTTTTCAAAATGCAGAGGTGCAAGTAAATAATTTTATGACACACTATTGACTCTTTAAACCTTAAAATTTAAAGATTAGAAACATTATGCCATATCATACGTAGGTCATATCGAGATCAAATGTTGTACAGGGTGTTCAAAAAATAATTTCACTTTTTAAGAAATCAAATGGCAATATCTTCCTTACCAAAAGGAACCACCTTACATACATATAATAAAAATTGATGTAGGCAAAAATGTTCCTGCGAGGCTCCCGTATTAAAAGATTCAAGTTAAAGAGCAAAAAAAAATAGGCCCACCATTAAATTATATCGTTCTTATACTTCAATTATGCTTGCTACTGCCTATCCTGCGCAAAATTATAACATAACAGTGTCTATGCCTCACATTTTATACCTTTAACTGCAAAAGCAACCAGAACTAACTGATTACCTAAAAAGTTGATTAAAAAAAAATATGTAATATCATAATGATCAGAGGCATTAGTAAGATTTTTATAAATACACAAGTGTAATTATTATCACATTTAGCTAAAAATGCATTATAATCAACAAATTAAATTTTGTCTGTGAATTTTAAAAATAGTGGCAGATATATATATTTTTTTAATTTTGTGCTATTTTTTGACAAATATCTATATCACTGCCTACTTAATTTTAAATAGACATTTGGAAAAAATATGTTTTAGGAGTTTACTAACAAAATATAAAAGATAGATATAGGTAACCTACACACCATTTGAAATGGTATTTTATTTTTCATTATATGGTTTAAAAAAATACTGGGTGTTCCATTTAAAATACGAAAGTTATTGGTATTATATTTTCTGAAAAAGCTAAATTATTTTTTAAACACCCTGTACAACATTTGATCTGGATATGATATACTTATAATATGGCAGAATGTTCCTAATCATGTAACAAATTGTAAATTTTAAGGAGCTAATAGCGTTAAAAGAAAATTAATTTACTTGCACCACTGTATTTAAAAAAAGAAACAAATAAAATTAGACACTTGCTACTATTAACAAATTTGGGTTATTTTTTAGGTAGATTCTAAAACCATTATAAAGTATGGGGTGTTCCAGTAAAAAAATATAACTTTTTTACGTCACACTTTTTGAGACACCCTGTATAAGCTAAAATAATTTTATACTGTGCCTTATCTGACCTTTATAATATGTTCCCATATTCACTTATTTTAAAAACTCTCTGGTTGTCCAGCAACAGACCATGTCGAATATGGTGGTCCATTATGTATTGATTACATGTTTATAGGCCCAGCCGTAAACGTAACGATTTTATTGGTACACATATCGTTGTTTTAGCAAAACAAAGACGTAACTGGTAAATTGTAAGTTTTTAATTAATTAATTTTTACGGTCAAAAAAACACATAAGTTAGAACCACATTTAGCCTTTCGGTGGTACATTTTTCTTTTTACGTAATTGGTATTCATTTTCGTTTCTCCTAAAAATTTCATAATTTTACAGTTGCATCGTACACCACCATTAAAAAAATCTTTATATATAATAGTAAATTGTAATCAGATACCTATTTAGTTCTAGTTGTTTACTACTAGTTAAGCTTTATAAATATATGTATTTTAGATCTTATTTATTTTGATTTTGGAACAAAAAACCCCAAAATAATAATTGATGAGCATGATTTTAATATTGCTAAAAAGGAGCAAATAAAACCATTTGGGCTTGTGGATCATATTTCCTCACAAAATGCAAGTGTAGAGTGTCTACTACTGGAAGCATTGTAAATGTTAATGGCTTTCACAATCATGCTCCTAGATATAGGAGAAAATGTTTAAACTTGACATCCAAATATGTATCCATCTTTAGAAATACAAAATAATTCTACTTTACAATGGTCGTTGTTTTGTCGGTAAAAAAGTTACCCAATTTTTGTAGACTGTTCATAGTCTAAGATTCGAATAGCGACCTGCAGCACCCGTCTGTTTACCGGTTAAGTTATTTTAAAATAAATAATAATATAGTATTGAAACAAACGTTGCCTTTCAAGGCTATATTTAAATTTAAAAATAATAAGTTTTTGACACCTCCTGTATAATGGTATTTTTTGATATTTTACTCTACATGGCAGTCCTAGTATATCGCTAAATTTTTTTTTTTTTTGTAAATAAAGCTATAAAAATTGTTTAAATATAAAATTTGTGTGAAAATTTTTGTTTTTTTTTTTAAATTTAAATTAAGCTCTGACCCTCACTTTTTAGGCAACCCTATAGCAGTACCTTTGTTTAAATATTCTATTTAATACAAAATAGTTTTTATCAGGTTAGCAGATGGGTGCAGGTTGCTTTTTATTCGAATATTAGACTATTAGGTATAATGTTTTTTACGCTAATATATTGATTTAATGTTTTAAACAGCCTACTTTATGTTTACCTTTATGTATTTAAATAATATAATTACATTGATTTTTTGTAAAACTTACCCAAATATTTTTTTACAAAAATTTAAAAAAAAAATAAAATTAGTAACAAAGTTTGCAAGCTGAGGACTTTTTATCTTGGCTATACGGGGAGAATACTAAAATTAAAGTAAACCAATATTTTTGACATTTATGGACAATACTTTAAACAAAACAAATAATAATTTAATAAAAAATTGTTGAAAGGTACTGAATTTATCTTTTTCTCTCTGGCGTATGTTGTTCGTGCGGGAATACTGCCTCTAGATAGTAAATGTAACGTCAAAATTTTCTTATTTGCCTATTTATTCCTTTTTTTTTATTGTATAGCTGCATGTTTTTTATTTTTGTCTGTCAGGTATTTCCGTTTACACTTAATTTAAACCCACTAGAGGCAGCATTGCCGATTTGTGCAAACAGTATACGTGGCAGAAAGATAGTTGTTTTTAAGTGTATGGTCACCGATTAAATATGTATTTATAATAAACTTAAAAGATAAATATAAATATTTAGTACAAGAAAAAAATAAAACTCTATATTTTCCTAACTTTTAAACCAAAATTATACAACAAACTACCCTTAATTTCTAAAAAGGAATCACCTTTTAAGTTTTTGCCTTTGTTTTAAAACAGAATGGTAATCTAAATACAAACACTTTTTAAGTAAAGGTCCTGTCACCAACCGCAACGAGCCCCAGCCGTGAGCCTCGCTGGTGAAATGTAGGGGGATGCGGTGCAAAAAGTTTCGTATTTAACAAAATTGTATTAGTATTGATGGGTCCACATTTATTTCATTTTGAAAGCAATACCGCCAAGTACACAAAAAATGATGAAGTAAACAAACCTTTTCGAAGGCACATAGCGCTGACAGAGCCTGATTTTCATATTTTTTAGATATGTAATAAAAAAAACACAGCTTAAACAGGTATCCCTGGTGCTTAAAAAAACATTCTCTCATTATTCGCCTCTGTCTTGCCACCAAAACCGGTTGGCACGTGGCGTGGAACTACGCTCGTCGGGTTGAATATTTTTGCTGCAATATAAATCATTGTTGACAAAAGGGTCTATCTTTATCATTTTGCTGTACTTTGCGGTATCACTTTCTAGGAATGAATTAAATGTGGACCCATCTATATGAGTTTGTTACTACTACGCTTTAAATTACAGTTGCTCCTAAAGTAAACCTTCACAAATAAGGTAACATAGTTTTACCTATACTACACTCAGTTTGATAATAAGGAATAGAGATAAGTAGAAAAATCTGTTTTATTTAAACAAGGTGATTATGTACTTAACTACATAAGACAATAGACTCAGTTTGACAAAATTGCTTTTTTATATTTCGGAGGGCATAAAAAGTGATTTAGAAAATTTTTCAGTTGATCAGCCCCACTTTTCTCTATTATTGTAAATCGGTTAATGTTATAAAAAATGCAAAAAATCAGTAAGGGTGGAGTAAGAAACTATAAAAATGCTAATATTGTCGAAATATGTATTTAAAATCACGCATAAAAAGTAAAATAGCTAAATACTGCAATAGAAAAAATTGTTTGTTTGAGAATCATTCAATGTTAACTGCGTTTTTTAAACTTAAAATTTTAAGATTTTATGCTACGGTTCTTAATGGCAAACCAATGCAATAAAAATAAAATTACCAAAAAAAAAAAAAATGTTGGACCGGACGAACGACGTGGTCGAGTTTAGATTTGGTACAGTACTGCCTGACAAGGGGATTATAACAACCTGTGTTCCTTATCAATCCGCAAGCCACGCTTTACCGTCAAGGATTAAATAAATTAAAAATTCTTATAACATTAGTTTTGTCATAAGAATAAATAAAGTTATAATTAACGTAGAACATTCCCAAAAATAATAAATTTAATGATTTTCAAACAAGGGTATAATTTTTTACAAATAAAATTACCCCTTTTAACTCAGAAAAATGCACCAATCTAAGCATCCTAAGTTGCATCAAAACAAATATTTTGACTGTGATTATATTTTCGCATCAAATTTCACAAAAATGTGTACACATTTTGTGATTTTGGCAATTAAAATAAAAAAATATATTTTGTCTAAAAGTGTATTTTTTCTTTTCTTAAAAGGACAGAGGACCTTATTTTTAGAGGGTAATGTAAACCAACACTGATTATGATTAGCAAGTCGGCCACAAAAATCCAAATATTTGGTCTCTTCCATCTTTGTAATACAACAAACAGTTTTAAAAAAATCATTTTTTAATAAAGGGAAAGCAAGGAACAAAGTGTTTAAATAATTTAGTTATCAAGATAATTAAAAGAGAAAATGTTAAATAATAGCGAGGCTATAACTTTGGCGTAACCGTTGTTATTTAGTGGTAACAATACCGGGTGTCTCTAGCCGGTGGCTCACCGCAATAACTTTTTATCGTTAAAAATATTGAATAAAATTTGGTTCATAAAGGTACTCGTCCACTAGCGACGGGCGGAGACAGATTGGGTCGAGCACGCCGCCTGCAGGTGCGTCCATTAGCGACGGGCGCATACGGGAGGATATTTTCATTAATATTTTACATCATTGAGCTTTTTACGAGTTTAGTAGTAAAAAAACCTTTATGGAGATGTAAATTAAAAAAGCTGAAAGAGGGAAAAAAGTGTATGTCCTAAATGGCATTTATCTAAAAGCAGTATCTAATTTAATAACCAATGATAACTTATTGTATATTTCAAGCCCCCTTACTCTATTAATAATAATAGCCCGCTATTGCTGTAAGAGAAAAAAGTTAATAAGGATTTTTGTAATACATTGCAAACTAAAATATTGATTGTGTGGTATCAAATTGTTGGTAAGAAATTATTCTTTTTAGCTATAATAGTAAACCACCCTCGATTCATTTGAAGAAACTGACTTAAGACTATAAATAGGCACAACGGTTTTGTAGAGGCTATAAAAAACAAAAGATGGTCACATCTGTTTTTCCGTGACTATTTAATCCAAAATTTGAAAACAAAAAAAAACAGATAAAAGACATATGTCAAAAAGTAGCAAATGTAGTGTCATTGTACTCGGAATGGCTTTCTTTGTTAGGGTCGTTTCCGGGTAAACTGGAAGTGATAGAAAAAAATTTAATACATGAAATAATGCATATTTATGTAACATATCCAATATTATTTTAATATCTAAAAAAGGGGTAAAAGGTGAGCTATCGGTTACGGATACCCGGTTTATACTACAGGGTGTTTAAAAGTAAAAAAATAATAATTTTTAACCTTTCAACAGCATATCATAAAGGGCTCCAGGCTCTAATAGTGACAGAGCATTTATTTATTTATTTAAGGGTTTCTTTTTTACTTTATGACTAAGGGTACATTGTTATACTAAATCCGATTCAACCGACCGATCGGATAAAACTCAATCCGACAAAAATTGCGTTATACACGTTTTAGATTAAGTAAGGAATTGGATTGAACGCCTTAAGTCAAGTCAATTCTGTTTTTAAAACTATTTAAATTGAGTCCAGTCGATATTTACGGTTTTAGAGCAGGGTTCAAAAATGACAGTTAAGTAAAACAGCTGATAAGTGTAGAAACGAAATAGTGGGAAATAAAATAAGCTTAAATATTTGTTAAAATATTGTGATAGTGTTTCTTTAGTGGTTTGCGTTCTTTTGTCTTATTTTCTGAAATTAAATGTCATTACCATAGGATAGGATACGATAAAATAAAGGTATTCTAATCCTATGATGCATCATGGGTAATGTGTCAAACGGTCGCCCCACCACGAATGTGTTAGACACGCTTGCCATGCGAATGCATGGGAACTCCTCCAATAATAAAAATTAGTTTTCAACAATAGATAAGTGATTTTTTTCACCCTCCTACAATAATATTAAATAAAAATAATTAAGTAAAAACCTTGACCTAATTGTTTCTTATTGTGTCCTTAATTTCTCGGTTAAACAGGTTTTCCCCAAGCGCAGTTTATCATATACCTCTATTTTATGGTATAACAGTATAATAATATAGCACATTATGGTCCCGTGGCGTCGTCGTTTTTACTTGCATACCAATCACTTACGGTGCGTACTAAGTCCGAATCGGTCTCAATGCATATTTTTTATTATTTATTTTTAATTTTGACAGATAAATTTATTGTTATTAACTCTTTTATTTAGTTTTGTTATAATTATTACTAAAAATATTATTTTTGGGTATTGTTCTCATGGGACAAAGAACAACTGGCATAACTAATTACTAATATTTTATTTAGAGCAATGTACTAAACCAAACTTTTTACTATAATATTAAAAATGAATTGTCGATTTACACTACAAATTTCTTAAGCCGCGCCCAACAATTTGCCAAACATCCGTCGAAACTAACCAACTTATTTGCGCGCTTCTTTGACGACAAAAAACTGACAAGCTCTAAATCACCTGCGAATCATTCCCAAGCCCTTAAAACGACGCACAGTGAGTCGATATGTGGACAAAAATGCCGAAATCAATATTTTCATAGTAACTTAAAATGTCTGCATTTTTACTCATAGATAACCAGATAATAACAAGACAACTCGTTTCTTTTTTTTGCTTTGCCAATATTGAAATATGCAGCTTTATGTGTGATCCTTTTTCATAATACAGAAACGTATCTTGCCATTTGATTTTTTCTTTTCAAGTTCAAAGGTTAACTACAATTAGCATAAAAATCTGTAAGATTTGTGTTTTAGAAAAAAAATTATACCTACGTTTGTTGTTTATGAAATTATATCTTTTTACAATCTGTCTTGCAGCAACCTTACAAGCAAACAACGTTTAAAATTTCATATTGATTTCTAAAAATACATCAAAAACCATATTTTTGTTTTTGGGGCCATTTTACTTGTAGGACGAGTGAGCAAATATTTTTTGTATTGATTAGCTGCAACTATCTGCAACTTTTTATGAAATTTAATTTTTAGTTATAGTGTATCTCAAAGTATATCGCTTTGGCTTTTGACGACAGTACTCCAATATACCTGCCGACAGCAATAAAACTGCGGATCAGTAGGTTTAAAGGGCAGAACATTAGGGACGGACTCTAATAATATAAAGATTTATAATTTATTTAAGTAGATATAATCTTAAAATTGCATTAAAAAAATTAAATATATGCAAAGTTTTAATAATTTTAAATAAATTTATAATTATATTATTTATGTTGTTTTTGTACAGAAATGTAAGAGTCCTCAATTTTTATAATGTGCTGTACTGAATTTTTTCAGCTCTCAACTGGTATATTAGTAATTACATGTTTTATCAAATTTATAAACACTGGGGCGTGCTGTATACATTTTCTGCCTCTGATCTTTGATTTTACTTGGTTCCACAAATGTTCTATGGGGTTAAAACATACAGCGATACGGAGGAAGTATCTGCAAGACAGTACGCCCAGCCCGTTCCAGCCAAATTGTCACATACATATTGTTTTTTAATTGCATATAATTTTAGGGACTCTCCAAAAGTTGCGCTTTTTTGTAAGTTTTCAAAGTTTTGGCTTGTATCCTGGTGATAATCCAAGCTAGAATCCCTAATATTCTTTGCAGACAACAGCAAGCAGTTTGGGACAAATCCGTCTTCTGAACCAGCGTGTATTATGGTAATGCGTTTTCCTTTATTTGAAGGTGCTTTCGTCTGAGTAG
The DNA here is from genome assembly GCA_014170235.1 of Listronotus bonariensis. Lineage (NCBI taxonomy): Eukaryota > Metazoa > Arthropoda > Insecta > Coleoptera > Curculionidae > Listronotus > Listronotus bonariensis. The sequence continues at coordinate 172,047 of JACEGR010000265.1, forward strand.
GAACAACTCCGCTTTCATAAAGACAATATATTTTCCTTCTTAGTAGGTCTTGATCACTATTGTCTATACGGTCAGATCGAAAATCACTACGCTTTTTTCTTTTTGTTCAATTCTTCACTATTAGTAGTATCCACTTATCGACGATATTGGAGTTTTGTAAGTAGACAGGTTTCTTTAATGCTTCTTGTTTAATAAGTCCCCTACTGATTAAAGTTTCATACACATTTTTACAACCGTTTTGCATCTAATGACAAATTATTTCTGACGCGACATAGTTATAATATAATATGTATTATCGTAAAACTTTTTCGAAACGCACAGTAAAAACGGTTATTCAACACTACAACTAAAATATTAGCAGAAATATTTATATAAATGGTCAAAACTCAAGAGAAATTTATACCTGGCCCACCCTGTCATTATGAACTCATAGAGTTTGCCCAATAACAATAGGTCATAAATCATTAAAGGTTTATTGGGGTATTGCCCGTCAAAAGCCAAAGCGATATACTTTGAGATACACTTATACGAGAGGTCCCAAAAACCCAGGAAACAAATAAACCGTTTAAAAACACTTAATTACCAAAATTTATTGTTATTTAACTAAGTATTTGTTAATGATGTTACGTAATTAAAAGTAAATATTATAAAAAGTTTTTTTCAAAAGAAAATTTTTATTATGTTTATTGAGTGGTTAAGGAGTAGGCAATCTAACGGATTTTTTTTCGCGAAAACTAAGCAAGATAGGAAAAATATTAAGGCCAAAAAGTTGTATCTTTATTTGCCCACTCTAAAGAAAATACAATACTTGTATTAAAGTCAAGTGCGTACATTTTTTTGTCAGAAATATTCGTTTAAGTGCCGCTCGAGACGCCACTGAACTAACCAGAACACTGAATCTGGAATTAAAACAGGCCTTTTAGTCCAGTTTTATAAAGTGTGTATTAGTCTCAGGTTTAATTAAAGAATTAAAAGATTTAACTAATCAGAAATGACCATTACCGCCCCCCACTATATTTCATTTTCGGTAGAAAATATTCAAGTAATATCAAGTAACAAAAGAATTTTTAATTAGATCTAAAAAGTCACTTTCCAACACTGAACAAGACCTGTTATGTTTTCATTTTTTTGTCGTGTGTCATAATTATTTATAATCTTACCATGTTATTATTTTTAACACAAAATTATTGAATTATAGCATTACTTTAACAATGTGTTTATACCCAATCAAATGAGTAACATTGGTGACCAACAGGGCCGGCCCGAGGGGTGAGCCGGTGAGGCGACCGCTTCAGGCGGCATGTTTTCAGGGGCGGCAAAATGATCCGCGTTAACATAAAATTGACAACAAAAATGTACTTTTTTACTCAAAGTTTAAAATTTGAACATATTTATATCAGGGATTCCCAAACTTTTTCAGTGTGCGGCGCACTTAGAGGTTTAGTATTTTGTCAGGGCGCCGTCACTCGCAATATGTGTGTCCAAAAAGTGCTTCATGTAAAGTACAATGTATAAAGTATGGGCACATCTGGGACGTTAGAAGCGCCTGGTGCCGCCCTCGATTACCCGTTGTGGCGCTGTGGCACACTCCTAGGGAACCACTAATTTAACCAAATATCAACAAGTATATCATGAATTAATACCCAAATAATATGTTTTTTTAACATAACAATAAACTGAAAAGCACCAGCACTGTTACACTTAAGCAGGGCCGGATCTAGGGGGAGAAGCCAGGGTGTTTGCCTCAGGCGCCATCTTTAAAAATCTTAAAAACTCGTGAGTGTAAGATAAGAGGCGAGGACCTTTTTTTAATAAAACGGTGCGATTTGAAAGGCTTTTTCTCCCCAAAAATGTTTAAGGAAGCAAAATTTATGCTTCGCTTTACTAAAAAAGCCGAGGGGTGACAAAGGGAAATTTTTGCCACGCCTTAAAAATTGAAGATCCGCACTTAAGCTTATAAAAAGCGACATCGTCAGGTCAGAAATAACGCGACAAGTAATATTTTCTGTTCCAATTTTAATTCATAAATTTCAAATATCGTTTGAGCTATAACCTTTACCTTGAAGTGAGTAAAAAAAATATTTAAAGTTAAGTGGTTTGTTTTTTAGAAAACGCTTAATTATGCCCATCTTGGTATTTGCCCGAAGTTTTTGGAATTCGTTCTAATTTATGTGTCTTCTTAAATGGTAAATTTATTAAGAACTATTGACTTTAGGCATAGCACAAGACCTAAGTAATATCGTAAGGTTTCGATGCAAAAAATAAATTAGGTGGTCTTGACTTATTTTTGGGATACCTAAATTTACCTAAAAAAACTTCATTTGGAAACAAATATCGATATGTCTGACCATTTTGCAAAAAATAAATATTTAAATTTAAAATGCAGGTGTTCCAACTTTCATGCCTTTAAAAAGTTTAAAAAAAATAATAAAGTTCTTCCAGTACTGTTAGCTTTAAGTATAAGACATGCTAGATGAAACACAGTTAAAATTTAATGCATAATTAAAAAATGTAAGGAAAGAAGGTACTTTTGTTAAAAAAAATGAATTTTTGAGCCACTTGTCGGGCCATCTTTTATAGATGAATTTACTAGAAAAAACCGTAGACAAAAATAAGGATCGATCTGTTCAAATGTTTTTCCCAAAAAACTTCTCTATACGTCTTTAAATTGAATGTGTTTTAGCCCACGCGTCCCTACTGTATGTATAAAACACAATCTATAATCAGAAAAGTTTTTTAGTTCTTCAAAAGTAATAAAGCAAACTTTATCATCCTATGTCAAAAAGAAGTATTTTAGCCTAGTACAAAATAAACTTTTGATTTTAAATTAGCTCCATAATCACCCATTAAAATTATATAACATTTGTTTACATCATGTAAAATATTACTTTAAAAGTTGCCATATTAAGATAATCTTGATTTATGAGCTTAGGGCGGCAAAATCGTAGCCGGCTCAGGCGCCACTTTTTCTCGGGCCGGCCCTGATGACCAAAGTATATGTATCAACGACCTTTTATATGTATACTTTTTATTAGCCTGTTAATCCGTAAATAAAGGCTAAAGTGGAATAAGTGAATCACCCAAAAATTACTAAAAGAAAGTTTTTATAGGATAAAACTTGTTAATCATCAGTGTACCCCAACCATCATATATTTTTAAAAATAATTATTATTACTGGAGGAGTTCGCATAAAAATACTTTATTTGCCAGTAGTGTCTGACGCACTCGTGGTGGGACGACCGCTTGACACATTACCCATGATGCTTTACAGGATTAGAATACCTGTATTTTATCGTATCTTACCCTAGGATAACACAAAAGTAAGGTTAAAAGTTTTTTTTTATTTGTTTGCTTTCTTTGTCATTGTATATATTTTCTTTGTCAAATAAAAAAAATTAGAACCGGATTATCTGCATCCGATAAATTCTAGCACGAAGAGCATCGTATTAGGTTCAATATGATCCGTCCAATCGGATTCGATTTTTACGATGTACCCTTAGTCTAGCAACACGTGTACAATGTGTACGTATTTACATTATAAGTGCTTTTGTGTTATTCCAGTGATATAAAATTTTAGGAATAATGTACTGTTCAAGAGTCGAGAACTTGGTTTACAAAAAAGAAGCTCAACTTGGATTTACTATAGATTTATATCAAATGACATTGCCCAATGCAAATTATGTTCATCGATGTATTCATACAAAGGAGGAAATATATCAAATTTGATGAGACATCTTAAGTTAAAACATCACACTGTTATTAATTCCCGATAAAATCTTTGGTTTATTACTTTCAAATTATTATTGTCTTAAAAAGACAAATTAAAAAAAAACAGTATAGTAATGAACTATACTTACTTGTCTTATATTTATTTTAAAGGACAATAATTTCTGGTAAATAAATTTCATATTGCCGGCGATGTTACTGGGTCTGTGCAGGGTTTCGATTTATACTTTGCCACCCATTTACAACAATACCCACAAAAGGTCAAAAAAACTTTTATTATTTTTTAAGCATAACAAAAAAATAATGAACATTAAAAGTTGAAAAACGAAGAGGTTTATCTAGAACACCCTGCACATCACTATTCACTACTTTTTCACTATTAAATAGGTCTATAAAAGAGCTTTAAAAAACCACAACGTTCAAAATATGTATCTTTATTAGCTTCGGAAACATTTCCATTTAAATCTGAAGAATAAGAGATGTAATTTTCATTATATCTTCTGGTCTAAGCTATTAGCACTAAGCTAAGTGCCGTAGGTATATTGCAAATTATTTCTACAATTTTTTGAATTAAAAGGCCATATTTCCGAAACCATTAAAGCTAGATATACAGGGTGTCCAAAAAGGTAAGGTCAAAAATAAAAGAAGTGATAAAGTAAGCCAAAATAATTTAGTTAGTACTTCATATAAAAAAGTTCTATCGCGCTTTGTTAAGTAAATATTGACCTTCAAAGTTGGTATATATATAAAAACTTATTTCAATTATAACTTTTAAACTGTTGCCACAGTACCAATGTTATGTAATGGTATAAATAACCTCATGGCAATGCTTTTTTAATAGGTAAACGGCTGTTTAGTAAGTCGGAATTATACAGGGTGCGACGATTTTTTTCATTTAATGTATGTATTTTTAACACTGGTGACAAATTCGACATTTTGCTTTGTCCGCTTACTGCCTTCATTATTTTTGTACAAAAAGGTACATCTTATTTAAATCGATATATTAGACCGTTTTTCATAAAATCGCATCCAGACATACCTGTATTTTGTAAGTAATCAAAAATTTATTTTTTACCAGAAAAATTTTAAAATAGGGTAAAATTCTTAAACAGTTTATAACTGTATTATAAAGTTTAAGGGGTTCACAAACACCGTTTTTAACAATTGTACCACATTTTAATAATTTTATCATACAAATAAAAAAATTATTACTCACAAAATGCTTTTATGTCTGGATATGAAATAAAATGTGATTTTATAAAAAATGGTCCAAGATATCGATTTAAACGAATTTGTCACCAGTGTTAAAAATGCATACATTTAATGAAAAAAATCGTCGCACCCTGTATAATTTCAATTTATATGAACAGCCGTTTACCTATAGAAAGAAGCATTATTATGAGGTTTTTTAGTAGTCCAAATATCATTGGTACCGTGGCAACAGCTCAAAAGTTATAATTTAAATAAGTTTTGTGTTATATACCAACTTTGAATTAATTTTTTCACTTAAGTTTAAAGGAAAGGTTTACTAATTTTTGCACAAAATATTTAGGTCTGAAGAAACAAGAATGTTGTAAATTTTTTTGGTTGGTTTTTACACCATATCCGATTCGAATAAGGTCCAAAAAGGAAGGAGTTTTTCTTTTCCCCATTCATTTAAATAAAAAAGGTTTTTGACCTGTATTATGGCTTAATTAAAAACGAATAAACCTCTTTTCTATTTATAATATTTACAAGTGTTTTAATTGCTAAAAATGTCCTGGTATTTTATTCAGCACCTTTCTGTGTCGATGTTTTTTGACACTTTTTGCACAATCACTTTATGACTTATGACTTGAATATTGTTTTTTTACCGAATTAGAACATTTAGAACACTAAGAAAAAGTATTCTTACGAGAGAAATACTAAGTTAGACTTAGGTTAAATAAACTTGAGTTTTAGTTCCCTGAGAGAGAACATTGCAATTATTTGGAAAGAATAGGAATATTTGAAAGCGACTTTTTGCGAGAGATGCGTCGTCGATGAATCCTGCAGAGCGACTGTCTTACTTTTTGGGTCCTATTTTTTGAGTATAAGAGAACGGACTCGATCACATCGCCAAAATGATCGTTCACTTCCCGGGCTGTTCTCTTTGCAGGACAAACCGGACTCTCGAACGCAGAAGAAACAATGTGACCGCGAAACACACTATTCGTCGTTGCCAAACGTATAGTAAGTAAAATAAATAAATTTGTATTATCCAAGAGAAAAGCATTTAATCTGTGCAACATTTTCAGTGGAGGACGTTGTTGTTGCTCATCTGCTTTACGATATCTTACGATGGGCTCGTTATCTCCAAAAAATAGAGGAGAAGCAGGTTCTCTCGCAATCGCGTTATGGGAGCTGTTGTTTGCGTTTAAGAATACCTATTTAAGCTTGTCGAGAGAACTTCTCCCACTTTTCTCATAAGAACGTTAGTCCCCAGTTTCAAGAATAAGGACCCTTGGGGTACCGTGGTTAGTCCGCCCCCTGCGCGGTAGACAGAAAGCATGTGACTTGCCAGCCATTAGATGCGTTTTCCACAAAACACGATAGAACTTTTTTTATATGAATTACTAACACTATTTTGGCTCAGTGTATCATTTTTGACCTCACCTTTTCGGACACCCTGTATATCAAATTTGGTATTTTTTAAAGCTCTTTTAAAGTCCCTTTAATGGTGACATAATATAGAGGGTGCTTCATTTAAAAAAGTTTACCGCTTTTTATTTCTTAACTTTTTGATGTTCATTTAGTTCTTTTGTTATAGGTACTTAAGAGATAATTTAAAAAAACATGAAATTTTATACAATAAGTTTTTTTCTAACTTTTATTAGTTACCATTATAATATACGCCTTTAGCAAATGGCAATAAATATTGTTCAGGGTATTTCTAAATTATATAGGAATATTATATTAATACAAAATATGTAATTATTTAAAAATAACACAAATATTTTAAGCATTAAAATACGCGAAACAATTGTATAGAACCTAACCGCCATCGTTCCGTCATGCTGTTTTTTTATTAACCGATTTTTGCTTAAAACATCATCAAAGCATGTTAGCATGAGTCACTCTGTCTACGGTTTGACCGTGTTGTTCACAAAATATACAGCAGTTTTCCTAAAATAATAATTCAACAACAAATGCTATTTTTGTTGAATTTTATTAAGTTACTGGGTACCTGTGTACCAAAGAATGTTATTTTAAACTTTTTTTTTTACTTTTTATGTGATCTTATGTATATTAATAAATATAAAGTCGAAAATAGAAAATCTTTGAGTTTGTTTGGGGTAAGGCCCTGTTTTTGTAAGTAGGTATTAAATCCTGGTATTTAAGTACAGGTATTTGAATATTTTTATCCTTTGTTTTGGAAGACTGGGTATTCAAGTACTTTTTAGGATACAGTATTTAAGATCTGTGTTTGAATACTGGATTCCAGTATTCAACCCAACTCTGTAAACGACTTTTTAAAAATTATTTAACAAATTAATCATAAGTATATAAGGTTTAATTAGTTGTTGGTTAAACATTAATACTACACTAATAATAATTGGTTGGTACATCTTTCAGAGTCCCTCTATATATAGGGTCGTGACATTCGGCCATATTGGTTGAAATTGGTTTTTCGGCTATTTTGTTAATTAAGATAAGTGTCAAAATAAAGTGACTTTGCCCAATCTTGCCAAACTCAACAACTCAGGATGTGTCGCAACCTTTTCCCAGTATATATATATATATATATATATATATTAACCTCGACATCTTTAATTTATTTTGAAGTAAATTAAAGTAAAAAAATTGTAGATCGAGTGGTATACGCCTATATTATTACCTATAAAACCTATATTAACTTATAATAACTAACAGCAAATAATTTTATTGATAATAAAATATGATATTTTTTTAAAGTAGAAACTGTTTAAAAACGCAAATTCGGCACCCTTTGAAAATAATAAAAAAACATAAAAAAGGGCCACCTGCAAATTCCCATAAATAAGGCGGCTTAGTCAGTGTTGCCACGCTGACTAGCATTTACTTATAATAGTTTAATAGAAATTAAAGTTAATTATCTCAATAAACGAATTATTTTATTTTAAGATTTTTTAATATAAATAAAGTACTTACCATGCCGAGGTGAAGGTGGTAATACTTAAATACTATCGTCTTCCGTATCACATTGGCCTACTGATTAACGGCCCTATATTAGCACCTTTATTTTAAAAGTTCTTCTCCTTTATCACGTGCTTTACGCACCCAGGCCAGTATTTGTCTACTTTTTTAACCTCCTTGTCTTATTAGTTTGAACACATTTTTACCAAATTTGGGTTCGGTATTATATTTTCGGACGAAGTTCTTTAAATAATGCCACATATGTTCTATAGAATGGAGCACACAATAATACGGTAGTTGGTTTTTCTGTACTTGTTTTGAGTGATATGGAGCGTTATCAAGACCTATAACACTTTGCGGTTGTAAATTTGGAATTAGGTTGTTCTAAAACCATTGTTTAAAAAGTGCAGAATCCACATCTTGATGCTAGACAGCGCTACATTTTGCAATGTTATTTCCTGATACCATTAACCTGTTTCTAACAAAACCATTTTCGTTCCCCGCATGAACGATAATAATTCTTTTTCAACGAGAAGGTGGTACATCCAGTCAGTCCAGTGTTGTTTTTCAGTCCCGTCCGTCTATCCCTTGCCTTTAATCTCGTGCGTATCGTACCACGTTTTATCTAAATAGACAATTGGCTTGCCCTCGCTGCGGTATTTGGCGATACTGTAAAGGTATTCTTTTCTGTACTTAACTATTCTTGAGGATTCCATATTTTGTTGCCTTCTATCCATTTTTTTATATCGGAGTTTAAGTTCTTTTTAAAGTACTTTTAGAGTTGTTAATGATTTATAGGGAAAGTTAAGTTTTTTCTTTCCTACTTCAGCTAGAATGTCACTTGCAGTAGGAGATATATTTTTCTTATAAAAATTATAAACTATATTTTTAATTTCCATCTTTACGCCTGTTTGCACTTTTTAAAGCATAGGTTGATATTTTTCTGCATTCTTCAGTGACACCTTTGGTAACAATATTATCAGCAGTGCGAAAACAAATATTTGCTAATTTACTAACTTTTTTAGGTTTAAATAAATATTTAATAGTACTTGTTGAGCTTCGCGAGGTAGATGTTTTCCAGTCTAATCGGTAATATTACCGTTAGTTTCCTCCGTCTTTTTGTGTCTTTACTAAGTTCATAGGGACCCCAAAGTTTCTGACTGTCCGTAAATGGTCGCCACGGTTTAAAATTATTTGAGGCACTTCAAATTGTCTCCAAATTGCAGTTTTTTAATCTCTACCAATAACACTAGACGAAATAATAATACACTGTACAGAAAAATAAAAACTATATAACAAAAAGCACTAGAACAAGAAAAAAATAATATAACATATTTTGGGCAAAGATCGTTAAAGTAACGAAATCAATCACTCTGTTTTCGCAAACAGCCAAAAATTAACTAAAATGTAAAATGTATTTAAAACTATTAATATATATGGCAACATCTAATATTATTTTAATATCAAGACGGTTTTTTTCGTTTAGTCGGGGGCAAGTGGTATTAAAATAGGTATAATATAGAATTTAAATTTATTACGTTTTTACCTAAATTAAATGGTTTCTAATTATCATTTCCTAGAGTTTTACAATCATAATATCAAAAGGGCTTATCATGCATATTCTTTGTTGTTTTAATATGCTATGTTAGCTTGGTAACAAGGGTTTACGCTTGCACGAGTGGTGCTAAGGGTTGTTATAAATTCTATAGGCAATGTCCGGACACTTTGATTTCTGGTACGTTTAAGTTTTGCGGGGAAGGGGGAGTTCACGATATTTGTTTGTGGTTTAATGTATTATAAAATTCATGCAAAGAGATTTGTTTACATTATGGTTTTTTGCCTATTTTTCGGAATCCTTTTCAGGATGAATTAAAGGTGGGTTCTACTATATAAAATATTTTGTTCCATATCGTAAATCGAGATTTTTCGCTATATATTCGGAACTTCGGGACGGATGGCAACCCTAGTGCTGCTACACAGGGGAATTCAAGGCAATGAAAATGCATATTTCTTAGCCTGGAAGAATCTTACAAATCCTATGTTAATTTTTACATCTCCTTACCCTCTGTGGAATACCAAAAACCTTGGCATAATATAACTAGAAAACATTAATTACATTTACCGGAAAAATATTGTGAACACCTAGTATAAAAAAGTATACATTTTGGGAATTTTAAAAATATACATTTTTGGGAATTCTAAAATAAGTATACATTTTAGTTGGTTTACTTAACATTGGGAAATTTGCTACATAAAAATATACGTGAGGTGTCAAGGTCTTAAAAGTATAAATTAAACAATTTTCTAGGTTACTTTTATAATAATAAAATAAAAACATTAAACAAACTGGGTAGTGTAGAAATGCAAAACAAATACTGGAAAATTTGATATTTAAAGAAGAGAGAAAGAAATAAAAAGGGGATTTTTTTATGAGATAAGAGGAAGTTATTAAAGTCAAGCATAAAGTTAAAGTTTTAGTTACGCCCCAGTACGGGCTATCCCTAGGGATATGCCCGTACTAAATTTAGTTAATCAAATAAGTTAAGTTGGTTTTTAAAAAATGTAAAGTTAGTTTTGGCAGTCCACCGGTCTCATTGTCCCAAGAAGATAGTTCCATATGGTACATTAGTCCCAGTGACGTCAAGTAGGCCCTAATATATATTCCAAAATACAAACGTCACAATTTAGTTGCTAATCCTGATCCTCCATGAACATAAATTTAATATTACAAAGTTTAGTACTGGATAACAATAATACATATAATTTTATTCCATAAAATGTGTTCCTAAAATTATTAAATTTAGCCGAATGTCACTGGCCCTTGGACTACTTTATAAAACACGCCGCTCTCCTTTTCAGTCCGTGCCGATAGAGACGCACGTGCATCAAGCGGCTTATTATAAAGGAAAGTTAGCAAAGGCGGCCGCGAAGAAAGCCATGCCGATTTAATTGCTTACAACTTTTTTGTGCTTTTTTTTGTTTTCAAAGAGTACCGAATTTGCGTTTTTAAACTGTTTCTACTATACTAATTTCGGCAATCAGTATGGACAATAAAAATTTTTTCGCCGTTAAATAACACTAGTTATTTATTCACTTATCTAAACATTATTTTTGACTTCTGATTGGTCCATTGTATAATAAGAATAATATTAATTTTAAAAATTGTAATAAACTAGGTGCTTACCTGTTTTTGCCACTTAGTAGTAGGGATGCGACATTGAAGCCAAACATCGATGTTGTACATCGATGGTAACATGTAAAGCTGACTATCGATGCTAACGGTGCATCGAATAAGTAACATTGATTTTTCTTATCCACTGTTTCTTAAACACTGTTTAAAAACATCGATGTTACTTGTTCGATGTATCGTAAAAATCGGCAGTCATGTCTTACCATCGATGTTCAACATCCATATTTAACATCGATGTTTGGCTTCGATGTTGCATCTTTACTTGGTAGAATTATAAAATTTTAAAGTAACCGTCTTCCTTTTGTATTACTAACAATCCTATTACTAAAATAGTAATAGTATAACAGCTCGTTCACGCGACACAGTACGGCACGAGAATTTAATCGAAACGATATTTTAACCGAATCGGGTGCTGTGTTCACACAATGAGGTATAATTTGTTTAAATGCGAACACTATGGACAGTTGTTTTTACTTCGGCATAAGAGATGTAAATAATACGTTTGTTCTGTTGTATTGGTATCGTAGACGTCGTTAAAGACAAGTAAAGAGGAGCTATTGGAAGCATCCTATACCAAAAGTCTGCCTTTATTTTTGTTTCATATCTTCTAAATTCTCGCTTAATAGAGAACATATCTCCCCCATGCTGATAATTTTATTTTTTTATATATGTCAAGTGTTTTATCCCATAAAGCGGGTCTTGCTTCCGCTAAACTTATCAACAACTCGGTATTTATTTTCTCCATTGCAAATAAAATTACATAAATACTGGATCAGCCAAATAACTTAACACATAGGCAATGTGGGGAAAAGAGACAGTCTAACGTGTATACCCACACGTAAACATTTCTGATTGGATCAGTCACATTTATCCTTTGTTGTTGCTTTACTGGCCGATCTCCAAATACCCATTTCCTTAACCAGTATAACTTCAATTCGGCAAAACAATTAAATCGCGCCTGGACGTGAAATTATCAATATACATGTACATGCCACTGATAACCATTTCGGTTTTTTCCCCGAATCGCCGCATACGGTTTCTAGTGGCGAGAGTCGAATGCAACTTTAAGCGAAACGGTCGTTCATCCGCGTTCGGAAGAATACCGCATGGTGTGAATATGCAGCTTTAAAATAATGCGCCAGTGCAAGCAAGATTCGATAGTTTTATCGAATCGATAAAATGCCCGAAAACGTAACGTGTGAACGGGCTGTTAGGGTGTTAAAGGTATAAAGTATGTAAAATATAACATAGTATATTTTTTTAAATAAATGCAAAATTTTACAGGTATTTAGGTGTCCCAACTCTATTTATACACGAAATAACGTCGCCCCTGTATTACATACAAAAATAAACTTATAAGAATAAATGTTTATTTAAATACACTCTTTTATTGACAGAACAAGTTTAAATACACGGTGTCTCAAAAACCAGAATTTTATTGTCAGGTAGGTTTTTAAATGGGACATCCTGTATATTTTAACAAATTTTGATTCTGTATTAAATTCTACATATAAAATATACAGCACACTATACGTCAATTATTGCTGGTTTATAAGATACAGTTTGCTGATATACATATTAGCGATTAAAAGTGAAGAAAGAAAATTTTATTTAAATAATATAATAAAATGTAATTAATTACCTTTTATTGTAAGAACTACTAATAGGTAAGCCAACTTTTTAATTTATTTTAGATAAAAATTTACTTACTTTACGTATAAACCAGCCATAACTGACGTATTGCTCTTTTTTAGTGCAAGTGGAAAAATATGTATCTAAAGAAACTAAATTGCTATCACACCTATTCGTTAAGGTTATTAATTACATGTTATTTTATTATTTGTCACTCTGACAGTGACAAAATTATTTAAAAATAATTTAAACCAAAATATTATTTTCTTTCTTCACTTTTAATCGCTAATGAGTATATCAGCATGTTGATATCTCGAAAACCCGCAATAGTTGACGTATAGAGTGCTTTATATTTTTATGTACAATTGATAACAGAATCAAAATTTGTTAAAATATACAGGGTGTTTTATTTAAAAACCTATTTGACAACGAAAATTCTGTGTTTAATACACCCTGTATATAAACTGGTGCTGTCAATAAAAAGAGTGTATGTAAATAAACATTTTTTTAATTTAAGTTTATTTTTGTATCTAGTACAGGGGCGAAATTATTTCGTGTATATATAGAGTTGGGACACCCTGTATATATATGTATATTCAAATTTAAACTAAAAGAGAATAAACGTTTTGAAACAAAAATATCTTTATACCATACTTTTTGAAAAAATTATTTAGATTTATTACCAAAACATAAATAACAGGTTTAGGGGTTTTGTCATAAACGACTTTTTAAACATTATTTAAGAAATTAATCAAAATTAATCAAAGTATTAAAAGTTTAATTAGTTGTTAGTTAAATATAAACTAATAATACAACTTATAATTGTTAAATCTTTAAATTATTTTTAAGTAAAAAGTTTTCCTAGAAATATTCGGTAAAACGAAAATTTGACCTTATATAAATTATTTTACAAAATATTTTTTTCGTGTTAACCGGTTACAGAAATGTTTGTTTAAAAGTTAGAAAAGCAGATGTGTCCTCATGAACCTGTATACCATTATGATTTGTTTACTAATTAGGCAGTTTGTAGGTATTTGTATAACTTGAAATACATAAAATTTTAGGAATAATATATTATTCGAGAGTCGAAAACTCAATTTACAAAAAGAAGTTCAACCTGGATGTACTTTCACGTAGTAACAAGTGACAAGGCAAAATGCAAATTATGTTTATCAGTGTATTCATACAAAGGAGGAAATACATCAAATTTGCTAAAGCATCTAAAGTCCAAACATCCTACTGTTATTGAAACGTTATAGGTGTAAAACACATGAAAATGATAAAAAAATTAAACAAATAATTATACAAGCTGCAGAAGCAATTTCCCTAAAAGTGCGAGACAGTTATGGATCTGTTAGAAATCAAATTATCAATTATTAACATGCAAATTAAAACCAAAAAAGTAGCGTGGAATTTTTAATTTTAAAAATTATAATAACTAGGTGCTAACCTGTTTTTGCCATTTACACTCTGTTCACTATAAATTGAGAAAAACACCTGAACAAAAAATGTATTTCATTGGTTTAAAAAGTCAGTAACCCTAGTTACCACAATGAAAAATGTATTTTATTGGTTCGAAACTACAGTAACTGGAGTTACTTCTTAGGTATTCATTACCAATTAATAGTGGCGACAGTATAGTAGAATGATAAAATTTAAAATAAAAATTTTAATCCTTTTGTATTGCCACAATGTTCTTACTAGAATATAAAGAAATAAAATAAATAAAAAATTGAGACAATTTAAGATAATATAGATTAAAATATTGAAATCAGTTAATTCCTAATATTAAAAAAAAATGTTATAGTTAAAAAATAAAAAACTAGAAGTAGCAGAAAATTAGTGTTAAGTTAGTTTTAAATTGTATTTAATTTTAGGAATCATGTATTGTTCAAGGATTCACAACAAAGTTTATAAAAAAGAAGTTCAATTTGGGTTTATTATAGTATCATATCTAGTGATAGGGCAAAATGCAAATTATGTCACTCATCTTATTCATACCGAGGAGGAATAAAAGGAGGAGGAACTTCTAACTTGATAAAGCATCTAAAAACAAAACATCGTACTGTTAGTAATTCGCTATTTTAATAAAATTTTAGATTATTATTTATGTTATTTATGTTTTTACTGTTTAAAAAATACACAGTCTGTTTACAGAATTAGTTAACATTTTTACAAATATGCTTAGTATGGGTGTTACTGGATATACTTGCCACTCTCTTTTTACCAAAGAGTAAAATAGATGTGAAACCATGTATATTGTTTAAATAATTTAATTATTATTACAGATAGAGGCCTTTAAATATTGAATTTTCTTTATACCTACCGGCGCTGCCTTATCTAGTTTTTCTTCTATTGGTTGACCATAATCATATAGACACAATCTTAGTCATATTCTAGTACGATAATTTAACTGGTGATTAAAAACAAGAGGTTAGGAGTAATTTTAACCCTAACAATTACACCGGCCTACAAAAAAAAATAAGTGTTATGTGTTGGGTGTCGGATCCACCTAGCCAGGCGTATTTTTTCCCGCTAAACACCGATCTGAGGTCAAAACTGAAGGTTAAACTGCAAAAACCGAATTGCGGGGGTCAAGGGGCACTAGATTCTTTTTTTTTAGTTGAAAAGGGGTCATGTAGCACCTAATTTTAAAGGCCCTTTGATACTCTATTTAACGCCACTTTGTTTTCGGCCCAGACGTTCCGGACTTACAAGGCAATACTATTAAAATCGCACTGTATAGTATTTAAGCCAAATTTCAAATGGTTGTAAGTCTGGAACGGCTGGGCTGATTTTCAAAAACAAAATGGCGTTAAATAACGGATCCAAGGGCCTTTAAAATAAGATGCTACATAACCTCCTTTCAATAATAAAAAATTGTTAGTGCCCCTTGCCCCCCTTTAATTTGGTTTTTGCAGTTTGATCTCCAAAAATACGCTAAACTAGGTGGGTCCGACACCCCGCACCCACCACTTATTTTTTTGTGGGTCTGTTATTATACTAAACGCAATTGATTTTTAATTTTTCGTTTAATAATTGTTTCGTTAAAGGGGGGATGGTTAGGGTTTCACTCATGTATTTAATTTTTATGAATTAAGAAAATGTATTTACACCTTTTGTTTATTTAGTATACTTACGTACATTCTAGCACCATAAGTGCCAGACTGCAGCAGCTTCGATGTCTTCAGTCTTTTTTCTTGAATCTACTATTTATTTATTTTTTTGGAAATCTAACTACACAATAAATTAAAAAGTTTTATTCAGATCGATTTAAAATGTTGGTAATACATTCTTGAAATGTTTAACAATATAATAAGACCCCCTCTTAAAAATATGTATAAAAAAACTAAAAATTTATTTTTCAGTTCCTTACTATACCACCAGGGGCGTAACAGGTATAATTGTATATAAAAATAAGAGTTTCTTAAAAATTGCCCATTATAAGGTAACAATAGTTATTTACATTACAAGATGCGAAAGTTTACTTTTTGGTGTGAAGTGGTTTTTAAATGGCCGAGGCGAAGCCGAGGCTATTTAAAACCTCCCAACACTTAAAAGGCCTTTCGCATCGTTAAAGTTAAAAGAAACTTTGTAGTAACCAACGATGAAGGCTCAGTTCCTTATGTCAGATTTCTACAGGAATATATTAAGCTGAGACCAAGGAATGCTCTAGATGAGCGCTTATTGTATCGTTATGAAAGAGGTAAATGTGTTAATCAAGTAATTGGAAAGCACACTATTTCAAATGTACCTAAAGAAATTGCGAAGTTTTTGAAGCTTGAATACATCAGTAGATACACTGGCCATTCTTTTAGAAAAACGTCAACTACGTTCCTTGCCAATGCTTCGGATGTCGATATTTTGGACTTAAAAAGGCATGGAGGTTGGAAGTCTTCTTCTGTTGCGGAGGTATATATTGCTGAATCCTATAGTAATAAGGTGGAAATTTCAAAGAAGATTTTACACGAAATTCCTACCAATATTTCCTCTAATGAAGTAACAGTGAAAAATATGAATATTAACGTAGTTAAAGGTGATAACGATACCCCAACAACAAATTTAAAAACTGTTAATTCAAGTATTATTCCTCCAATTTCTTTTGCTAATTGCTCAAATTGCACAATTACTTTTAATGTCAATACCTAACCTAGTTTTTTAAAATATTTTGTCATAAATTAGTTACTTTTTATAAAAAATCCTAATATTTCCCACAAGCATATTTTCTTTTTTTTTACTCTTACTTTTTTGTCCAGGCGCTGAAAATATTACTTTCGTAGCTAGCAACGCTTAGCAACCAGGTAACATGAAGGTTCTCTTTCGTTATCATTCGCGTTGCTAGGACAACAAAGTTTTCTTATTTATACAGTAGTAGAAAAAGATATTACAGCAATATTGCTACAGAAATTCTGAACTTTTTGTAGTAACACATTCGTTTGTATGTCTTAATATAGTGTGTGTAGGAAGGGTAAAATTTGTCTAGTGAAAATGCACATAATTTTGGTTTGTTTTAACAGAATAAACCGAGTCTCCTTGCATATTGATATCTGCAACCGTTCAAAACTTGTGGTCAAAGTTACTTTTTTCACTAAGTTAAAAAACAAACAATTAAATTTTAAAATTTCTCTGATTAAGCATTTCATGACAATTAAAACATATTTATTAACTTCATCCTTATTCTAATTTTACCAATAATGATAATAATATTAAAAGTACAAATTAAAATATTACTAATGAAAGTAAAGCTGATACCAAAATTTACAAAAATAATAACACCCTTAGTACTACGATGGTGAGCTACAAGACCTTTTATTTTTATATTTATTATTGTTTAAAATTACTCAGGTTTTGCATTTCATGATGTCAGTATAGTTAATTTTTTTTTATTGTATTGTTAGTATTTTATCACTTTTAGAAGTCGAGTCCTAAAAACATTAAAACAAAATGTATGAAGGCCTAAAAATGGTACAATTTTTAAAATGTTTATAAACACTCTTGTTGGTTGTCTAAATAAGCTTAATGTAGTTATTATTTTTGTTATTTCGGTAATTTTAATTATTATTATTGTTGTTATTTTTATTAGTATTTTTATTTGTATTATTATTAATTTTAAGTAAATTCTAATTTAAGATAATTTTTAAAATATGTTTATTTCTTATAGCACACATAAATTTTAGATTTTTTTTTCCAATAAACATTAGTTTTGCAACACCCTTTAAATGACTACGTTTATATCGAACAGTTGAAGCTGACTTGAAAACAAAGCGGCTTTGAAGTGATTTCCAAGTCTACGTGTTTATTTCGCTGGCTTGAAAGTCGATTGAAAATCGAGGTCAAGCACATTTCAGGCCATCGTCGTACGCATGTGGCAGTTTTGCATCCAACTTCACAGTAGACATCTAATGAAAAACAAACCTCACTTTTTAAATCGTCCCGTTTTGTGTGCTGTTGGTGTAAGCGTGTTTTAAAGTTTTTGCACCTGTTTTTTAACTCATATTTTGTATAAAAATGTCAAAATCATATATGAAATTGACACTGATGGCGTTCGGGGAAGCATTCATCTAAAGTTAGGCAGTTATTAAGCCCGCTTGAATCGTTTATACCCTACTTATTTTCAGGCTTGACTTGGACGATTCAAGTCACTTTTAAATGCGTTTATATCGCTTTTTTCAGGCCACTTTTAAAAGCCGCTTTAACTTAAGATAGCTTCAACCATTCAATATAAACGTAGTAAATGAATATAGATATCGATAAACGGTTGTCGGATTTTTAGTTAAAAATTTAATTTAATTTTTGTTTTCATTTTCAATTTTAGTTTTTGAATCAAAGCAATCAATTTTGAATATTAAAAAAAAAAACATAGAACAAAAATTATACACGATAAGCAGTGCCTTTTAGAGGGAAAAGCAAACGACAATCTTACCAGGGTTGATTCTTTTCTTAATAAACAAAGGTTTTTCTTTAAAATGAGACCCAGTTTGTTAAAGTCTGTTAAAGCAAACCAAAATTATGGGCATTTTAATTAACACCCTACAAGGAAAAGTTATAAATCAGCAGCAGAACTTCAGAGCAATAATGTGGTAATATTTTTGTTAAAAATTATACTGGGCGATTTTTAAGAAAAAAAAATTATACACGCATTTAGTTGTTACATCCCCTAGCGGTATTGTTAGGAACTTGAAAATACTTTTCAGCGGTTTATTATAATTAATTTCCCGCAATTTTTTAAGAGGATGCCGTACACGTTAAATTGAGCTAAAACGCAATTCGCTGCCGTTTCTTAAATATTTGTTTTGGAAAAAGTTGTATATAGAAAAGTTTTTTAAAATGATCCAAAGATTATCGAAAACTTAATTGAATTTTGGTAATGTTTATAAATTACCACATTAAATTTCACAAAATTACAAAACCGTAAAAATAAGCACTTTCCGATAATTTTTGGATCGTTTTAAAAACTTTTCTATATACAACTTTTAAAAAAATATATAATATTTAAAAAACGGCACGGAACCGCGTTTTACCTCAATTTAACGTGTACGGCATCATCTTAATGTTCCATACCAATTTTTTTCTGAGATGTGCTACCTATCTACCATTAATGATATAATACACTGAGTAAGAATAAAATAAAAAAAAACAGTCCTATCGTCAGTGAATAATCGTGAAAACATTGTGTAAAAAAGTTTCTAATTTTAAAATATACTTGGTAATTTATTTAATAATTTTATATTTTCGCCAAAGTTGAATAAAGTTAATTTTATAATTATATACTAATTTTAAGCATACAAAATTAACCTTTCTTATGTGAAATTAATATTTATTTTTTTTAGAAAAACAAAATTGTTCTGGGTATCATTACAAATATAGTAAAAACGAAGTTCACTTTGGGTTTATTTCGGGGTAATGAGCAATGGAATGGCACAATGCGAATTATGCTCAGCCACACTTTCTTATAAAACTACCACAACCAACTTAAGAAAGCATCTTCAAAGAAAACATCCCAGTGTATCTTTATAACTACTAAAGTAACTGAACTCTGACTGTTACTGTAATATAAATAAAAATTCCAATTATATTTATGTATATATACAAGGTGTTACAGAATCTTGTTAAGAGAATTTAAAGGGCAGATTCTACATTAGAAAAAATGAATACAATTCATATAAACATGTTCCAGGAAATTCATTATTTCCCAGATACAGGCTGTTAAACATTTTTTTTTTGTTAATATTCTGATTTTGATAAAATTTGTCAGTGTTTTTCGACATTAAAAGATTAATTTAGCTCTGGCTCAATTAAATGTATTCAGTCCAGTGGCGTCCCAAGCGGATCGTACATCGACTTTTGTGCAACGTTTATATTTTATTTAGATTTGGCAGGTAAAAATGTATCTTTTTGTATTTCGCTTAGTTTTTGAAAAAAAAAAATTAATTTTATATCATCGGCCCAACAAAAAAAAAAAAAAAAAGAAAACAGGAAAAATTTAAAAAAACTTAATTTTGAATTTTTAAATTTAATTGTATTTAATTAAGCGTTTATGGGTAATACTATAAAATGATTACTTAAACAATATAAAAAAAGGTTTCCAAAAACGTTTTTGTGTAATTCCGAGATATGCAGTTAAGTTGATTTTATTATTTATTTCATATTTTCTCAAAATTAAGAAAGGGACAAAAATAATTCAAAAATTAAAAATCTGTATTTTTATTTTCTTAAACCAAATAACATAAATAATTTGCACAAAAGTCAGTGGCGTACATTTTTTTTGTCAGAAATAATTGTTCAGGTGCCGCTAGGGATGCCACTGGACCGACTAAATTTAATCATGTTGGAGCAGAATTAGCCTCTTAATGCTACAAATTACATTTCCAAATTTTTATTTAAGTTAGATAGAGAATATTTAAATTACGAAATAAAAATATATATATTTTAAACTGTAACACCTTTTATCTGGGAAACAATGCATTTTCTGACCTATGTTCATATGACTTTTTTCGTATTTTCAGTAGCTGAATCTGCCCTAAAATTTTATTAACCACACCCTGTATAATTTGGTATTTGTAATTATTTTTAATATATTTTTTATCGTTTATGGTTGTTTATGTTGAATGTTATTTATTTGTAGGGTAAAGTAATTAAGCATGTTTCTTTACCCTTTTTAGTATTTTTTTATTTAAGAGGTTATCCTAAACTAAATAAACGACGTAAGTGCTTGTTTCATATTAGTTTTAAAAAGGCTACTCATACGTTTTTATACACAGCATAAACTTATTAATAATAACAATAAAAAAACTGTGTTTTACACAATCCCGCGCGTGTACTACATGTGGGGCTTAAAACTAAAACAATAAGGAAATAATTGTTATTTCACTGATTACATGAAAGGCAGCTTAAATGCAAATTAAAATGGCAGTTTTTTTCTTATTGATAACCATAATATCATAGGTAACCCACATTTAGATCCGCAGTGGCTAGAAGCATTTTTGGGATTTTTATGATCTCGCTCATTTAAAAAATCAGGGCGTCTACGAATATGCGTATTTAAAAGCCGCGGCAAAATACAATACGGGCTTACCGTGCTTTCCGTATACGGTCTTTAGCTAGGGACTGTGCTCTCTGTACTCCGTACAGGAAACCCAGACAAGATGTTAATAAATTATTTTCGATAATGCAGGTAGTCTGTTCAGCGCTCGCGTGTGATCTCTCGGGATGACTGGTACCCAAGCGCATAAAGACATTTTTTCGTCCATGAAAAGTAACCATAGGACTTGAATTAATTCGTATAAAAGTAACTTTTGTTTCGCGCAGGTATTAACACTGGCAATGCCCCCAGATCGCGAATTTACAAAACCTATACCAGTTCAGTCAGGACGGTGACTGAACTGGAGTAGTCTTTGTTTGCAAAAAACAGTTACAAAGTCTACCCCATTTGGGTTCAAAAGTTGACCGTATTGGTGTAGTGTTTGTAAGCTAAATTTAGGGTATATTTAGAAACAAACATCTATACTGTTTCAGTCATTTAAATATAGTGTTTTAAGAAAGTAACGTAACGGTCAAACTTGTCAAGACCTTTAAGCTTTATAAAAAATAATTTTAAGTAAATGTTGTATAAAACTTTTAGTACTATTATAACGCAAACTATGGAGATACAGGGTGTTTTCTTTTGTGGTGGTAGACCAAAGATATTTTTATTTAAATGTAACACTCTAAACATTTTTTAAAACTGGGACATTTTTTATAAAGCATAATGCTCCTACTTTTGTTGCTGCAAAAATAAAAGTGACAGAGGTTTGCCTAAGAATCACTGGTGTCAATATGAATTACTTTATCCGCGTGACCTGAAAAGCTCTTTTATAACAGGTGTAATCACAAAAAAATAACACATGGAGTTTCATTTGGATATAGTAGAATTTGTTTTTTTTTATTATTCAGTCTTTATCTTAATTCTTTTAATATCCCGTTCCCTAGCCCTTTCTCCATATTTATCAGATCTCCATGGTTGATAAAACTAAGTAATATGTTTTTAGTTAGGTCAATTTGTACATTTTCTAGGAGCACATTAATGCCATTATTACAATTATTATATACAGAGATTCGTGATAGACTTGGCTAAAGAAGCTGTCACTCCAAACTCAAAATAAGGAAGAAAAGTTTTTGTCGTATCTTCATGGCATTGTAATAAACTAAATGCCGGGGCCACCTAAATTCGATAAAAATGTTTATAATTTATATAATTTATAATAATTACTTTATTCAAACCTTATTTTATTAGGTTGGATCGTCTCAAAGTAACATTAGAAACTTTAACGAATTTAATATCTGTACTGGCTAAACAATTATATATATTTTTAAATCTTTGTGACATCTCACGAAGGCTTATGCCTAAATACCAAAGCACCGTAAGTGCCGGGTTATTAGATTTTTATCCCATTTTTTACCCTGTTCCGTAAATGTTATCCACTGAAACTGACAGTTTTGCTTTTTACAGCACCTTTTAGACAACGCGGTAGTGCCACCACGGACGTTTTTTTTAAATAACTACTACCTACAATACTAAACAGAGGCTTTGCCATTACCATCTGTGAGGTGACGAGCTATTAAAAATCCCCGAGGGAACCGAGATTCGAACCCGGATCGCTGCGGTGAGAGGCTGGTACCTTAGCCCCGATACCATGCTCGCCACACAGAGTTTCTAGTAGATCATTGTTTTTTAAGTGGACATTTATTATTTTTGCCTATTTAACACACAAATAGTTTGCAAAATTTATAACAAACACATTTAATAAATACTTTTCTTAAACTGCTATCCAAATTAGTGTCAGTATTGCGAAAAAAGAAGATTAAATTTAAAACTCCGGGCGCAGGCGTAAAGCAATAAAAAACTGTAAAATACATTACTTGCCGATTTCCCTTCAAAACTGTTACGACACGAAGACTGAAACAGGATAGCCTTTGCAAAGGAATAAGAAGAAAAAATATAGCTATAAATGCTACACCTATATGGTCAATTTTGAAAGTAAAATGGGGTAGATTTTGAAACTGTTTTTGCAAACAAAGACTACTTGAGTTCAGTCACGGTCCTGAATGAACTGGTATAGGTTTTGTAAATTCGTATCCAGATCAGTGCATAATATTCATGTATTATTTAAATTGTAAAGGTTCTTTTTAATTATTTTATAATCGACATATTATATTTAGCTTCTATGGCAGATATCGGACTTATTTTATGATATATAGATTTTTTTTAACCTATTGGTATTTTAACGAATAAAAAAACAAATTTGTAAAAATCTTTTGTTTACAAAGAGTTATATTAAGTTTTAGTGTGTTAAACACTAGCAAGTAGAGATTAGACAAAAAACTTATGCATCATTGAAATTAACCCCGCCCACCGCTTTAATATAGTGATGAAATATAACTTTAGCAATTTAACTATGCTTTGTCTTTAATCAAGGTTAGCCCTAAATGGAAATAATATTACGGGCGTACCCAATACGAATAACTTTGTTTTAATTTTTAAATTTTGTATGTAATTGCTTGTTGCGCTTTAAAGTAGCCCAATCTGTCGTAAAATTCGATAATATTTAATGGTTAATAGACCCAGAAATATAGGTTACATTTAGCCGCATCTTATATATATATTTTTGTTAAATAGCCCCATAAGCAGAAGTCATAGGGTGTTGGATCTGGAGATTTCGGAGTCCACAATTTCTCCAATGGTTGAAATACGACTCTCAGGAAAGATTTTAAATAAAGTCCTGAACTTATCATGCGTTGTAACCAAATATTTTCAAAACAGACCTCATAATTTTATACAACTAGGATAATATTTTACCGTAAAAATCTATAAAAAGGACTCGCAATATTACGGCCTAAAATGCCGACCCAAATTATCACCTTTTGCAGGTACTAATTACGTGATAGTATAGGTTTTCCCGAGATCAATATTGTACGACTAAAGGATTTTTAGTTATTAGTTTATTTAATTTTTATGTTCTTTTAGTGAAGCTTTACTTTATTATTTTAATCTGAACTCATCACATTTTTTAGAACAACAAGATAATCTGGATCTACCTACTAAGAAAAATAGAAGAACTAGTTCACAATGGATTTATTATGAGTCACTTTCGCCTGGAAGAGCAAAATGTGAATTATGTTTTGCCACTATTTCGTACAAAACTACTACATTCAACTTAAAAAGGCATCTAAGGAGAAAACACCCAGACGTTTCTTTATAGCTTCTAACGCAATAGAAAATAGAAGTAGTTAGACACATAGACACTAACATAGCTTTATTCTATAATATAGCAAAAATTTTTTAAATTACAAATACTGGATATGTATAAAAATGTTAAATGGTCTTTTATTTTTAAAATACCGATATACATAATATGTACAAAGTGTTTAGTTATATTTTAAACGGGGTCTACACAATTTATTGTTTAAGATAGAATATATTTTAAATACAAAAGTTTAAGGGTTTTATAGGAACGGTCTGGATTTGCTAAAAAAATAACAATCGCAAAGTAAACAAATGGGCATCGAAATTGTTATTTTAAATAGAACACTATGTATATTTCGAGTTCATTAAAAATGGTATATTTTCCTGTTTTTAAAAATATATACTTTGTCTGTTTGGACCATCAGTTACCGCAGAAAATGACTCTGATTCCTGGAAAAGTCAACCGCTCTGATTCATAGACAATTTAACATGGGTAGCTCTGGTTTCATTTCATTCATTTGTTTCTCTCAATATGCCTTTCTGTTATTTGTTTTGGTTGAAATGAAGAAATTGTCTGAAAAAATAAATATTTTAATGTAAAAAAATAGAGCTACATGTTTTTGTAATTTTTTTTATCCTGTTATCCAGGGTAAATAATATGATAATGATAATTTCACGTACACAACCATATTATTATTTGTCTGATGAATACCCCAGATTGATGAGAAGATTGGTGCGATCTGTGAAGTTGTTAGTTTCGTTGCCAGTTGATACCTCTTATTTTTTTGAGTTCATTTATTTTAGAATAAGCCTTTTTTTAATATTCAATATATTTGATATTTTATAATATAACCCCGATATTCTAATATCAAAATTCTAAAGCCTAGGTACTAGATACCAAAGGTTAATAAATTGAACTTAAATTTCGTTACTTTGTAATGTAAAAGCTGAATTTAATATATATGTTACTTGGGTACCTTATTAGAAAATATTTCCTCAGTCCCAAGAGAGTTTTGACAGTTCTAACTCCTTGGCAGACAAACATTTTGAGATGACCCAATGGTCCGCGAAAGTCCAATATTTCTGTATTTTTTACCAAGATAGGACACAAAGTTTTACCGGTGCTACTTTAGTGTGCAGTCTACCGATATATTTCTACTTTAGTATGCGGTCTACCGACCTGTCTCTGTTATAATATGCGGTCTATCATTTAAAATACAAACCAAATCTATGATTTGATATGACAACAACCCTGGCAATATCTTTAAAATTAACATAAGCTTAGCTAAACTAAATAGAGGCAGATTGGTGTATTGTTTTATTTTTTATTAAAAATACGTCACAATTATTAAAGTAATATGTCCAGTTATCTATATACAGTTCTTATATCATTAAGGAATGCTATAAACAAATCTTTTGACTCGTTTCTCCATATTTTTCAGCAGAAATGATCCAGGTCAGATAGGAAATGCTGAATAGGTACTCCTCTATTTTTTTCAGAATTTGTATTTTGGCGACTAACCAAGACCTCTCGACCCCTTGTGTATGGGCTCCTGTAGCCGGGTCTACATAATTTTCTTGATGAATAACTGTGGAGTGTGTATACCCCAATTGATCTAAGTTCCTATATGCTGGCCACTTATCAGAGTAAATTACCGACTCAAGCTGCACTTCTCGTTGAATGATTGGAATTAATGTGTCCCTATCCCGCCGCTCTTCGAAAAAGTAGCGGTAGTATGAGTCTATTTTTAAGCCAAATACTCAGGGGCCATCCACTCTAGCACCATGGTTTCTATTTTTTTCTACTACGGCGTCGCTCCGTAACTACCATTTGGCCCCGCCTGAATCGGTAGCTGATGATTTTCCAGTAAGGTTTGTCACGCTATTCATGAGGATCTCTTGTACAAAAAGAAAAACTAGCTCTCCGTGTAGTGGAAAAATGTGTTGCCTCTGCTAACTGAACGCGTGACTTGACAACCCTTCCTAGGACAATGAAGCACAGGTTTAAATTGTCCTCCTCGATCTCGTTTCCTTTTCTGCTGTACTTCACTACCACACCGATGGCATTCTATATTTTCAGGTTCTTCTAAAAGTTGTTGTGGCCGCAAAAGTTGACAGCAACATTGTCGTCTAAAATAACTGTTGTATATAAATCTTTCAGCAACATATATAAGAAACTAAATAAACTAATTTTTATAAAAATTTTCCTTTGTATTTATATGCCATATCACCATAACTAGGTCTATTAGAATCGGGTCCCTGCTTAGGTACTAATTCTTACAATTATGGTACTCCTAAGTATTAATGTTTATTAGAATAATTAGAAAGATTATGTAAATAGTAAATAGATATTAGCCAAATAATAGGTTGATACCTTGGAAGATCCCGAAACGTAGGTAGACCGCATACTAAAGTCGCCAAATAATCGGTAGACCCCAAAACACAGGTAGACCGCATACTAAAGTGGCACCGTTTTACCTATATAAGAGTTGTAGGGTTCCCAAATGGGCCTGTCCAACTATTTTAATGTATCCAGAGTGTCCCAAAAACAGGAAAAAAAACTAACCTCACAGCATTAACTTTTTTTTGACATTTTGTATACATCAAAATATCTTAGGATAATCCTATTTGAAAACCCTACAACCCTTATTTAAGACTAAGCTGAATTCTACTCTAACTGCATCGATTTGTTGAATGCGCAAGACCATAAAGATTCAAAAATGCTAGTAGACTTTGAATATCTAAATGTGCGTTATCTATATCTTTAATAAATACCACATAGCCCAGTCGGAGTGTCAACGAATTTATTAGACAAGCCATATCTTCTAGAGAATTAAACTTATTATTATAGGACTTGGTATAGGTAAGTGGTAGGGAAAAACGAGAGTTTTCGCATATTTTCATTTTCCGGTTACTTTCTGTTTAGCGAAAAGTGGCTCCGATTTTAATATTCCAAATGGAACACTCTATATATTTTAACAATTTGGGATTCCAAAAAAATTAAATCATATTGTAACATTACACTCCTTTTTTAGTCATTATTCATTTTTTAATGTTGCATCTAGGTGGCCATGATCGGACTTAAATTAATCTAAGAACCTCAGGTAATATCAGAAAAATACAATTACAAAGTTTTAATGGCTTATTTTAAGATATAAATAAATCACGTTTTCGTTGTATTAAATTTATTACAAAAATAAAATATGACTAACCAAAATACTAGATAACAAATTATTTACTCTTAGGCCGGTTTTAGCCTAACAGCCAGTGGATGGTAGACCGTCAGTATTTTACTATGGCTCATATTTTGCTTCGAGGGTAGCTATGACGTCACTCACGTAAAACAGGTAGAGTTCTGGCCAGTAATAAAAATGCCAGGCGGCTATCACTTCTGTCTCACTTTCAATTATTTGTTGCTCGCACACGATGTAAACGACGCGTTTAGACAGCAATACTTGATTGCCGTCCTTACTTGCATCACGCTTGAGGCTTTTTACCATTGGATTGATCTTTACCTACCTACTTAAATTTGACCGAGTTCGGCAATATTTTACCAAAACTCCCGTTAGGGCACATTAAAGAGTATATTTAATGCGACCAAACAAAAAGTCTGCCACGAAATTACAACCAGCTAAACCTTCTGCCAACATTTTTGTGGTCGCATTAAATATACTCTTTAGTGTGTCCAAATGGCAGCTTTAGTAAAATACTGCCGAATTTGGTTAAATTTAGGAACCTGTCTTACCTGAGTGACGTCACAGCTACCTTCGCTTGGCTTAGTGAAGCCCCATCTTATGATTGTAGTTATAAAACAATAATTGAGTTTTCGTAAAATACTGACGGTCTGCCATCTACTGGTTCTTAGACTATTAGTACTTTATTAAGTTTTATCGCGCTTTGTTAGTTATGGTCCTTAAAAGTTAGTTACTTTTAAGGTTTATTACAATAAAAAAATATTTTTTACAATTTAAATGGTTGCCAAGGTATTAATACTATTTAGGGAACTAAATTAGCTTATACTAGAGTTTTTTTTGATATGTAAGCCGCTGTTCACTGTGTTCACTAAAGTAGGATTTTACAGGGTGGGACGATTTTTTTTTATTTATATGTGTTGGGTACACATATTTAAAAAAAACACTTTTTAGAAATAAATTATCCTGGTTCTAGTGATAAAAACAGAAGAAGAAGTTCTGTGTGGATTTATTTTACTAGATCAGAAAGGTCAGCACAACGTGCTTTATGAGCAGCATTATTTTCTAAATTTAAATTTTAAAAGATTTCTATTTTAACCCTTCAATAGTTTTTAAGTAATTTGACTGCCCTGGTAACCTTGGCTGTATTTAAATCTTAAAAACATTGCTTTAAAATAATTTTACTTAACAACTTTAGGAGCCTAACTCAAATAATGGGACTTTGTAGAGAACTTATATGATTACATTACATTTTCGATTTAATAAACATAAATTGGTTATTATTTTAATAGGTGTTTTAGCCCTTTTGCTTTTTATAGTTTCTTTATAATTAAACCCATTTGACAAAGTATTCACTTAGTAATATATGCAGTTTTTAATAATTTCCAGTACCAGTTTTATTGTATTTTAGTTTAAATACCTAAATATGTCATATGTGAGAGTCCTGTTACGGCAGAAAAAAATGTTTAAAGTCTGTTTTACAGTCGGCAAGTTCTTTCTGCAACTTGCAAGAAACTTATGGTAGGCATGCGCAGTACGCGGACAGCTGATTTTTCGCAGCGTATTTTGCAACTTTATTGCGACTTGCAACTTTACCAGTTGGACCGATTTTTCTTGCAGTCGCAACTGCAAGTCTGGGAAAAATTTGGTTATTTTAGTGGTACCAACCCCACCCAAAGTTACTAGTTAAGTGACCATCACCTTCTTGTTTTTTTCTTAAATTTTCATCCCCCAGAAGAGTAGCGGCAGCAACAATGAGCCAAATTGTAGCCGCGGTGGTTCTTTTTCATTAGATTTTTTTCATTTTTAACAGCTATTCTAAATACCGGCAAGAGCTAGGTTAGGTTCGAACTTTAGTTTGACATTTTTGCACGTTGGTACCTTGCCCTATGTTTGCAATATTAAAAAGCAAATTGCCGACTGTAAAACGAATCTGCAATAAACTTGCAGCAAGTTTATTGTTAAAAGAAAGTTGCTGCAACAAAATTGCAGAAAGAACTTGCCGACTGTAAAACGGACTTAAAAAATGCCAATTTTCTGCAATTAAGTTTTATCTCGTAAGAATTGTTACCTAATATTTTATAATATACTTTGGAATAAAGTTAATATTTAAAAACTTACATAAACATTACAACAAACCAAAAAAAAAACAAACAAAAATTAAACTCTGAGTTTTTATTTGTATTACCTTGTTTTGAAGACTTCAGAATCTACTCTTAGAAAATATGATAATGTAGTTAATAGTAATATAATCACAAAAATATCTTACCCGATATATTGGCTGTTATCATAGTTAATTTACATTAAAAGGGTTACGACATAGCCGTCATATAAAAGACCTTTTTTAAATTGTTAGGATACCCTTTTAGCCATGTCATTAAATGGGATAGGTTTCACCACAAGTGCCAGAGAAATGCAGTTTACCGTATTATTAGAACAACCATTCACACAACACTTTTTTATTCTTATAAGGTTACAATTTCTTTAATAATTAAGACAAAGAAAATTGGAAACACATTCTTTCACGAACATAACTTTTAAAACAACGCATAATGTAAAACCTATATTCTAGGCGCCAATGACTTAATTATCAGCTGACAAAATATAGTAACTTTACCCAATATTGCCAATTTTTTCCTGTTACTTAGCCTGTTCGTGTCGCCGACCTCGAACAATCTAAACTCGGGTTTATGTATTATGTCGTAACCCTTTCCAGATAACCGACTGGTTGATTAAATGGTGAAAACTTTTAGGTTCCCCAGATAAGTATAATAAAAAAAGGAGTTCGGTTTGGAAATATTTTGCTGTCATGACTAATGAAAAAGCGCAATGTGAATTATGTAACTATGCATTTTCGTACAAATCATCAATAACTAATTTAAAAACTCATCTTCGAAGAAAACACCAGGATATGGCAGATCAACTGGAGTAGCTAGTTATTTACAGTTATTTTTTTAGTTATACATAAAAAACACTTTACAGTCTGAATAAGAAAGAAAACAGGCTGGGTCATACCTGTATGAGCAGTTTCAATATCCAATAAAATTAACATTACAAAACTTACACATATTTTATTGATATTACTGTAAAATACAAATAATAAAAAAATTCATGACCTACTAAAAATTATATTTTTGAAGTGACGTCCCTCACGTTGCTGACATTCTTAATCCGGAGTTGCATATTTTCAAAAAGTTGGTGACAAATTGCTCGCGGAATGACGTTTATTGACAATTTTGGTCAGTGGACAATCCCCGACAGAGACATCAACGTCGTCTTCATTCTCCTAAGCTTTTTGTGTGGACTGCAATATCAGCAAGTAAAATTATTGGTCCATATATTTTTGAAAATGAAAGAGGAGTTGCCGCACGGTAAGAGCTAATAACTATTATAAAATGTTACAGGGATTGTTAGTCCCAGCTGTTCTACAATTTGAAAGACATAATGCTACGACCTGGTTTTAACAAGATCGAGCCACCTGCCACACTGCCACAGTATCCATAGGTTTGTTAAAAGAAATGTTTCCTGAAAGACTCATCTCATGAAGGGGTGATATTTCGTTGCCCTCTCGGAGCCTGGACCTTACTTCAAATGATTATTTTCTGGTTAGTTACCTAAAATCATGGGTCTATGAAAATAATTCAACCACGTTGGACTAGCTTAAATAAAACATTGTGTGTAGGGACACGGTATCGAATAGAAACTATCGATTCTGTACTCATGAGTTGTATCGAATAAAAAGTATAGTACTCATAAATGTATCGAAACAAAAGTATCGAAACTGCTAAGTATCGAGTACTTTTTTGGAGCCTAATAACGTACGCGTCAGAACTCTCAGAACATCAATATCAGTTAGTAAATAAAAATAAAAGGTTTTGATACCCAAATTTATTACAATATTAAAGAGATTACAATAATAAGACACTGTAACTTTACAAATTTTAAACTTTATGAAAAAGAACTATTAATTTAGGCACACATTAAAGTTCCCATTCCTCTTCCGTACAATCACTTAGAAATAAGAGGTTATCAAGCCGTTTTGTCGATAGGCGGTTTCGGATTTTTGTTATAGTACTTCTTGCCTTAGAGAATAATCTTTTTGAGGGCACTGACGTCACTGGAATTGACAAATATTTTTGTGCCAACTTGTATAATTTTGGGAAAGCAACTTTTATATCTTCCCATTGTTTCAAAGGATCTAAGGAAAGTGGCGAAACCTGTGCAGACAAGTAATAGGTTATTTCATCATCATCATCCTTTGTTTTGGACTGGAATGAAGATGTAGAACATTTTTTTTGTTTTGTTTTTCTGTATGCGCTAACTTCTTATAATGACTCCAAAAATCGTATGTTGTTTCAACAGAAGAATCGCTGTCAGCTTCACTACTAATAATACTGGAACTGAAAGTGGTAGTAATAAATCGTCTGAGTAAAGTAATAGTCTTTGTACACGTTCTAGCATCTTGAAAGTGAATATTTTTTAATCTTGGATCCAGTAAACATGAGATTGCAATCAAATGATTGTCTTCAATATGTCCGAATCTGCGTTCTATCTGTTTCTTTATTTACTTTTTTACTATATTTATTACCCCATCATCGGTATTATTATCACAGCCTACACCTACAGCCACATCTACATCATTAGTCTGCGCCTTTAAACAGTTCATTGGTATTATTTTACTTATGGTCACATATTGTTCACCCGATAGCTCTTTGGTTACATATTCCAGTGGTTTCAATATTAAAAACAAATTTTTATATTATGCATTTCTACAGCCAAAGATGTGGGTGGTGCTTTAACATTAAAATTTGATGAATATCGGCGCTAATTCTATGTATCTCTGGAGCATATAATAGACAGAATTTCAACGAGTTTTAACAACTAAAATCAGTTTGAGAGGTTGAGAGCCTGTGTGCTTTTGACGTAGAATCGCTGAGAATTACACTGCTCTTAAAAAATTTGACGATATCTCGTACTTTACTTACTAATGAAATGAAATCATTGTTATTTTAAGTATTATTATTAAGTATATTTATATATGTTACGCTATACTATAACTGCCATTATTTAGTTCCCACCCGTCATTGAGTCAACACGTGTCTAGAGTTACATAAAGATTATTAACAATAATACCGTATTTAAAAAACAGAGCCGTATTTTAGAAAAACAGTGCCGTATTTAGAAAAACAGTGCCGTATTTTAGAAAAACAGTGCTGTATTTTAGAAAAACAGTGCCGTATTTTAGAAAAACAGTGCTGTATTTTAGAAAAACAGTGCCGTATTTTAGAAAAACAGTGCTGTATTTTAGAAAACAGTGCCGTATTTTAGAAAAACGGTGCCGTATTTTAGAAAAACAGTGCCGTATTTAGAAACACAGTGCTGTATTTTAGAAAAACGGTGCCGTATTTTAGAAAAACAGTGCTGTATTTTAGAAAAACAGTGCCGTATTTTAGAAAAACGGTGCCGTATTTAGAAAAACCGTGCCGTATTTTAGAAAAACGGTGCCGTATTTTAAAAAAACAGTGCTGTATTTTAGAAAAACAGTGCCGTATTTTAGAAAAACAGTGCCGTATTTAGAAAAACGGTGCCGTATTTAAAAATAAAGACCGTTATCGCTTAAGCTAATTATTAAAAATATATCTTTACCATGGATTTGGACAAGTTGGACAAGGATGTGAGGCGTAAAATAATTGAAGCTTCCAATAGTATTCGAAAAAATACCTGGATTTAAAGAAGCAGCAACGTGAGAATGGCGAGCTAGAGTTCGACACGAATGATGATCAGCGCTCAGAAGATAAGCGGAGTTTGCAAGAAGATAAACTCCTTAATAAATATTCGCGTAGTGTAAAAAAATTATATGATTCAATAAAAGCTGGTCGTTATGCGAATGCTGTTATATTGGAAAATACGTATAAATCTTTGGCAGAAATAATATCCAAATCAATACAAAACACTCAATCTGGTAAACAACCATTTATACCAAAGTCCTTAAAAAGACGTCAAAGCGAAAATTTTACTCATACAGTAATAAAGAAAGCACGAACTCCTCTTACTTTGCTAGCCCCGTTAAAAAACAAGACGATATAGCTGAACAAGAACAAGAATATATGGATGATGAGCCGTCGGAAGATGATACAAATGATGGAAGAAGGCGAAACAGAGGAAACTGATTTAAACAGAACTATCTATGAGCACCAACCTGAAGAAAGTTACTTTGATGATGATGACTTTAGAGTCGACCCACAATTTAATCCTGTTCAGATTGATAGTATTCCGGAAGAATCCTTTCGAGAATATCTAGATCAGTATGATCCGCTACCTAGAGAATATGTGGAAGGTTTTATAAAAGATACGGAAAACGAGTACGATCGAAACTATTTAAAACATGATATGGCTACTGATCATCTAACTTTCGGTGATTCTCGACTTTAATTTAACGGCCCAGATATTTATGTTAAAGGGGAAAAATTTATTGGAAGTCCTGGTCTATATGAACTTATATTCAAGACCAATCCGTTAAAAAACAAATTTACAGCACTAGACGAGCGAGCATTTGCAAAATTGGTTTTGCTAACGAATGCTAGTAAGAGAAACTTTAATGAAAACGAACAGCATGTTGGCAACAGAGGTGTCAAGTACATGTTAACAATTAAACCATTACTCGAACGTATAAAAGAGGAGAGAATAAGAAAACAAAAAGAACGCGATAAACAGTTGCGAATTACAAGAGCACAAAATACTCAAGGCTATGGTTTACCAATTGATACTCAAATTAAAATATTTAACAATAATAAAACTGATTATATTTACTGGGATGATCCAAATGAGCTGGTGGATAGATTAAGATTGTTAATGGCTAGCAAGCAAGTGGGTAATAATAACCATCAAAATGAGATTATGAGTATTATTGAAGAGTTAAAGAAAGCCGATATTATTGAATAAAAAAGTTGATTTAGTAACATAACATCATTTTCAAGATGATTCTCGACAAATTCGGACGTAATTTAACTCATCCATATCATTTAGCAAAAAAGCTTAAAACGGAAGATGGTGTAAAGGATAAGCCCGAAAACAACTTGTATGGCTATATGAATATTATGTTGGTTTGCGAAAAGGGTTTGTCAAAACATCTTTTTATAAATGGCACAAAATTTGATTACTACAGGTTTCCCATTACAAGTGCAATTATTGAATATGTTAATATCGATACACCTGTTAAAACGTATATAAACGCAACAGCCTATGAAAAACCAAGCGAGTTGTTACACCAGAAATAATTATAAAGCTCTACACCTGCGCTTAAGCCCCCGCTTACACCCCCGCTTTAACCCAAGGTTTAAGCACGGAGGGCGCAGTGCCTAACATGTTAGGATTGATAACCTTGAAATCATTGGCGAAACGTCGTCGACTATCCTTTTGCCAAGTTTCATTATTCTAAGTTTAATAATAAGGCTACAATGACCGATTTACTATAGGGTTACCGTTCTAATCGCTAATTGTTATCTCTCAACTATCACATTAATTTATGACTATAGCGCAAGTATCCTACGCATGGCGGCAATTTTCTAAGTCACGTGATTTTTGACATGACAGGTGACATTTGACAGATGACACTTATGATTTGACAGGTAGTAGGGGCCACGCCCTAAACAACGCGTTGCGCAAGATTCCTAAATTTTAAATGACGTCAGAGATATTAGCATAATAAGCTCCTCCGGAGGACGGAGGTCCCTGAACGCACCAGCTTTCCCTACTAATAATAAAAACGGTATTTTTTTTGTGATAAGCAGTGTAGAAAAAATAACGTTTAATTGACTACAAACAATCGTATTTACTAAAGTAGCCTTTAACACGATTAAACCATATTATTTAAATTAGCTACAAATATTTTATTTATAAAAAATATAATTGACAAAAAAATACCATTTCTCTACACCCGTAAGTGCCAACTATTTATCATTATTAAATTTAATAACGGGATCAATTAACTTCTTTTTGTCTCAGTTTTAACATTTTCATATTTTCATGATTTGTTTTTTGTAATATTTATTTATTATAAATAATAGGTCATTACTTCATTAATTGTAATCTGCGATAAGCAGAGCACTTAATCAGTTTTAACAATAAAGCCAGAATAAAACACATTTTAGGTACGTCTCATGTACACAAAATTCGAACCCAAAACAACCAGGATTAAAAAGCATGGTCGCTTCCAACAGAACTGACTAACTTGTCAATCATTAAACCATATTACCATATCTCAAGGACAATCAAATTTTTCTAAGGACAACAATTTTGTTATCAAAGTGACTGATTTTTGAGGAGACTGATTGTCCGTCGGACATTTTTAAACTTTAAACTGTCCGATAGAATACAGTTAATTTTTCTTTTTTTTTCACCTTACAGTAAAGTTTAAATCAAATAATATTCAAAACACCTTAATTTATTAATAACTTACCTCAGTTATTTAAGTGTCTGGTTTTCCAAGAGACCCCCGAAGGACATTTTTAAAATTTTTTAAACTATAATCTGAGTGATAAAACATATTTTATTTATGGCATTTTTTTATGCTTACAGTAATATTTAAAACAAACACGATTTTAAAAATCCTTATTTATTTAAAAATGTAAATTACTTAAGTATTTCTTCTGGTTGTCCCACGGACACATTATAATATAGCCAACCACTTTTTATTGCGAAACTTGGTCGACTGAGGCCGCAGTTATGATAAAAAGATGATGAATGGTCGTAATCATTTACCAAGAATCCCACTTACCGACAGTCTACACATTACGCCATTAATATTTAAATTTCAAAAATATTGTTTGTCGGACGGACATACGGTGTGACAAAGTATTTCTGGGACTAAATATATATTTAAAAAATGCCAATTTAAAAGACTTTCTTAATAGGTAATATACCCATATATTAACTTTTAAAATTACAGTTATTTAAATAAAAGCGTTTTTCGTAATATGAAGTTATAGATACTATTGTTGCAAGGGGACCAAGAGTACTTATAAAACACATCTCTTTGAATTACTTGAAGAAGTAATAAAAAAGCCATTAATTAAACAAATAAAAACAATTATTTTTAGTTAAAAATTTGTGTTAATTAAAATTAATAAAAAAATCACGAATAAAACACTATATATTTTCTGTTCATCAGAGTGATTTCACGCTGAGACAAATAAAAGTTGATTGACCTAACAACACCTTTGTAATAATTTTTTTTAAATAAATAAGGACCTCAGTGGATAAAGGCAATATATCACTTTTACTTGTTTTAAGTAATTTGAGTTTGAACGTACATTTTTTTGTTTATATTTTTTTACGGATTTTACATAACAAGCAGACCAAATATTTATTTTTTATTTACAGAAAAAAATTACATATTTTAAGTTAAAATGGGCAAATATGAAAATGATAATGAGGGGAAGAGTACCATGTTTTATGGCGGACAAGTTGAAAAAGTGTCCCTCGGAACAAAGCAAATTAAGGTGGCGCCACAGTAGCCAGTGGACAGATTCTAGTATTTCTTTCCTTTTTCATTTTGTATTTTTCTGTCCCTTTTTTTGTATCTGACTCTAATTATTCATGCTCATTGGTTAAAATATTTTCACTGGCTACTGTGGCGCCACCTTAAGTTGCTCCTTTCGGACGGAGATTTTTAAATACATTCAGATGGTACTCCTTCCCTCCACCCTCCATATATCAGCTTATTGCAGTACCATATCAGAACTAAGCAAAATGTCACATGATTTCTTCATCCACTTACGTCTTCAAATAGTAGATTATATTAGATTAGATTGGGGATTGTAATCCTCTAACACCTGCTCAGGTTTATTGTGTATCCTTCATTCCTATGTTAGAGCACACTATCCAAGCCGGTCTTTTTAATCATACTTCATAAGCTTGATACTGGCTTCTTGGTAAATGTTCCTGCTTTAGGTTTTTTCTCACGCAGCCTTGCAAACCGCAGACGACAAAGGGCTTCACAGTATCATCATCTTTGTTTTGCGGTTTCTTCTTCTTCCTGGTAGAACCTGCATAGGTTTTCTTTTCCAGGCCTATTGTTTCCAGGTGTTTATTCAGTCTGCAATGACCTGTTAGTTGACCCACTATAATTTTTACTGCCTTCCGGTTGTAATTTAAAAGGTCTTTCGTAAATTCCGGCGAGTATGCCTTTATGATTTTTTTCTAATTCCCTGTATGAATATGTGAAGTGGCGGTAGGTTAAGCAGCACCTCCAGAGCTGCAGTAGGTGTCGTTTTTATGGCCCCTGTTATACATAGACAAGCAAGTCTTTGTATACTTTGTAATTGCCTTGTTGCCGTCTTTTGTAGCGTCTTTGCACCCCAGGCAATTGAAACGTAAGTTATCATTGGTCTAACAACCATTTTGTAGATCTACAGGTTCATTTTCGGGTCCCCAGTTTTTGCCGCAAAGTCTTCGGCATCTACCCAGGGTAATTTTTGCCTTCTAAGTGACTTTGCTTAGGTGTGGTCCCTAGGTCAATTTTTGGTCAAAGATGATTTCTAAATATTTGACCTCTTTTGAAAAGGGGATTTTCACTCCGTTAAACCTGAAATGTCCTAATCCTTGCAGCGCCCCTCTTTTTGTGAAAGAGACGGTTATTGTCTTATGAGGGTTGACTGAAAGTCCCTCCTATTTGCACCATTTATCATCGATGCCTGATATACAACGTGTCCAAGATAATGAGGGCCAGTATGGGTATTTTGGAAATGGTAAGAGATACGAAGTCGGTTAAAAGAGAAAAAGTTGAGGTTTTATGTGCCTAATAATATCCCGTTTAAATAGTTTTTAAATTCCGAATATTTTCGGAGATATCCGAAAAAAAACAAAAAATTAGAAATTTGTTTTATTTTTTTCCTAGTCTTATTTAA
The DNA here is from genome assembly GCA_014170235.1 of Listronotus bonariensis. Lineage (NCBI taxonomy): Eukaryota > Metazoa > Arthropoda > Insecta > Coleoptera > Curculionidae > Listronotus > Listronotus bonariensis. The sequence goes on from JACEGR010000265.1 coordinate 210,549, forward strand.
AATCGGATTTAACAATATATTGCACTTTTGCATTGCCACTTTTTCTGCTCTATCTAATGGTGGTATTTTATTTGAACTGCGACGTTTTGTTTTCGTAGGACTATCATCACCTATTTTTTTTTTAAATACGGTTCTGTTAATCTAATATTAATATTTAAAAGTCTATTTTAATACAGGGTGAAATTGTTCTTACTATTATTTTAAGTAGAGGTTGTTTAATATTTTTGGTGATTTTAATATAGATATTAGAAATACGGATGCTAAGTGCAGGGAGTTTTAGTCTTTGCTTAGTTCTTTTAATTTAAATCCGTCGATTTTAGAATATACACGAATATGCAGCACAACCAAAACATGGATTAATAACATTTTTACAAATGTACAAGAGTACAGGTCAGAAGTAATGGATACCCATATATCTGATCATACGGGACAGGTAATACATTTTAAAGTTGCTTCGGCTACTGGGCCCACTAATAAGGTAAGAAGGAGAGTTTTTAGTTCCCGTAATAAATAAAAAATTTAAGAAAATGCTTGGTGAACAAAACTGGAACAGTATTTTTAATGTAAATAAAACTGACATTGATACTCATTGGGAACATTTTATGAATTTTCCTATTCCTGTTTTTAACAACTGTTTCCCATATTCTCTATCAAAACAAAGTCAAAAAGACCCACTTTTAGCAATCCAGAGTTGGATGCATGTAAGAACGAGTTACACTTGTTAGTTCTTAGAAGATCTGACAACAGGTATATTGAAACATTTCGTTTGTGTTGGCAGAGATACAATAAATTTATTGAGTCCCGTAAGGACCTATATGAACGAGAAACCATTAATACTGACAATAAGTAAAGGAGCATGTGGAGAGTAGTTGGCGAAATTACAGGGAAGGGCAACATAAAACAAAATCTTATGTTAAAGGAAAATCCAGAACAAACAGCTGACAGTTTTAATAATTTTATTCTTAATGTGGTCGCGGAATTGGTAAAAACCTTGCCTTAGAAGCAATTTTTATGCAATTTTCCAAAAATAATAACACCATGTTTTTTACACCATTAACGATTGTTAAGAAAATTTAAATAATTTCTTAATTTAAAAACAATAATCTGGTAAAAAAATGTGCATATATGAATTAGCAGAGCCTTTATGTCATATAATAAATATATATTTTTTTAAACTGGCGTTTTTCCTAAAAATCTAAAACTAGCCTTAGTAAAGCCAATTTATAAGAAAGGAGATCAATCTTTACTACAAAACTATCGACCTATAAGTTTGATATCTCTTTTTTCCAAAATATTTGAAATAGCTATGGCTAAAAGACTTTTATTTTTTTTTATACAAACAAATTGTTTAGTAACACACAGCACGGGTATCTTGATAGAAAAAGGTTTTTCTCGAAATAAGGACGTATTTCATTGGGCATTTCACAGGGTAGCGTAATGGGTCCGATACTTTTTGTTTTATATATCAACGACATAACAAAGGAAGTGGTACAAGCAGGGCAACAACTTGTTAATTATGCGAACGATACCAACATCTTAGTAAAAGAAAAATCATTCAATGATCTTCTAAAGAGTTGGATTGCTAAGAATGGCCTCATATTGAATAATCAGAAAAAAATTACATTTGTTTTAGGACCCAGCAGAGGGACTTCGAGTTTTCAGAGACAGTAGTTCTAGGCTCGCGGAAAATAGAACTAGATAAAACTGCAAAGTTTCTGGGTAGTTTATCTTGATCAAAATCTTAGCTGGAATTATAATGTTAGCATGTCGAAAATTATTTTTTTCTGTTACTCGATGCGAGTGCTTGCATATTATTTAAGTGTCAGTACCTTGAGAAGTGTATATTTTGCAAACTTTTAGTCTCGAATGAAGTTTGGGGTGATCTTTTGGGGAGGAACAACTGAAAGTCAAAGAGTATTCCTTGTGCAAAAAACGTTATACTTATTTTGCATTTAGTACAGACGATTATGTAGGGGCAGATTTCGGGAACTGAATATGGTGTGTGTATCTATGAGTGTTTGTTATTTTTATTTAAAAATTAAGATAAGTTTAGGCAATGTGAAATGATTCACGATCATTAAAAGTGGTTTACTGGTTACTCTTTGCCACAACATAGACTGACCGTAACGGAAAAATTCCCTACATATTCGTGTATAAACTTTTTAATCTGCTTCCTAATAAAATATTACTTTGTTACATTAGGCACGCTATGGGCCTTTTGTGACGCCATTTTATTTTACTGTGCACTGATTTTTATACTGTACAAATCTTCTGAATAAAGAGATTTAATATTATTATTATTATTATTATTATTGTTATTATATAGGCTTAAATATGTAAATTTAGAAAATATTGTAGTTTTTTTAGAAAAATAGAAAATTTAGGACATTTTTCATAACCCTACCATTTTTTCAATTTTGATTTTTTAAAGTTGCTTGGCCAGGCAATTACCGAATAGATAATATTTTTATATTTTATTAATTAAATTAATTTTGATTATACAGGGTGTCAAAAAACAGAGGTAATACCTCAAAAAATCATTGCTTTGAGCCCTCTAATACCTAGACATCTCCTTTGGGTTAACCTATACCTAAGTAGAGCAGTTTTTCAATATTTTTAATTTAATTTTTCTTTCAAAAAAATGTTACATTTTAAATCATGGTAGCTTTACTAAGTGCCCGAGAAATGCAGTTTATTGTTCTATCAGAACAGCCATTTACACAACACTTTTTTATTCTTGTTAGGTTGCAATTTCTTCAATTATGACAAATAAAATTGGAAACACATAAGAATCAGACTTTCCATATGCATTTGGTCCATTTTTAAAAATTTTTAAACAAAGATGGCAATGCAAACTAATTATAAACCTATACAATATTATGCCATAAACAGCATTCCAAATTCATTTTGTCCTATGTCAAATAAATGAAAAAAATTATTGGACTTTCTATATGCCATATGTCAATTAGCGGCAGACAAAATAACAGAAGTTTGTCCATGTAGCGTAGACTTATTGCCATTTGTTTATCGTAGCACATGTTGCTTATTCTTTCTAGTGCGGTGAGCGATATGACCATCCAGTTAACGAAGCTGATACTGACGACAGCGAAGCTGAATGCTATAATAATGACGACTGTGATATTTTGACATAAATTAGTAATTTAATTATTATTCTTTATTTTCAAAACAAATTACAAGTCTTATATAGCTACTTAAGTTTTTTTACATCCTTACTACAAAGTCAGTCATGCCGCTTTTTGTAGACAATCTAAATGCAGTTTGTCCAACAATTTACAAAAATAAAGATAAAAGATAAAATCAATACTAGAATTTTCGGTATTCTATGTGCATGATTTTTAATCTATTTTTTAAGTATATTAATTTTTCGATTAATTTCTTGCCAAACAAGTAGCAGTTTTTCTTTATGTACCAAAATTACAAAAAAAAAAAATGGACAAAATGCATATAGAAAGTCTGCTCCTCACATATTTTCACAACATAACTTTCAAAACAACGCTAATGTAAAACATATATTCTAGACGCCAATGACTTGATCGTCAGCTGACAAAATATAGTGACTTTACCCAATATTACCAATTTTTTCCTGTTACTTAGTCTTCCTCGTGTCCCCGACCTCGAACAATCTAAACTCGGGTTTATGTATTATGTCGTAACCCTTTCCAGATAACCGACTGGTTGATTAAATGGTGAAAACTTTCAGGTTCCCCAGATAAGTATAATAAAAAAAGAAGTTTAATTTGGAAATATTTTGCTGTCATGACTAATGAAAAAGCACTATGTGAATTATGTAACCTTGCAATTTCATACAAATCAACAATAACTAATTTAAAAAGACATCTTCGAAGAAAACACCTGGATATGGCAGATCAACTGGAGTAGCTAGTTATTCACAGTTAATTTTACTAGTTATACAAGGTGTTTCCTAATTGCGGTAAGAAAATTGAAGGGTTTATCTGTAAGCCAATTTTATGGAAAAAGGGTCATATAAACGTAGGTTGTAGGGCGTTAAACTTTAAAAATAAAATCTGGGTTTTAATAATATCTTAAATATGCCCTATCCAATTTTAATAAATTTTGCCTCTGATATTTGTTAAAATAGGCAGTTTATTTAGCCCTAAACTAATTTTATTTAGTAAGAGCAGTGGCGGCGTGGGACGCATATTACCATATAATATTGACAAGAAAATGAACGTCACTTCCTTTTTTTTCAACTTTTATATTTTTTTCCGGATGAAACACCTTAAAATTAATTTTTTATGTCTTCATATTTTTACGTAAAATCTGCTAAACTGCATCCTGAACCATACAATGGTATTTTTTTCTTTTAAAAATTCATTGTTATAACTTTTACTAGCAATTATGTAAGAACAAAAACAAATACTTAATTAAACAAGGTTTATATCCAGTCAAACAAATTTTAGTAAAAAAGGTGTTTTAGATGTTATAGAAACACCTCGTATCTTGGGCATGAAAAATTTAAGGACCTATGTTTATAAAAACTTTTTTCATAAAATTGGCTTAAGAATACGCCCTTAAATTTTCTTGCTGCAATTAGGAAATACGCTGTATAAGAAAATTACTTCACAGTCTAAATCAGAAAAAGATCATATTATTATAAGTAAGCCGTTTCATTTTTTTTTAATCAAACTTAGTACTTTTAAAAGTAAAAGAAATACGAAGGCATATTCCTTGTATTTGTGTTTTTTTTGTCAAAGTATATAAAAAGTATTTTTGTAATAGCTCTAACATGTGTCTACAGACATCTAATATTTTTGTAAGTATAGTTAATAATACATATCTGATTTGAAAAAATACATGATTTATTTGTAATTTTATTTAAACCAAATTAATAGGTTATCTACATATGTACTTGTATTTGTTTTATTGGTAATAAACAATATTAAAACCCGTATTTTTTGTGATAAGTAGTGCAGAAAAAACAGCACGATCATTTTACTGATCGATCGTATTTTCTAAAGTGGCCTTCAACACAACCAAACCATGTTATTTAAATTAACTACGAATAGTTTGTTTATTTAAAGAAAAATATAATTGACCGAAAAAATCATGTTTCTACACCCGTAAGTGCTAACATTTATTAATATAAAATTTAATAACAACACCTTTATTATACTTTTTTTTAATAAATGAAAAGTAATACAAATAATTATTAATTAACTGACTTTAAAAACGCAATTATTCTGGCGTTTGTGGTTCGATTTTTATTTTTTTTATTTAAAAGATGCAAAAAAGTCAGGATCGCAAAAGAGGAAGGTATTAGAACTACTAGACCCATTTTTTCTCTTTGCCGTACGTTGTCCGAGCGGCAAAGCTGCCTCTAGAAAAGTATATGCCAAGAAAAAAAAGAGATAAGAGGCGCATTGAAAATCAACAATTTTGGGGTAAAATTTACCCTTTTACCGAGCCAAAAAAGGTACTAGTAGAGTAAGAGTAATAATAATAGACTTAAAAGCAAAAGCAATTTAAACAATAAACATTAAAAAAATTAAACTTACTTAAAGAAAAATGATAAGACTTTCTAAAAAGTTAATAATAAAAATGAAAAAAATAATAAAAAAGGAAGTCGGGTAATGACATATTATGTGCTAAACTATCTGATGTTAAAAACTAAATAAAGAAAAGCTTTTTATACTTTAATATCAAAATGTTATTACCCGACTTCTTTTTTATTTTTTACTTTTAGTAAGTTTTATAATTTTTTATATATATATAATATTTTATAACTTTTATTCTTTTTAAAAATGTTTATTTTGGTATAATTGTAGGAATAATTAAAAATTAACGCTTAGCCTTTGCTAATGAATAGTAGGTTTGTATTTTTAAATTTTTAATTGTTTATTAGAAGGCTAAACAAAGTTTATTTGTATAATTAGCAGGTCAAAGAATATTTTTTACTAATTTTATCATTTTAATTAAGAATTTTTTTTTACTATTTATTATTCTAAATTATTTTTCAGGTTATACATTTTCCATTAGTTTTAGTATGCGTTTTTTTAAGCTTGATTGTTTGTTTATGATATTATGTTCCTTAAATATTTATTTATTTTTTTATTAATTGTATTAAATAAATTACTATGTACTTTTATACGTTAAAGGTAAGTTTAGCTCAGACCAGTGGTTTCTTATAATAAATTGGTCACGGATCCATCGTAAAATTTTATTTGCATCAAGCGCTAATAATATTAGTATTTTAAACAATATTTATAATATTTTCAATAATTGTAGTATGGTCAGAAAAAAATTTAAAATACCACTACGACATACCATTTTTTAGCCCGTTCTTAAGATGACAACCTTCTAGGATAATGCATTAGATCATGACTTCCCGCCTATCGTTGCTTCAATCTAATATAGAGTATCTGCTTCTTTTTTATTATAAAGTTTCTTTTTCCGTATATTATAAAGAAACCATTTAAAGTAGAACCCTTAAAGTTGGTCTTTGTTATTGTGATATAAATAAATACAGTGCATCCCAATTAAAGCGAGCACCCCGTATAATTCCGTTATTCTTTTACTTGTCAAGAAATCCCCCCAAAATAAGGGGACATATTTTTTTGGTAAAATTTAATTGTCCGAGCTTATCCCAATACAAATATTAAAGAGCAAACCCCCATTTCCGCCGAAAAAGCCTATTCACACACCTCCGGGGAGGAAGAATTGTCCACATTGCCCCACCCTCCGTACGGCTCTGTCAAGTGATACATCTTTACAAAAGTATTAAATTATCACGTTTTTTAAAATAGTGCGATAAAACGGTAAACTTTTGACCATCTTTTGGTCAATAACTTAAAATTTTATTGCACATTAAAAATTAAAATTATTTAGAGGTTAGATGCTAAAAATAGCAAATGTAGTGCCATTGTACGTAGAATAATATTTTCTAATAAAATAAATAAAAATATATCGGGTATCTCATCTAAAATCAGATAGTTTAGTTCGTTTCTGGCTAAACCGCAGGTAACAGTAATAGTCTAGGATCCGGCATTAAGAAAATATACCATCATCTGTTAATTGAATGAAATAATATTTTCTAGGCAGATTTTAATGTAGTGAATGCAAGTGAACAACATTTGCCAGCATAGGTCTGCTACAATTAATAATAATTAATTAATTAGAAGTTAATTTATTTATAATTGTTACCTTTACATGTTAATTGCATAAACCAATGATCAGCGGTGAACTAGCCTAGTTGGTTAGGTAGCAGCATTTAGCAGTGCATGCCTTGTCGACACTCTGGGTTCGTATTCCGCACTGGGTAATATTTTTTTATTTGTTATTCTCTTGTCTATTAGCAAAATTATGGTTACCATATTTAATTAAATAAAACCGAGCTGCTACCTAACCAACTAAGCTATTTCACAGCTGATCATTGGTTTATGCAATTAACATGTAAAGGTAACAATTATAAATAAATTAACTATTAATTAATTAATTATTATTAATTGTAGCAGACCTATGCTGGCAGATGTTGTTCACTTGCATTCCCTACATTAAAATCTGCCTAGGAAATATTATTTCATTTAATTAACAGATGAGGGTATATTTTCTTAATGTTGTTAAAGGGAGAATTTAAAACCCTTTAAGGTGATTATAGGGGGTGGCTTTATTTAATGGGAATGCACTGTATATGTATTTACAGGTCCCGCAATTTCTTAAATTAATTGTTTTTACGTGTTTTTTATAATCAAGAATTAACGAAAAATAATAGTAATATTGTAAAAAGCAGTGGGCGCGTGAGTGTCATATTTTTCATATATCGAGCGCCGGACGCTTTTCTAGAATAATACGAGTACCTATTTAGTTTATTATTGTTCTAAGATTATTTAAAAAATTATTTTCAATTTTTAGTTCATATGCTTGAAAAGCGTAGTTTTTTAAACTATATTTATTAAGACCACCTTTCGCACTCTTGAACAACTTTGATCTAGTTTTTATGCTTATATTAATATTATTTAAATAATTACCTAAGTATATTTAAAAAATATATATATTTATTACACAGTAATGTGGCATGCTGAATTAATTAACTAATCCATTCGTAGGGGTTATTTATTTTGATGTTGGCCAGAAAAAACCGAAAATTGTTATAGAAAACCATGATTTTTTACTGCGTAAAACTGAAACTAGCGCAACATCATGGATTTGTGCCCAGTACTATCATCCAAAAGGAGAAAGATGTAAAGTTCTAGTCACCACTACGAAAGGGGCAGCTTTCATTAATGGAAACCATAATCACCCTCCCAGGATAAAACCAGACAAGTTTAGTAATATGGTTCCCCATAATATTAAGCTTATTTATAAATAAATTATGTGTACCTTCTTTTAATTAGAAAAAAAAATTAATTATAAAACTCGCCCTATAATATTGCATTTGTTTTACGTCAACTGCTTTAAAGACATCAAAATTACCTTCAACCAAAAATAATCATGTATACAGCGTGTCTTCGAAAGTTCTTACCAAGTGGAAAACTGTTTAGTTTTTAACCTTACGAAAAAAGTGCCTCTTTATAAAAAGTCCCGCCTGACGAGAAAATACATTTCCACAAAAATAATTATGTCTTGGATGTACAGGGTGGCTTAAAAAATACTTATTTTCAAATTAATATACAGGGTATTTCCTTGCTACGGTACAAAACTTGTGTGATTTCTTATGTCATTTATAAAGAATAGTTCCTATAAACATGTGTCGGGAGTTGCTACATTTCTGAGATATATATAGAAAAGTCGGTATTTTATAAGTATCCTGAATACCCTTAAACCGATTTGGTTAAAATTTGGTACGAATGTTTAACGTAATAAAGTCATTGTAAAGCTCTAATTAGATTGACTTTATTGGGTCCAGTGGCGTGTCAGTGGGCACCACAACCAGTCTTATTAAATGTAAAGCTATGCCACTGGCTTTTTGTAGCTTTTATATATTTTTTTTATATGAAGCAACTCAAAATATATTTTTTTAGTGTCGTACATTTTTTTGTACCTGGCTTCGTATAAAAAGTATTGATAAAATACCGTCTTAAAAAAATAGAAATTGACGCCCTATAATCAACTTGTGACATATGTTTATAGAACCTTTCTTCATAAAAGGACATAAGAATTTACCCTTTAAAGTGTTGTATCGTAGTTAGAAAATGACCTGTATTTAAATTTGGAAACCAGTTTAGGCCATCCTGTACAGGGTGTCCCACCGGGAACTGCTGCGATCGATTTCCCGAAAAGTACGATTTTACTGCAAGAAACCCAACCCCAACTCATATTAAAGGCTTTTTAGAAGAAATTGATGGTTATGTAATGGCTTGCAAACGTCATTTTTGACCTAAAATTTAAAATTAATCAAAAACTGTTGGACGTAGGTATAGAACATTATTTATAAATTATGTTTACAATTTTACGCAGAATCTAAAAAGTAAATAACATATAGGGTGTTCCATTTAAAATAGGGAAGTTGGTATTAACTATCGGTATAACCGGAAGTAGTGGAGCTGTCAAAATATTTTAATTGTATATCCCTCACTAACTTTATAATATTTATAAATATTCAAAATTTTCCAAAGCGTACTTTTAAAGAAATTGATTGCGGCAGTTCCCGATGGGACACCCTGTACATCCAACACACAAATGTCTTTGTGGAAATGTATTTTCTCATTTAGCAGGTTTTTTTTTTATCAGGAGGCACTTTTTTCGTAAAGTTTATAATTGAAAAGTTTCTTATTTGGTTAGAACTTCCGAGGACACGCTGTATTTAATTTGACAATATATAAAATTAAAAAGTACTTGAAAGCTAAATTTAATCCTCCCTGAGAGACTATTTTATTTAGTTTTACCGGATTTTGGTTTTTAAAATTATATAAGAAAAACAAACCAAAATATAGGGACCATTTTACGTTAAATTGTATAAAATAAACTGCAATTGTCTTTGATCAAATATAATACATTTTTTATAAACGTAATTTATAAGTATTCTCATTTTGATTTAAATTCTGAACTTTTGTATAAGTTTTATTTTTAATAATAATTCAAAATAATTAATTTAATATATTTATCTATATTTAAAAAAATAAATAAAATAAGTTGAATATAATAGATTTATTAATAGTTTCAATATACAGGGTGTTTCTGCTCAGTGACTTCTCGGCGGCACATAGGCGAAGCTTTTTTACTTTTTCTCCTATTATGCTTACATTTTAAGAACACTATTTTCATTTCCTTGAGCACACAAAAGGCATGGGTGATTTGTTTCTTTTTAAAAACTAGGTATTATAATTTTCTATTAGCAATTTTGTAACAACAACAAATACTATATTAAATTAGGTTTATATTTAGACCAACATTTTTACTAAAATACCTGCGTAAGTTAAACGATTTTTACACCTCTTTGGGAACGAGGAATTTGCAGACTTATGCCAATATGGACTTTTGGTCATAAAATTACTTAAAGAATTGCCTGTAAGAAGTAATTACTAAATTTTGAGAACACCCTGTATATTTTGTAATGTAAACGAAAAAAAAACTGACCACAAATCCCACTAAAGTGACGACTGAAATAACCGATTTCGAACATATGTAATAGATAAGGACTATTTTTTAGGTTAGTTATTTTATTATTAATTTAAAATAACTATTTAAATTGCAAGTATAAAAAAGTGTTAGTTATTACTGGTTCCTTATCCTCTATTATCTGATGAAATTAATTCTGCACATATACTACTACTTTTAGATGTTGTCTATTTTGACATGGGAACCAAGAATCCTAAAATAATACTTGATAATCAAGATTTTCTTCTGATAGATAGAAAACCTGATAAGACCATATGGCGGTGCTGCCAGTATTATTATGCCAAAGAGTTTAGATGCAAAGCGAAAATAATAACCAGTGGTCGAGTAGTCACTCTGGATGGAGAACATAACCACAAAATCAATCCCAAAACGAAATACAGATATGAATCTTTGGTTTCTCAAAAGTAACGGTAGTACGGGATAAGCAATAATTTTACTTTATAGCGGTACTCAAAAACTTTTAAGGTTTCATTTTAAGAATTTAAAAATGTAATAAGTAGTAGATCTTTAACTTGTATCTGATAGATAATTATACTTTCTGTTGCTTAAATTTTTAATAAAATAAAAAATATACAAAGTGGCCGTTTGAAAATAAACCACAACTAACTTTGGGCACTCCAGGTCATTTAATAAAAAATGCAGTGACCCGTCATTTTTAGATGTAAGGTGGAAACATTTTTTGCTACTTTCACCCCTTGAACTGCAACCGTCAAGCAGGTGTAAGACCCCAAAATCTAAAATGGAAAGAGAGTTAAGTGATGCCTTATTTTAAAGGTGTCTTGACCCTGATTACAACTACCAAGGACTCAATTCTGCTAAATTGAACTCATTCGTTCGCTGAACGTATTCGTTCCGGGAGCGTATAACCTTCATCTGTTTTTTTTTAACGAACGAATAACCTTCACTTGTTTTTTGAAACAGGCGGTCATAAAATAGAAATCTGTATTACCATCTGACATCTGACAAAATTCAAAGTCATAACATAACCTAAAATTCCTTTAATGTGAAATTAAAGTTGAAAAAATCAGTTAACTAAGCTATTAAAAACAAAGTATACACTTTAATTGAAATACAAGAAGCAAATTAATAATTAACATGGTCCTCCGCAGCCAGAATAATCATTCGTAAGCAAAATAGTTCCTAAATCACATAACCTATAACCAAAAAGGTTCGTGAAGCGATCTCCTGCAGCTCCGTCGGCGCAAAAGCGCAAAAGTGCGTGAAAGCGTTAGCCTGAAGCTCATTTGGAGTAAAATGAATATGTATATTTAAGCTAAACAATAAATCCATTTAAAAAAGTTAAATGTAAAAGTTATCAACTTTAAAAAACCGACAACTTATGTCATAACCATTTTTACCCTAACCTCAAAAAACTGTTTTTTTGGTTTTAAATTTTTATTTTTACAAAAATAATTTAAATAAGCTAAAATTTATAGCAAATGTACTTTATACTATTCTAAATATACTGATTTTTTTGTCATGAATAACTATTATGAAAACTTGGTGAAAATTTTCAACCGCCATTTGGATTTAATTTTTTCGTCAAAAATGGTCCGCTAAGGGCTCATTTTGTATTTATTTTCTCTCTCTAATTTTTTAATAAATACAATAAAAAATATATACTTCAATTAATAAAAAAAATGGAAAAAAAATAAAAACCAGAAAAATTAAAAAGTTCATATTATTTATTAAAACTATAATTACGAAGAATTTTTGAATATTTTGAAGAGTTTAGAAACATTTTCAATTATGAAAATTGGATTACAGGTATACAGTGTGTCCCAGGATGGGTGTTACAAGAGGTTAAAAATAAGTTTTTTCACTTTCCATAGCTAGGTTGTTTACATTTTTTTTCAGTATATTTTGCTTTATATGGGATTGAGATTGTTTTTTTCGTCGCTACAATAAACTGCAATTAATTTAGAGTGTATTGCAACGATTTTTACCGCAGTATTATTTTTTTTCCCAGTTTAAAACAATAATTATTAGGTAAGCTGCGTAATTATTGGTACTACAAAAAATGAACTATACTACATTTAATGGTATGGTTTGTAGTTTTTGTGCGTTTCTGAACAAGTTTTTTGACTTCCATAGCTATGTTATTTTTATTTTTTATTTAATATTTTTTTCTTATATGGGATTCGGATTTTTTTCGTCGCTACAATAAACTACAATCAATTTCAATTGTGTCCCAAAAGTTTTTAAAGCAGTTTAATTTTTTTTTCTGGTTTAGGACAATATTAATTAGGTTAGTTGCGTAAATATTGGTACCACAAAAAATGGACTACACTACATTTAATAGTACGGTTTGTAGTTTTCGAGCGTTTTTTTAGCAAGTTTTTTTGACTTTCCATAGCTATGTTATTCTTAATTTTTTTATAATATTTTCGGACTTATATGGGTTTAAGATTTTTTTCGTCGCTGTAATAAACTACAATCAATTTAGAGTGTATTCCAAAATTTTTAACGCAGTATTATTTATTTTTCTGGTTTAGATTAATATTATTTGGGTTAGCAGCGTAATTATTAGTACTACCAAAAATGAACTTTTCTACATTTAATGGTATGGTTTGTAGTTTTCGAACGTTTTTCAGCAAGCTTTCTTGACTTTCCATAGCTATGTTATTGTTATTTTTTTTTATAATATTTTTTGACTAATAAGGGATTGAGATTTTTTCGTCGCTATAATAAACTACAATCAATTTAGAGTGTATTCCAAAATTTTTAACGCAGTGTTATTTATTTTTCTGGCTTAGAACAATATTAATTAGGTAAGCTGCGTAATTATTGGTACTACAAAAAAATGAACTTTACTACAATCATTAATACCGTTTGTAGGTAATAATGAGCAAAAAAGTAGGTTTTTTCCAAAGCGGGTTGCAGCGTGATTGAGCTCTAAGTTAGCATTTTAGCTTTATTGTTTATATTGCGTAATAGATATCGGACCGATTGAAAGTTGCGTTTAGAAATTATGACGGTGAATGGCGTTACCCTAAGGGTGAGGCTTCTCGTACCCCTAAACATTTTTAAGAGTTTTAACTTTTAATTAACTACTTAATGTTTATTTATGTCATTATTTTTAATCCAATTACAAATAAACGGATATCGTTAGATTTGTTAAAAAAAATTTAAAAAAGGTGCTTGTCTAAAAATATACAGCGTGTCTACTTAAGTTAGCACCATATGGAAAACTTTTTATTATTAATTTTACGAAAAAAGTTATGCCTATAAAAAATTCTGCATACTCTAAAACCTAAAATGCAATCTTTAAACATAATTTTTTTACAGTGGTATATGAGGTATGTGAAAAAATATAAATTTCGTTCATAAGGTTCATAATATTAAATATTTTTATAAGGATAAGATGTTTAGGATTTTAAATACCTTTCAAATACGCAAACTGGTTTATTTTGCAAATAGTAAATGAAAGTGAGTCTTTTAATATCTTAGCAAAGACAGTACAAAGAACTATGTTCTAGTAGCCATAAGAGCTATAACCAGCAAAAAACCCTCACTGCGGAAGAAGAACGTAAAGCTAACACCCCCACAATTTGCATTAGATCACCGTAACTGGACAGTGCAGGATTGGAAAAAAGTACTGTTCAGCGATTCTAGTAATGGATTGTTCAGCGACCAAAGGGCCAAAGGGGGTGCTTTTCTTCGTATGGTACTGGGCCCCTTTATCAAGTGGTAGAAAAATGGACCGGTTCATGAATCGTGATCTTCTGCGGGATGTAATCAAGCCATACACGTTTCAAAAAATGCCAGTTAATATTGTGTTTCAACGAAAAATTATCTTAAACAATCTTCAAAATTAGTAATAGAATGGTTCAAGCAAAAAAAATAACAATTTTAAAGTGGCCAGCCCAAAGTTCAGATCTAAATCCGATTGAAAATTTATGGGAACTTTTGGATCGCAAAATTCGTGACTGGAACGGTTAAAAATGCTGACAAGTTATTTTAAAAACTTATTTTTGCCTGGGACAGTATAGACAGAACAATAATAGAAAATTTATTTAAATTAATGCCTTCAAGAATGCAAGCAGTAGTTAATGCAAGAGAATATCACTATCACGAATTTATGAATATATTATCATTACTTATCTTGTGTCTGCACTATGCAACAATTTAGTTAATAGGATTTTACAATATCCGTAAACCAAGCAGAAATATTTTAAGTTATTAAAAGTTCCAATTAATATGGTCAATACTGTACGTACGTATTAAAAAAAAAAATTGAGGTTATTTTTTTAAATTAAATATGCCCTTGACCTAATTTTTTTAAACAACTCTATGGCGATACCTTTGTTTAAATGGGTACTATCTAATTTAATTAATATAAATGTTATTATAAAACAGTGTTTATCCGGTTAACAGATAGGTGATGGTCGCTTTCTATTCGGATCTCGTATCATAAACTTTACCGCTAACGTATAAAAAAATTATATAAAAAATTGTTCTTGAAAATGAACAAATTCGCATGTTTGCATGGTATATAATACTAAATATATTTTCTTTATGAAATTTTATTTTTGATATTATAAAAAATAAGGGTACCCTCTTTATTAATTTTTTTTTCACATACATACTTCTCATACGACTGCAAAAAATTAACATCTTATGATTACATTTATGGATTTAGACCATGCAGAACTTTAAAAAAAATAACTTTTTTCGTAAAATCAATAAGAACAAAGTTTTCCATATAGTGCGAAATACCGTGCTGATGAGAACCAAATACTTCGAAACCGGTCTGCGGTTGGTGATCTCAATTAGCTCTGAAAGAAAGACCTCTGGCTAGTGTGAAAATTTGCATCGCCAGATTGGATAGTACACAACGGATGCAAAGATTGCTTTGCAAAGAAAATTGCAAGTAGTAAGGAGTTTTTACTATCTCATTTTTGTAGAATAATTTAGATATGTTGTAAAAATGCTAACAATGCTTGTCATATTGTAAAATACATTTATATACAAAACATAATTTTCGCTATTTATAGTTTTTTTTGTATTATATAGATGTTTTAAATAATAAATTACTTTTTTTTAGCTTTAAGTTTTTAAAACACCATTTTCATTAAACTAATGATAATAAAAATAAAGCATAATAAAAACATTTTTTTTTGTAATTATTTCCTTGATTACTAATAAATAAATATGTATTTTGTTGTCATTATAATTTATTTTAGGCGTTATACATTTCGATATGGCTACAAAAACCCCAAAATAATTTTGGATAAAAATTCATTTATTGTTTTACGAAAAGAACCCACTAAGACTATTTGGATGTGTGCAAGATATTTTGGCAACAGAACTGATAGATGCAAAGCAAAGTTAGTAACTAGCGGAAGGGATGTATATGTTAGCGGGACTCATAATCACGAATTCACAGTTACTCAACCCATGAAGAATAGTTTGTCACAGCAAGTTAATATTATAAGGGCTGACAAAAATAAGTGTCAGTTTAAATAAGTCGTGGGTTTTTGACTTTTTCGAATACTAATCTTACATCTAACAGTTAAGGTATGTTTTTCCAAAATAAACATGCCCAGTTAAGAATATTGAAAAAAAATGCAAACAAAAGGTTGATAATAAAAGTCTTTAAGCTTAAATTTCAAATTTGTTCAAGTATAACTCTTTGCGGGCCTAAAAATATATATCGTAATCAGTGACGTTGCGTAAGAAATATCTGCCTTGAGTGAAGTCGTATACGCGTGGCCGTTTTTGTCGGCAAATGATCGTGGGTAAATAATAGAGGACCAAAACAAAAAGGTCCCTATCTTTCCTGCGAGGCCCTTTAGGCCTTAGGCGTAGGCGAAAAAAAAGGACATTACCCTTTTAAACCGTTTGTCTTTTTCATGGTATATATAATTATTATGCGAGGCCCCTTACATGACATATTACAATTACAGGCCAAAAAAGATCCGCCCCTTTCATTTTCTTCATTTTTATGTTATGTCCATGTGTCACATTTCATACCTTCACCTTACCGCGAGGCGCCTCAAGCGTGAAGCCGTAGGCTACCGCCAACACCTAACTACGCTACTGTTTGTAATTAAAAAAAAATTGGACATGTCTGCTTTTGTTTGAACTTTGACTGTTTTATTATATAATTTTTACTTTTACCGATGTAGTAGCCTATTTTACTTTTAAACTTTTTAGTTCTATGACGATCACATAAACCCCCTACCTTTAGGTGTAATTCTGTTTGATTCTGTTAAATTGACGTAATAATTATTAGGTACCCAAATTGAAATAAATAGAAAAAAACTAAAAAGTATACATCTTTAATTTCAATATAAACTAGTTATTTGCCAAAGAAATTATTACTCTGCCGTCCAACGGAAAAACTCCGTATGTGAATTTTTTTTCAAAAATTAGTTTTTCATATTTTTGTATTCTGTTAACTTAAATTGTTGTATTGTTGCAAAAAAAACAATATTTTTATAAAAAACAATATTTTTATAAAAAAACTACCTAAAAAATATAAATTTTGTCATTTTATACCTATGGTTAAAAAACGGGGTTCCAAACTAAACAATATCTTTAAGAGTTTTGCTCAGATTGAGCTGAAATTTTGAGAATATATTCTCTAAATGTTTAACAATAAGATAGGACAAAAAATAATTTGATTTAAAAACCCTTACCGCCTTCCTTAAATTTATATCTTATATGTAAATGGCAAGGAATTTTATAAGGCAAATCTTTAAACGCCGTTTTTCCATTGGACGGCAGTACTGGACTTTTTAATTTAAATTATTACAAAAGTGTTTTTCATGCAATATGAAAAAGTCTTGTTTTAATCGATGTTTATTTTTAAATAATATTATTTTACAAGACCCTCTATTATTTTAAAATTATTTACAAATTTAAATCAATAAAAACAATAAAATAAACTGCTGCTCAATTCAACTGCAACTGAAATTTTTTTTAGTAAATTTCAAATTGTTATTACTCTTAAATAAAATGCAATAGCAAAATGCCGCTTTTACCGTTTTGTAGGATAACTTTTTGGAAAAAAATGGCCATTTCACTTTATGTAAATTTTCTCTTGTTTTTATTCTACCCCAAATAGTAGTAGTAGTAATAGAAAAGTCCATTTTTTTACAAAAACTTTGTCAAGAGCGACATTCTACAAAAAAAAAAGTTTTTGTTTTTAAATTATATAGTGTTATTAGTAGACCATTTTAAAAAACAGATTTCGCAGATTTTTGATATCTGCTCCATTTTTCATGTTATAATTTTTTTTCAACAAATTGATTTTTTTATATTGTACTCCCCTGTATTTACCAGTTTATCACAGCGATTAATTTTTTAGATAATTTTAAATGTACATAAGTACCCTTTTAAAACAGCAAATGTAATAAAATTGTATTTTGGTAAAATATTAATTCTCAAAGTTTCAGTGAGCACCACATATTCTGTATTTAGGATTTTAATTGTTTCTTCACAATTTTTAGAAACTACGGACATTTATCTCGGGACGGTTTTTACTTTTTAAAAAAGTAATATGTTGCGTAGATATAATTCTGAATGCTCTTTTTACTTACCAGAGGATTATTGCATGGAAGTAATAATTTGTAATACGGGTTATTTTAGGGCATTTATCAGTTAGCTTAGCGTTAAATTTTTTAATCTTAGTAATTTAAGAAAAAATATACAGGGTGTAAAATTAAAACTTCCACATTTGTATTTTTTTAATGAAAAGCAGGGTGTGATGATTTTACGAAAAAGTTCAAATACACTTATGTTCGACTGTCCTAACTTATGAGATACAGGGTGTGAAACTTCAAAAAATATATACCTTTTTTTTATAATAACTGTGATACTACTCTACAAGTTTTAATAAAATTTGGTACACAGCCACTACACATTGGGGGCATATTTTAAAGTAAAATATTTTTATTTCTTTCAGTGGCGTTCGAGCGGGATTTAAATTATATATTTTTTTAAAGAAAATCATATTACGCCACTGCTTTTTTGAAACAAAAATTATTTTTATAATTTTCTTTTAAGCAAATTTGATATCATGTTATTCTTTTGATATATGAAGCATTTCTCGGCATGTTCATATATTGTAAAAATTGATAAAAATAACCCGTATTACAAATTATTACTTCCATGCAATAATCCTCTGGTAAGTAAAAAGAGCATTCAGAAGAAAAATTATATCTACTCCACTGATGACTTTTTCTAAAAAAATAAAAAACCGTCCCGAGATAAATGAGGAGCGACTGAGCAAAAAGCATTAAATCCGTTTTTGTCCTTTTTATATATGGACAAACGAAGTCGCTTCATTTTGTTTAATTTATCATATTAAATTAACTGAACTAAGCAATATGCGTTAAATCCAAATTTTCTTAAACGTTTTTAGTGTTTTAATCAAAAATATATATTTTGGATTTAATGCTTTTTGCTCAGTTGCTCCTCAAATGTCCGTAGTTTCTAAAAATTGTAAAGAAACAATTAAAATCTTAAATACAGAATATGTGGTGCTCACAGAAACTTTGGGAATTGATATTTTACCAAAATACAATTTAATTACATTTGCGACGCTACTGATGAGTTAATAATTTTTTTAGATATAAAATTCTAATACAGTTTTAAAAGGGTACTTATATACATTTAAAATTATCTAAAAAATTAATCGCCATGATAAACTGTTAAATACAGGGACTACAATATAAAAAAAAATCAATTTGTTGAAAAAAATTATAACATGAAAAATGGAGCAGATATCAAAAATCTGAGAAACTTGTTTTTTAAAATGGTCTACTAAATAACACTATATAATTTAAAAACAAAAACTATTTTTTTGTGTAGAATGTAGCTCTTGACAAAGTTTTTGTAAAAACGGACTTTTCTATTACACCCTGTAGAATAAAAACAAGAGAAAATTTACACAAAGTGAAATAGCCATTTTCTCCAAAAGTTATCCTACAAAATGGTAAAAGCCGCATTTTGCTATTGCATTTTATTTAAGAGTAATAACAATTTGAAATTTACTAAAAAATCCAGTTGCAGTTAAATTGAGCAGCAGTTTAGATGTAAAATGACATAAAACGATTTTGGATAAAATTTAGATTCCTATGTTTCTTTTTAAATAACTATTCCTTAGTTAATTTTATGCTTTACGGTTTATTATAACATATATTTTAAACAATAATGCAGTACTTTTTCTAAAACGATATTTTTCTAAATAATCCTTAACTCAGAATATTTAAGGCTATGTAAGCAGAAACATGAACGTAAAAACAATAATGAATAATTGGGGTTAGACAACACCTCACATATAATTAATGTAAAGTTAGTAAAAATAAAACCAAATTCTAACCATAAAAAAAATGTACAAATTTTGTATTTTAAAGGACAATTATAATTTGGAATTTATTTCTAAAGGACAAGTAGAATAAATTACACCTAAAAGATTTTGTATGTTATCAAATAAAGCAAATAAAATATACATGTTATTTTTTATTTTGTTTTTTTATATTTAGAAGTTCTTTATACTTAAAAATAAAGCAATAGTTTAAGCAATAAATCATTTGTGTTGGTTTCAAAAACACTGGATTACAAATTAAATAAAAAATGGTTTGTGCTGGATATCGGAACAAGATGTTTTTGCGTATTTTTTCCCGCTGAAAACGAATCTAAAATCATTATAAAGAAAAAATGTTTAAAATTATAAATTACTTTTAAATATGCAACTTTGTTCATATCCAAAAACAATTTTTTTAATTTTTTTTTCAGCAAAATTTAAAAAAAATAAGTTTGTACAGGGTGGCTCGAATTCGACGCTCATCATTGGGATTTCGGAAACCATAAGAGATACAGGATCGGTTAAATGGAGGCAAAGTTGCGGAATTTGTAAATTAGTGCATTATACATTTTTCTTGTTGTAATAACACTAATTTTAAAAAGTTTATTTAAAACTGTCCTATGACATTTATAATCATTAAATGTTTTGCATTAATGTACAAACCTAAATTTTCTCGATTTTGTCAGATTTTTTTTTTTTTGGATCTAAACAAAATTGCATCTTTAGAAGTAATGTTTAATTCTTAACATCTTTTCTTTATTACAATTTTTGATATTAGCTAAACTACAGGTACTTTACTCTTAAGCACAAATTACATTTTTGGCCAAACCTCGTAGATGACTGACACAATTTTATATCAGAATTTGATGATTGTCTTTTAGATTTTGGAGCATGCAGAACTTTTATTAAGGTTTTTTTTTTCGTAAAATTTATAATAAAAAAGTTTCTCATATGACGCCAGCTTACGTAGACACACTGTATGTAAACAGATTTTACAAGCGATATTTTTGATCAGGAATTTCTTTTTCTAAAAAATAAAACTTTTAGTCCATTTCTCTTATCCGGAATAGAGGTGACACAACTTAAAAAATAGATAACTTAAGTTATGTTTACATACATAATTAAAAATAGTTACTTATTTATGTTCTTTTTATAATTCACAAACGTGAGAAAAGTTTTCCGTTTGAAACTAACAGATGATCTAATTTTTTTTTGTTTTTGCCGATCAAAGTAGTTGGTTTTTGCATTATGTACTTGTAAATAGAATAAACACTTTTAAAATATTTAAATAAAATTTGTACCTTTGTACCGTAAAAAAATCTGGAATGTAAAATAGCAAAACAATAAAACTATTTTTAATCAAAACAAAATACCAAAATGCTATTTGTATTGAAATATCGTATAGTAAAATCCTGAATGTTTTATTTTAAAGGCTAGTTTTGTAGGAACAATGTCCACGGTTTATTTTGATGTTGGAAACAAAAATCCAAAAATTATCCTGGATGATCAGCCTTATCGAGTATTTAAAAAATACAATAATAAAACTGTATGGCGATGCAACCAGTACTTTGGCACCCGAACTGATAGATGTAAATCCAAGTTAACTACGACTGGGAGAACCATAATAGTAAGCAGTGATGCACATAATCATCAGATTATTGCTAAACGGGAAAAGTATTTTCAGAATATGCAGTGCCGAGATGTAACTATTATTCGAGCAAAAGATGATGACGAATATAGTAGTTTCTTAGAATAAAATATAGCCAAATATGCTTAAAGGTATGATTTTGTTTTAATTATTCCTTGTTTGCTTGTTAACCCGTGTTTGGTATACAAACCGTAACGTTTTATATTTAAAAGACTAAATAATTTTAAACTATTTGGATAACCCTGTGTTCAAATTAAGTGTGCGCCTTAAGTAAATGTGGTAATATTCAAAATAATAAATTATTTAAACTGGCAACTTTCAGATGAAAATTTGGAAAAACACAATTGACAAACGTGTTTTTCAGTTAAAGAGTAAAATAGTATTTTTAATGAAACACCATGATAGTTTAAAAATCTTCCAAATACTTTAATAAGAAATACTACATATCAAATTTATATTAGTGTTAGAAATATGGCCGTCTCCAGTACTTTGTTAGTAAAACAGCATTTTTAATAAACCATGTATTTTGTATTACCAATTAAAAGGAACCAGAGCCTTAAAAAATACCACATTTGATTGGTATATTTATCTCTTATAGTTTAGGAAAAATGGCCAAATCTCAAAAATAGATATAACCTCAGTTATATCTACGGTTTTAAGCTTGGTGTTTACAGCTAAGGGCTGTATACAGGGTGTCCAGTTACTTTACCGTACTTTAGGGGAGCAATTTACAATGAAAAATAAGAAAAAGGACTTCATATAAACATATTTTGTCTTTGTTTTCAAACTAGGAATAAAAAAATTAACAAATATTGTTTTTTATAATAACTTTTATACCAATTTATTATTATTAAAAAATTTGGGAGATATCTGCTATGCATCAGAAGACAATTTTGGGCATACAAGAAAAAAAAAACAAATTTGTCCCTGAGGTGTTAAAGGTAAATATATTTTTTAAAGAAAAAATGGTACGAATCTGCATTTTTAAAATTAAAAAATAATAATAAAATTCTCATTTAGTTTGGAATAAATTAATTTTTGTTGTTATTTTTAATATTGTTTTGACTTTTCTTTTATTTATTGTACGGGTTTCGCTTAAATAAACATAAACCATTTCTCGGCATGGTCATTTCGTATCGGTAATATTAAAATAAATTCCACAGTAAAAATGCCTTTTTTAATTATTTAGATAGAGATTTGACCATGCTTAGAAATGTTTCATATTTATTTATGCGAAAACCATCCATCAAATAAAAATCTAAAGATCGCATTTGGTTTTAAACTAAATGGAAAAATAAAAATATATATATTTTAGAAAAACGCACTGGTGAATTATTATTTTCCTAAAAAATAAATACCTAAAATCTCTCATGAACGACAGTGTTTTTTTTTGCTGTATGCCAAAAAAGTCTTCTGATGCATAGGAGAACCAAAATTTATATAAATATTGGAATTACTGACAATATTATTATTAAAAGAATAATTTTTAAAACTTTTTACCACCCGGTTGTTTAAAAACTAAGAAGTGATATACATATGTTGATATAAAGTTTTTTTATTTTATTTGTCATTGTAGAATTGCCCCTTAAAGTTTGTCAGTAGAGTTACCGGACATCCTGTATTTTTGAAAATTTTAAACAATTTTTAGATTTGAATGGTTATATGTCATGCTGTCGCTACACATTGGGCGAACTTGTAGCCGAATTATTTGTTGAAACATTTGGCAAACTATTTGTAAATAATATATGAACTGTCAGTTGATTTAAAACTTTAGTGGTTTCTTTGTAATATCTAAAAAATACGATATACAGTATGAAAATATGGCTTGGATGGGAAAATTTGAAATTTTTAAGGGTCCTATAAATACTTTTACTCGAAACCATGCCCGATTAAAATACGAAATCTCGCTAAATAAAACTGAAAGCGGAGTGTTTCGTATGGAAATAAGTGTGTTAAAAGTTGGTTCCATCAAGGCGAATGCAGACGAACTACCCGTCCACACAATGTTTGTTTGCGAAAGTTCATCGTAGTTGGGCCAGTGTTTGACGGCGGCATCAAAAACTTTAAAAAGTTAAACATGTCAAATGTGGTTATTTTTTAAAGCTCTTTTAACGATGAGAAAAGTGTATCATTAAAAAATGCTATTTTCTGGTCATCATTAATCACCTTAATTTCCCGAGAATGTTTTTAAAACTATTAAACATTGGATATATGTATAACATGGGGTATTTTTATTGAGGCTTTCAGAAATATCTTACAGATAATGATAAAATATACAAGGTGTTCTATTTTTTAGAAAATGTTTTTTACTTTGCAAGTGGAAAACACCATTGTCAATTGTTTTTCCAAATCTTTAATCTTGAAGAGTGTTAAATGCAACTATGGTAACGTAAATTTAACAGTTTCTTATTTTTACTAATAATAAAGCTACTAATGAAGGAAAACTAATTTTAATGAACTTGTATACTGGTGGACACCGCATTTATTAGACAGTCCATACCTCCTAGAGTATTAGACATATTTAAATGAAACTTGGTGTAGGTAAATTGTCTGGGAAAAAAAAGTTTTCGTTTGCATATTTTTTACTTTCCAGTCACTTCCAGTTTTACCGAAAATGGCACTAATTTTGAATTTTTAAGTGGAACAGCTTGTATACTTCACCATTTTTGTATTTCTCAGACAATTTTAAATCAGAATCTGATATTTTTACAAGTTTATAACCTACTTGATTTTTTAAAACCCATTTTTATTATTGCATCTAGGTGCCCATGATTGGACGCAAGTTAATAAAAGTACCCCAAATGATTTAAAAAATAATACAATCGCAAAGGTGGCTAGTATGAAAGATAGATATAAAACATGTTGGTAAACTGACATTTTTATTTTTAACCACTATTTTTAAATTGAGACCGTTTTTAGACGGACACTTTTTAAAAGGCAATTTTTCGACAAAAGTAACAATAGCAGTTTTTTGTAATTGCATTAAAAATTAATAAAGGATCACGGCCACCTTGATGCAATAATAACATGGTTATAAAAAAATCTAGTTGGCGCAAAAACTTTTAAAAATATCACATTCCGATTTAATTCTTAGGAATCCCAAAATGTAAAAATATACAAAGTGTTTTATTTTAAAACTAAAAATTAGAAAAGTAAGAAATATGCGAGTACTTTCTTCTCCCCATACCATTTATCTATACAAAGTATCATTTTGATATGTCCAATACTCTAGGAATTATGGCTTGTAATATATATGCGATAATACCCGTTATAGTGCCGATTTTTGACTCTTATACGTACGTGTAAATGACATACAGGATGTATCACGGTTTATGGTACCTCAAAAGTTTAAGGAAAAAGAGACATTGGATTTTCTTGAAAATTTGGCAAGGTAGGTAGTTGCTTTTGATCTAACGATCTACTATATTACTAATGATGCCGCTTATACCAAAAAGTAGCATCATTTTTGATATTTTAAAAGCTCCCTGTATATTTTCGTATTTTTAAACCCTCTATTATTTTTTAAATTCTTCTGCCTAACATTATCCTATACCTATCTCTAACGGGTTACTAGTTATGAACACTTTTCCACATTTTTTTGTTTAAAACACGTCTCCAATTAAATGGCTTTTATTACTCTATCTGCATTTGTGGAAATTTGAAATTTAGGATGTAGCATGTCAAGGTCCTCTACAGTGATTTTTATAAAGAAATTTGTTTTTAATTATACAGGGTCACTTAAAATTTCTGATTTTACTTTTACTTTAGATATAAAAAAGTTAAAAAGTCACTTTTTTATGAAATGCTCTGTATATTAACAAAGAATCTGAGGTATTATCAAAAGCATTTTTAAATGATGTGTTCCTACACCTAAATGTAATGGTTCCGATAATATAAGCAAAAGCAAGCAAGTTTCTTTAAGAATCAATATAGCCATGAAATGTCGTGATACACCAACTGTCAACTAATCATAATGTTTTTTTATTCACGACAATTTATGGCTATCTTTGTGCACTATCTATCCTATCCTTCTCTGGACCTAAAATCTAAGTTGTTTTATTTAGCAAAAACTTAAACATATTTTGTCTCCTTACCGTACTCAGGGGGGCAATGAGGGCAATTTCCCCACACCAAGAGCCCAAAAAGACCTCTTAAAGATGGATTGTTTGCTGGTTAGTTCTGGCGCCTAAGCAGCTTTGTTTCCTTACCTGGACTTTTTTTGGTTGTTGCTCCCCTTAAAATCACTTTCTGCGTACGGTCCTGCTTCCTACTACACGTATAGAAAGACAAGCATAGTTGGTTGACCTTTGTTACTGGAGTATTAAAACAAAGTTTTTTTTTTTTTAACAAATCATATCTAAATATGATTTATAATTTTTTTCTTAATGGCCAATCGCTGTTTACAACTGAAATAATTCAGAAATATTATTCTAGGTTTTATTTACTTTGATGTTGCTACAAAGAATCCAAAAATAATTCTGGACGATTACGAATACTTAATCTATAGAAAGGAAACCAACAAAACGGTATGGATGTGTACTCATTACTTCAGATCAAAAGAAAATAGATGCAAATCAAGATTGGTGACAACTGGCAGGATTGTTACTGTTAGCGCCGATTTTCATAATCATGGATGTATTTTTAAGAAGGATAGATACAAAAACATGCTATCACAGGCAGTTACTATTATAAGAGAGTCTAGCAAAGAATAGTTTTTAGGTTTAGCCAAAGGCCATGTTCTATTTTTGTCAAGACTGAGTTTTGTTGTAATCTAAAACGAACGTCATCTGTTTAGTAAATTATTACTGATTTTACTCATGTTTGGGGTCGTCTATTAATTACGTAAGGCTGGAAAGGGGGGAGGGGTTCGGAAAAAATCACTAAACATCACTAAAGGGGAGGGGTGTGGGAAAGATATCACGATTATTTATTTTTTTGTTGAAAAGCTTGCAATTTTAATGTCTCTGCTCTTTATTTTCTAAATTAAACGTACTTTAATTTAAAAATAATATTGGTAAAAAAACAAAAGTAATATATTTTCTACCAAAAACTACACTTGATAGGGAATGGGAATGGGGGGTTAGTTTAAAACCTCACCAATTATTACTAGGAGGGAAAGGGGGTTAAAATTTTGGTAAAAAACATTACGTAATTATTGGACGTCCCTTTTAAAAATTTAGGTAATAAGTTATCCTCATTACTATTGATTGTTATAGTAATTTTTATTAGCGTTATAAAATGTCTGCAATAAATTTGCACCAAAAACTGTGTGCCATAATTAAAGTCCTCTTCTTTAAAGCTTGCTGCGTCGGTAAAATATCATTTGTTTAGCTCGATCCTGTAAAAATACTTGTTTTAACGATCTTTTAGTTAACAACCTACTAAAGATCCACTTTTCTATTAGAGGTCGACAATTTCCTTTAGCGAAAGTAGCTAAACATGTTTCAGTAGCCCTTATCATTTAAGAACTAACGTAAAGTTAAGTAAATAAAAGAAAATTCCGCTAAATATTCCCAAAACAAACGTTTTTACGGTCTTTTGGGAAATTGTTAATATTTTAGGATGAAATACGGTGTAAAAATAGACATATTAGGGTGTCCGAAAAGGTGAGGTTAAAACTAGTAGGGGTAATAGAGTTAACCAAAATAATGTTAGTACTTCATATAAAAAAAGGTCTATCGCGCTTTGTTAAGGAGATATAGACCTTCAAAGTTAGAATATGACTTAGTTCAAGTATAACTTTAAAACTGTTGCTACAGTACCAATGATATTTGGGCATCCAAATAACCTCATATTATTGCTTTTTTCATAGGTAAACAACTTTTCAGTAAGTCGAGATTATACAGGGTTAAGTGATTTTTTTTCATTTTATGTATGCAGTTTTGACACAGTTGACAAATTTGATATTTTGCTTTGACCGTTTGAATCTCTCATCATTTTTGTACAAAAATAGTACGTTAATTGAATCGTTATTTGTACTGTTTTTCTAAAATCCAGACATACCAACATTTTGTATGTAATAAAAAACTTAATTTTTGAGAAAATTAATAAAATGTGGTAAAATTATTAAACATGATGTTTGTAAGCCTTTTAAACTTATAGTACAAGAAAAAGGCTGTTTTTATAATTTTACCATATTTTAATAATTTTCTCAAAAAATGGATTTTTGTTACATATAAAAAGCTGGTGTGTCTGGATTTAAAATTCAATTTTATAAACAATGGTCCAAGATATCGATTCAAATAAGGTATACTCTTTTGTACCAAAATGATAAAGGAATCAAACGGTCAATCCAAAATGTCAAATTTTTTCACCTGTGTCAAAAATAAATACAATAAATTTTAAAAAATCGTCTCATCCGGTATAATCCCGACTTACTGAACAACCGTTTACCAATGAAAAGAATAATCGGTATGAGGTTATTTAGTTGCCCAAGTATTACTGGTACTATAGCAACTGTTGCAACTGTTTAAAAGTTATAATTGGAATTAACTTATTTCATTTTAACTTTAAAGGCCAATATCTTTATAGCGAAGCGTAATAGAACTTTTTTTTAAATGAAGTACTAACACTATTTTGGCTCACTCTATCACCCCTATCATTTGTGGTCTCACCTTTCCGGACACACTGTATACAGAGCGTTTCTTAATAATGGACGAATATTAAGTGTCTACGAAAAATATAATGTAAAAATAGGATATTTTGCTCTATTAAAAAATTACATGTCATATTGGCTTAAAAGTACAGAATGACTAGGCCGATTGTTTTAGACAAAGCATTGTCGAATAGACAATAGAAAAGCCATAGGTTGATAGTGTCCTTTCAGCCCTGTGCCCACAATTACTTTTATGATAACTATTGATGACACTGGGCTTATTGATACACTAGCTATGATTCCCGGCTTCGCTCGGGAGTTGATATAAGATTACGTGGTAGTTGAAATAAAAAATAAACTATGATGTAAAAAGTAAATAAAAAAATTATTGAAAACAATTGCAATTGCTCGCAGCGCCCTTCGAAACGCAACCCAAATAACCGTTGTTCTGAATGAAGTTCAAATACTCGACAACAGATGGCGCCACTACACTTAAATTCCAAGTTGAAGGGTTGGAAGAGTCCTTATATCTTTAAAAATACGCCTTTTAGGGTAAAATGGGAACTTTCTTCTTCGAGGGGGATAAAGGGCTATAACACTATATAAGTCCCTTTATCGTATCGGGACTCCTTTTCAAGTTTTATCAACTTAGTTTTATTATATATAATAATAATGATAACGTGACCTCGATACCGTGTTATGGAAAAGAGGACTTTTAAAAGCTGAATTGTATGTAAAATATTTAAGCTGGTTCACTTGGAACGATTCTGTGTCAAATTTTCATGAAGAATGTGTTTTTAAATAATAAAGAATCAAGTAAAGGGAGGTTTATAAGGAGGTTAATAAATTTAAAGGGGTGTTCTCCAATAAAAAATAAGAAGAAAATTTTATATGAATATATGTCCTAAACGCCTTACTTCTGGAACTACAGGGTGTTAAATTTTAAAAAATAATCATTTTTTTAAACTTACTTTTACACCAATTAGAATATTTTAAAGAAATTTGGGAAACGTGTATGAAAACAATTAAATTTTCAGTTTCGTTTGTAAAGGTTTTACAGTCAATATATTTAAATTAAAAGTGGTACGATACTGTGTTTTCCTAAAATAATAATATTATTTTCAATTCTCGTTATTGTGGAACAAATTTGACCATCCAAATGTTTTTTAATGGATTTACGGTTTTTGTGTAAATAAATACAAACCATTTTTGGGTATGGTCATTTCGCTATATAGAGTCATACAGGGTTAATTCAAAGTTTTTCTAAATTTTTTAAAAATTTTAATAGGAGGACATGACTTGGTATTTAGGCATAACTTTAGATTATAATATTAATATTTACCCATAGTTTACTATTATGACTCGCATGTGCGTGTGTGTCATTTAATTTCACCAAAACTATTTTTTCCGATCCGTAACGTCCCTCTGTTGCCGACATATGTGCGCGTACCTTTAATGGACCACACTGTATAGCCAGGCATAAACTTCACAATGATTTAATGTATACAGTACAAAGTACAAAATCTTAACGGTATACAGTTATGTTTTTTATATGGAATATTCTGTATTTTATATTTTTGTTAAATTTGTCTAGAAGAGAGAAACTACAATATTACTTTAATTTGTAGAATAAACCCTGTATAACCTATAACAAAAAAGTAATAAAGGAATTTAACAAAAAATAAAATACAGGGTGATCCATTAAAAAAACTTTATACACTTATGCTTTTGTGAGCAACCCTGTATACATTAAAACATTTTTAAAATGTAAAGTTTAAGCTTGTCTGTACTCCCACGAAATAAAGAAGAATAAAAAGAAAGGATAACAAATAAATGATCTTTTTAGACTTCTGACTCAGCCTGTAAAATTTTACAGTATTTAGTATATGGTTCTCATATGAAACTAGCGGACCCGTGCTCACTTCGTTGGGCGTTAATATCTGAACTTTTATTTAATTATAGTAAAATATAGCCTATAACACTCCTGAATAGTGTAGCTTTCTGATTGTGAAATAATTGTTATGATAGGTTTAGTACTTCCGAAGATTAGCGGGTACAAACAAACAAACCCAAAATGTAACAAACTTTACCTCTTTATTTATTAGTATAGATTAAAAATAGTACATTAATTAATTGTTAGTCAATTTATTTTGCTTAAAAAAATTAATATAATATGTTATGGTATTAGCGATTTGAAATAAAATGGTTTGTGTTTATTTACGCGAAAGAGATTAGAGTAAACGGTAAACTTAAAATTAATATTTTTGTATTAGGAACGTATTTGACTGCATAAGGCACGTCTCCAAAGTATTTTAAAAATAGCTCAATTATTTTGAAGGTTATTACTCCGTAAAAAATAATTTTATACATATATTTTTAAAATTTTAACACCATGTAGTTCCAAAAGTAGGAGATTTAGGACATATGTTCATATAAAGTTTTCTTTTTATGTTTCGTTGGAGAATTACCCTTAAAAGTTTGTCGGTAGAGTAACTGAACATCTTGTACAGATAGATTTTTAAATTTATATTTTTGGAACAATTCGTTTCTGTAATTTGTAGCAGTTAAAAGCATATTTAGCCTTTACTTTATAAAATGTATTTAGTCTAATGACATCTCGAGGAAAGCTTAATGAATATTCGGGACACAAAATGTACTACTTTTAATACATCGATTTTTTCTATATCTTACTTACTTCCAAAAAAAGAAATATACATTTAAATTAGTAAATTTTAATTTTTTAAAGTTATTGGTAATTGTTTTTGTGTATTCCAGAGATTGAAAATAATAATAATAATAATAATAAAAACGTTATTAAATGCTTGATCTACAAAAATATAAAACTTGAACAAAAACCGTTAGCGTAGATTTTTTAATAAAAAATGTTCGTTCAGATGTTTCTTCAAAGGCTACTTGACATAACAAAAAAAATCTGCTAAATTTGATTAGAATCTGCTGATAAATATTTAGATACTATACCCTGTCCTTTAGACCAGACCTTTGTTTATAATATTTGATTTTTTTTTATTTCTAAAATTTGCCTGCTTATGCGCTTTCATAACGACTTTTATATAACTTACGGATCAAGTATTTAATATAAGAAACAATTTTCGTTTATGTTTTCGTATGTTTTAAATAAACACCTAAGATATATGTCGTTATTGTTATTTGCCGTTATTAATTTAGGAAAGACATAAAGGGTCAACTTATAAAAAAGGGCATTAACTAACTTATTTATAACTATTTGTGTTTTTTTATTATACATTTATTATGTCAAACATGTTCTGTTGTGTGGTAAATATTTATGTAAATAATAATAAAAATACACATGTATGTGTATGCTTATTTTTGTTTAAATAAAACCCAAGTTTAGTAAGGCGAAGTTGTTTATTATTCCTAATTAAGTATTAGCCTAAGATCCCAATATATATTGACAGGATAAAGACTGTTTTATATCAAATATAGTATTTAAACAAAAATTGACGCTATTTTTGTAGGCTATATTTCATTTAAATTGTATTATTTACAAACATACATTTAATTAACTAGCCTAATTAAAATGTATTTACAAATAGAAGTGTTGCCATAATACAAGAGGGCGGATGTAATTTCGACCAAGTTTAGAGCAAGTACTAAAAACACAAATAATTTCGAACAGAATTAAAGGGGCGCGGGTTATCATATATGTATTTTCGACCAAAAAAAATACAAAGGTGTTACAAAATGTTGTTAGGAAAATTAAAAGGCAGCTTCTACATTAGA
Organism: Listronotus bonariensis; assembly: GCA_014170235.1. NCBI lineage: Eukaryota > Metazoa > Arthropoda > Insecta > Coleoptera > Curculionidae > Listronotus > Listronotus bonariensis. The sequence goes on from JACEGR010000265.1 coordinate 242,466, forward strand.
AATATTAGGAAACGTTTATACAAGGTAAGTTTTTTGTTTAGGGAAGGGATCTCAGAAACCGCTGCAGCCACAGAGATGGTCAAATGGGGAGAGAATTGCAGTTTTTAGTGCTTAGTTTTTACTTTTTGTTTTTTCAAAAAATGGTCATGGCTTACTTTTAAAATAACCGTTTTTTAAAAAAAAAATTTCTTTGTAGCTCAGTTAATATTTACAATAGAAAAAACGTGCAAATAGGAAACCTGTTGATATTTATCTTCTTAATAAAAAGGTAAAATCTGATATTTAATATAGTGGTCCCTTTAAAAGCTACGACATAAACTTGCATTTTTGTTTTAAATGGAAACCATAGTTGGCTATGACCTTTTTAAAGAGGCATTTTCACAAGCTTTATAAAAATGTATAACAAGAAATACTTTAATAAAAAAATAACGTGGTTTTGGACATAATTATTTTTAAATTACTTTTATTATGTCATTTTGTCCTAAACAATGAAATTTGTTTTCTTATCAATGACTTTTCTTTTCATCTTAGCAGTACTATAAATGTTTTAAATCTAATAATTAAGGAAAGAGCATTTTCATAACTTTTTAGTAAATAATTTTAGACACTTTAGAAAATATATTACAGTTTTTATTTTTAAAAGTATATTAAAACATCTAATGAGACATTAATAGTTCAATAAATGTGTTAAATTTTAATAAACAAACCAAATGATTAAAATAAATAACAAATACTAACAATTAACAGTAGAAATTAATTTAACTACTAACTTTACTACTATAATATTTGAAATAGTGTTTTAAATTAAACTAAGTAAAAAAGGGGAACATTACTTATTAAGAATTATTGAAAATTTCAATATTATTGTCTATACCCATGGTATATCTTTTAAACCAAATTTGTTGGACTTAACTCTTATCTGTTATAATCATAAATAATTATTGTTACGTGAGCTAAGTCTCACAAGCATATAAGAATTAAAATAATTATTGGAAAAGCTTAAAAAAAAGAAAAGAAATTTTAACAGTACTAGTTCACTTTTTTCGCGGCCATCTAAAAAACACACAAAATTATAAATTAGTATGTCCAAAACTACCTAATTTTTATTTAAAGTATATCTTGCTATACATCTTTAAAGAGCTTATAAAAAGGCTTTTTTAAAAATATAGCCAACTATGGTTTTCATTTTAAAAAATGCAAGTTTATATGGCTACTATATTAAATATCGGAATATACCTTTTTATAAGGAAGATCTATAAAGTTTTCTATTTGCACTTTTTTCTATTTCGAATTTTTAAGTAAGCTCCCGAAGGAAAAACGGTTTTTTCAAAATATCTAGTAAGCCTTGACTTTTCTGGAAAAAACAAAAAGTGATTTAAACTAAGCTCTAAAAACTGCAATTCTTTCCCTATTTAACCATCTCTGTAACGACACTCCACTAAACATTGAAAAAAACTTCCTCTGTATAAACATGGATCCGCAAAATTTTTCGTTCACAAGATACAGGGTGTTTAAACTTTTAAAAAAACTACAAAAAATCGAAAACACCTATTTTACTTAAAATTGTTAGAGTGGATATAAATCTAATTTGAATACAATTTATTGTTTCTGGTACGTAATTGCTAATAAAAAATTATTAAACGAAATTAAAAAAAAAAGAAGTTTTCACAATGCATCTTTCATGGTCTAAAAATATGCAATAAGGTATTTTTCTCTCTTAAACTAAACAAGATACGACAAAAAAATAGGAGACATAAAAGCTGTATTTTTATTTATTTAATATAAAGAAAGCACAAAAACTTTACACACATGTAAAGTATGCATGCTGTAAGTTTAACACAGCTACGTCATCATCAACCAAATGTTTAAATACAAAAGCACCTTGCCATGTATTTTTTTACCACTAACCAGAACTAGCTACCGCAAATTGTAGATATAGGGTTTTTGTAGTCGATGAGTCGTGTGTTTGGGGTTATTTGATACAATCAAAGTATGACGTAGCGGTGTTTAACTATCAGCGTTTGACCTTTTTACAGTAAGTGGTGAACCGTTTTTTTTGTTAGAAAAATCCCTTCAGTTTCCGCTTAACCTAGACTTGTTTCATGTGACAAGAATGTGGCGAAATCTGTAATTAAGTAAGTGATAAATTACTCTCCTAAAGACATAAAAAACATTGCTAAATTAAAACAAAATTGGGTAAATATTATGTAAGTTAAAAAAATGTTTTTGTTTAACACCCTGGATCTTAAGAACGAATAATTTGCTGACCCATGTTTATATTAACTTTTTCAATATTTGCCCTTAAATTTTTTAACAACATTTTATAACACCCCGTATAGTACGGTAGTGTTTTTTTAATAAAAATAATGTTTTAAATCTTCATTTATTTTTTAAGAAATTTGACTTTTTTCCCAATGCTCCATTTTTACGTAAAAAAATAAAACACCGTTATCAGGCATTTGTGGTATTGCAAAAATTATTTCGAACTGCTGGTGCCCTATTTGTAGTGTTTTTTTACGCGAAAACGGTGCATCAGACGAAAAAAGTCAAAAGGTCAAATTTATTGCAAAAACATGATGATTTAAAATGATTTTTATTTTTGAATAAAGCATTGGCGTACCTGGTTTTTTTAAAATTTTATTTCTGTTATGATCGTATAAACTCTCTCGTATTAAATATACGTAGCAACGCGAATCAGACAAAAGCATATTTTAAGAACTAAAAATGAAAATTTAGGTGATTTTTACTATCTTAGATTGAAGCTTTGCATGAAAACGGAAACTTAAAAATATGTTTTTTTGTTGATCGTTTTCCCCAGCTTGTTGCTTGGGTTCATGGCTGTGGGCTAGATAACACCAAAGACAATTGTAGTTTTACTATAGACTTCTAGAACAATGTTAATTTTTTGGTCATCAGTTTGGAGGCTGGCTAGGCTGAATTTATGAAGCGGCAAGTTATACGGACTGTTTATGTGTGTACTCGATGGATACCCGCTTCATAAATTCCACGAAGCGAGCGTCCAAGCTGATTTCCAATAATTTAGCATTGTTCTGGATGTCTCTAGTAAAACTATAATTGTCTTTGATAATACTTAGTAATTTTGAATTCGGCACCGACCGTATACAGTTTAGCAGAGCACTTTAAATTTCTTTGAATGCACCTCCACCATATTTCGCCCCTTTTCAATTCATTCTGTTTAGAAAAAGTAAACCCTGCTTTTACAAGTAAGTCGCAACCACGCGAACTTTTTATAACTGAAACAAACATTTTTAAACTGCTGAGAAATACTTAATGCGTGGGTTACAAACGAAATAATGTTTAATAAGGTAGGTATGCAGTTAAATAAAAAAGGGTAAATCTTATCATAAACATTCTATGACCTATACATCCCTGGTCGAAAATACGCCCGCCAATATAAGGGGTTGAGGATATTTTTTTAAATTTAAATATAGCCTTGATCATACTTTTTAAGGAAACCTTATGGCAATACCTTTGTACAAATATAATCTTTAATATAAAACACTTTTTATTCAGTAAATAGATGGCGAAGGTTTTTTTTTTTTTTTTTTTTTTTCACCCTTTCGGGGTCATCCCACCCAGGTCCGACGACCGCCCCCTAGGTGGTGCACTGCAGCCTGAAGGCTTATTGTACCTTGACCCCTACTCCTTCTCATTCACACACCATTCATTCCATAACTTAGATGGTTGTTGCTCGGTCCGCATCCCCGAGCAGAACAACACCGTGTGCCGCTGCTCGAAACACCGTGTGCCGTCGGACACCCATCTAAATTATGGGCGCGCATTTCACTGCTTAACTCCGGTTATCGACGTTTGCCGATACAACCGAAGCCGCCACAAGCGCGCCTATGGCGAAGGTTGCTTTCCATTCGAATCTTGTAATATAACGATTTAGTGGATTTAAACGTCATAAGCTAATCGCTCTTTTCTTTAACTAATAACGTTGGTTTACATGGTTTAAATTTGTGACCATATCTCTCCACTTTTTATACGTGGTTTGTTTTTTCCTTTGTTAAACCAAAGAGGTAGACAAGAAATAATTGGTTTAACGTTCATTTAAAAGCACAAATACATTTTTAAATAACTAAATGTAGAAACCGATTTTTTACAATATATTCCTGTATTATATTAAAAAAAAAAGAACGCCATAACTTTGCTTCGGTTTGGTAAGTTCTGGTAAGTTTTAGCATTTAAGTATCCAGAGACAGAAAATAGCAACAACCACGTGGATTTAAAGGGAGGATGTTAAAACCCCTCCTATCTTTTTTTTTTGAATGGGACAAAATATTGAGATCGGGTAAAATTTAGGTAAAAATGTGTAACTACAAACTACTTTTTGACATAAAAAAACAATTTTAGTCACGTGGTCTACTGCCAAGGGGCACTAGCAATTTGTTTTCTAAGAAAAACGGTGTCAAAACCTCGTTTTAAAAGCCTTTTGATTCTTTACTCACTACTTTGTTTTTAAAAAGTTGTCCCAGCCGTTTGTCGTTTAAAATGTGGCATAAATACCGTACAAACAGTGCGGTTTTTAATGGCATTGGCAATAAGTCTGAAACGGCTTTGCCGATTTTTAAAAAAGTGGTGTTGATAGACTTTTAGAACGAGGTGCTGGTCTAGCGAGATTGTAATTAATTTTATGCTAAAAAATAGTATAGAGACACTTTTTTACCTTAACGGGATCTCGATATCTCGACCCGTTAAGGGAAGAGAATTTAAAAAAACCGCACTTTATGTAAAAATTAGAGCTAAAATCTAAACACTTGTTACTCTAGAACGACCTGATCGATTTTAAAAATAAAACGGTGATGAGTACGGAATCGAAACGCCCTTAAAACGATCTACATAACCTTTTTTCGATTAAACTAAAAGCACTAGGCCACGTAACCGAAATAATTTTTATGTCACAAAGTAGTTTAAGTTACACCATTTTACCTTAATTTTATCCGATCTCGATATATTGTCCTATTTAAAAGATAAAGAGGAGAGGACTTTTAATATCCTCACTGTATTAGCATTTTGTTGGAAGACCATTAGATTTTAAAACATAAAGATTAAAGGTCGATTTTTTTACTTTTGGTCAGACTGCGATTTGATCACCAGCCGGTCACGGTTAACTCAAATATTAAAAAGGTCGTATCATACTTTTGCTCAAACTGCGATTCAATTACGGCCTGGTCATGGTTAGGTCAAATATTATTACACGTAGTTAAAGAACAGCATTCACACCAAGCATAGGTAGGGTCTAATCACGGTCCAATCCACAGACAGCGATATATGTATGCATACATAGGTATGCAGCTATGGTGTGAATGCTGCACTGTTTTAAAGTTTGAATACGCAAGTCTGAATCAGCCTATATGGTTAAGTTATTTACAACATACGGTGTAAGCAATAGGTAAAGGTGAATTGGCCAGTAAAGCAACAACAAGATATGTATGATGAATCATTCAATCTGAAATGTGTACATCCGGTATTCACATTGGACTGTCTCTTTTCCTCACATATACAGTTATATTCATAAAAAGGTATAAAAGGTTACGAAAGAAAGGTAACCTACATTATTTTTATGTAAAATCGGCTTCTAAAACTAACTGTATCGCATGTCTTAGGTTTACAAAATTAAAAATATTAGCGTCGGGCAAAAACATAAATGTGAATAAATTAAATTCAAATAAATAAAACTTTAGGGTAATATTAATTTTTCTTCTATTCTGAAGAGTACTGGAACCTTTTTAATATTAGATGACGTGCTATGTTTTACGGATAAAGTAAAAATTTGGTAAAAGCGATATTTTAAAAAACAAAGTACATGCCAATGTTTTCTTTTATTAAAAGTTTATGACAATAATAACCTTCAACAAACATTAGTCACAAAACCCGGTTTGACCTAAAATAGGTTAGGGTACCTAAGTTTTTAATACTTGTACGCTTTTTTTAAATTAAGCTGTACATAAGAATCCAAAATTTAATATACAGAAAAATATTTAAAAATCTTGAACTTATATTTTATACAGGGTGTCTCTAAATGGTCTGTACACAATTCTACCACAAACTCCTTAGGCCAAAATAAAATGATCTAATCCAATTATCTTTGAAAAGTTAATTTCCGAGATACAGGGTGTGAAAGTTTTATTTTATTTTTATTTTTAAATATTTTATTTATTATTGGCAACTTTTTTACCAAATTTGGTATAGGCGGGTTAAGCCACCTGCAATCCTTTGCTTTTGTTCGGTGTCATTACTGGCTTGTTTTTTTGCAAAAAAAGGTATACCTACCAAATAAATATCTCTAAGAGCTAGCGATTCTGAGATATTTTAGATTAAGCTGTTTTATTTCACATAAAAAAACTACCTTCACATTTTTTTATGCTCTATTTGGACCACCCGAGTTTCTATAAAAGGTCTGTACAAATAGCTACTACAATTTATTTTATGCGACGATTTAACCTAATTTGCCTTTATTAAAAAGTTGATCGTTTGCGAGATACAGGATGTCCAGGAAAAAAAATGAAAACTTTGACACCCTGTATTTTGAAAACCAGTCACCTTTCGACTAAGGTACATTGTATTAAATCGTTGTATTTTGACTTAAAGTATTTATAGTAGCATTTTGTACAGACCTTTTGGACATTGAATGAATGCAATGGCAAACTTTGGTATGGAATAAAATGTTTAATCTGAAATATCACAGAAACGGTCGCTCGTAGCGATATTTATAGGTATACCTTACTCGTAAAAAAATAGGAAAGAAGAAACATTTTATGCTAAAATTATAATATACCAAGGCAGAAAAAAGTTATGGCACTTTGAGGTGGCTTCCTCCACAATTTACGATAAAAACTTTAGCATATTTCGATTGCTAACCTTAAAATACCTTTAATTACTAAATGTTGTAATCGTAAACGATCAACTTTTTGACTAAGGTAAATTGCGTTACATTGTTCTATTGGTCCAATAAATTTGTTGTACAGACCTTTTAGAGACACCCTGTATAAAATTGTACAACATAAAGATTCCTAAATTTGCTTACTAGAAAATGATTCTATAATTTATTGCCTTGTTTTTAGGTGTTATATATTTTGATGTCGGCACTAAAAATCCTAAGATTATAGTAGACGACTATGACTTTTTAATTTACAAAAAGAAGCCAGCCAAACTACATGGCTCTGTTGTCATTACTTTAACAACCGAGCTGTAAGATGTAAAGTTAAAATAATTACAAGGGGGAGAATAGTTACCATCTATGGACAGCATATCCATGAAGCTAAATCTAAGAGAGATAGATATAAAAATATGTTATCCCAGTCTGTTTATCTTGTAAGATATCCGGACGCTTAGTAATACAAGATATTTTATAGCATAATTTATTTGATGGCTTGTTTTTATAATACGTTTTAGTAGGAAAGCTAGAGAACCCTTCGAGCATCGTTAGATCTGTAAGGCTAGAAATTTATATAGTGATAAAGTTTAAAAAATATTAAAAATAAAAAACTTAAAGCTTGAAATTTTTCAGGGATGTAGTTCATTTATAGTAAGGTTTGAAAAAGAATTACATGCGTTTTCAATGAACACAAGTACCTGCCAGGCGAACTGAAAGGTGTGGCTGATTTGGATGGTCATATTTCCAAAACTAATAAAGTTAGATGTACCTAATGTGGTGTTTTCTTAGAGCTCTTTTTAAGATCTTATTAACGGTGATACTGGTGGTAGTGATGGCACTCTGTATATTATTTTACCATTAGAAGATCTTAAAAAGAGTTTTCAGAAAAATACCAAATTTGGTATGTCTATCTCTTATAGTTTTGGAAATATGGCCATCCAAATTAGCCACACCTTTCAGTTCGCCTGGAAGGTACTTGTGCTCAGTATGAATGTACTAAATCCTAGAAATTTTTTTAAGCTAACAGCTTTAAGATTTTTGTTTTTATTATTTTTTTAACTTTAAAAATATACAGGGTGATGATGTGCACGGCTGATGCCTGCCAGGTAATGATTTTCGTACGCTATGACTCATCACTATACAAATTTCTAGCCTTACAGATTTAACGTTACTCGAAGGGTTCACTAGCTCTGGGACTATTTTGTAGTGTATTGCTTTTTTATATTTCTTCATTTAGCTGATTTAATGCTAGTGGTGCTTTTTAGATTTATTATTTGTTTGTGCAATTATATTTTCAGTAATGTGTCTATTTGTAAAGAACTTTAAATAAATATTATTTAAATAATAATATGTATATTATATAGATATACTCTTTAACCTAATTTTTTTATTTCGGGGACGACAGTAATAAATGAAAAATAGCGGGGATGACAGGATTTTCAATTTTTTTGTCTATAAACTGAGACATGGTGATTACAACCAATATGTATATACTACATGTAAATGGTATTAAAAAGAATTCTTTGGTCCAGAAAAATTTTATGTTAGAAATCGAATGGATTTGGAATGGGAAAAAATTATAAACAAATCCTAAATTTAGCAAAAATATCTGCCCTTTTCTTATAATAAAAAGGATTGAAAAGTCTTGCATAAAAAATTATGGAGTGAAATCATTTTTACTGGTTATAGTTTATTTAAAAATATAGATAATTATATAATATATAAAATTTGCTTTTAATACTTATAAGTCTTACTGGGAGGCTTAAACAGATTTTTTTGAAACTTTATCAAGGTGTTTCTAGTTAGGTTAAAATATAATATTTAGTGTGGGTCCCCTTTCTTACTTTTTAAAATTAATTTATGTAACAAGTGCATATGATACTTTTCTTACGAATGGGAAGTTTGACAGCACGTGCAGTTAGGCGACTGCGGCAATCCCATGAGTAAAAAAGATACTTTATGCATGTATTACGTACTATATTTTTTCCACGACCGTATAAAAAATTCCAAATTACCATTTTATACATGTTTTATACAATGTTTGCAACACAGCCATTATATTGCAACAAAAAATCATAGCCTCTTTATTTTTAGGAGACAATTATCCTCTTCATAACTATGCTGTGATTTAATTTTAGAAAATTGTACATACTTACTTTTTGAAGAAATAATACTAAAACAGTAAAGATTCCCTTTCAATTTCGTAGTCATCCAAATTAATTATTACTTTAATTTTAAATAGTTTTTATTATATTTATTCGCAAACTGTCAAATTTTAAAACTAGTGACACATGAACTAAAAGAAATAATGACGAAATTAAAGGTAACTTGACCGTTTGGTTCTGTTGATGTCGCGTTTTTACTTTGCATACATTGATATTTAGGTTTATTGTAGTAGGCATGAAAACAAAACACTAATTTAAAGTGTGAAAAAAGCTTTAAAGTGTTAAAAAAGTTACTGACTGAGTCCACTGACTGTTAAAGTAGGCTTATCAAATTAGGTATCCATTCTACTATTTTCTTATTGGTAATCATTTGAACATTATTCTACTTATAATGTTTCTAAGTTTCTAAATCGAAATTAACAATTTATAAAGTCAATCTGCCGCTCCCTAAAAATTTTCCCTCCTAGGCTCCAACCTACTCAGCCTGCTGGTAAATCCAACACTGCATTCATTAGTTTGCTTGCTACCTAATTGCTATACTTAAATTAAAATAAATATTGGCATTCGTTGATGTTCTGAATTAAGAGTGGGACTTAAATGATGATATATTAGGTCCTAGGTTTTACTGTTAAGCCCGGTTTGTCATAAAAAAAAGATAAAAAGATAGGGAGTTGTTAATAAAATATGGTACTGCTGAAAAAACTGTTGTATACAGACCATATTTTTTAAAAATCTTTCGATATATTAGACCAAATTAGTCCACTTGTGTTCGCAATCAAACTAAACCGTTTACATTGAAATAATTAAATGCAAACTTGTAAATTTTAAAGTTTTAAAACCGTATTTTTAATTTTAAGATATATTTTGGTTATATTTAAAGGTTTTTATGTTATTTATTTATAAAAATTGCAATTTCATTAAATACTTTTAAAACTTAATACTAATGGCTTTTAAAATTCGTTAAGTTTTTCTATGCTGTATTGTACTTTTAAGCCAGGTGCGTTTATCATAGGCGCATTGCATCGGGGCTGATGGCAGAGTATTTATTGACCGACTTCATAAAGGAGTATCTCAATACGCCTGTATGTTTTTTTGTATTTATGTCACGCGATTACGCCGGCCCTTTTTTTTTTTTTTTTTTTTTTTTTGAAAGAGTACTATTCCGCGCTGGTCCCATAAAGAAACAAGTCAGAATCGCGAGAGAGAACGGTCCTAGCCCTATTTTTTTTCTCTTCCGTACGTTCTTAGTTCGGCAAAGGTGCCTTTTGATAGAAACAAGAAGAGATCATGGGCGCATTCAGAATTGACAACATTGGGGTAAAATTTACCTGTTTAACCGAACTAAAGGAGGTAGTAGTAGTGTTTTTTATTTTAGTATATGTTTACCGATTTAACAGTAATAATTATAAACTAAAAAGCAAAAAGTTTTTTTTTTAATCAAACCGACTTTGAAAAAGTTTATAACCTATGTGCCTGACTACTCAATGTTAATAACTAAATAATCAAAAGCTTTTTATACTTTAATACCATATGTTATTAGCCAACTTCTTTTTATTGTTAAATTTTTAGTGAGTTTTATTATATTTTTCGAAGTTGGTTTAATTTTTTTTAATGTTTATGATTCTTTAATATGATTACTTTTAGGTATAATTTATTTTGAGATGGGAACTAAAAATCCAAAAATAGTATTAGATGATTTTGATTATCGACTGTATAGGAAATTGGAAGGTAAAACCGTGTGGCGTTGCAGTCAGTACTACAGTCTAGATAAAAACTTAAGGTGTCAAAACAAAATAGTAACTTGTGGTAGAGTGGCATACGTTTATGAATGTCACAATCACGAACCAAAGAAAAGAAGCCACAAATATCTTAATATGTTATCTCAGAGCGTTACTATTGTTAGACAGTAGCGTGTATTTTATCCATTTTTGGTTGCAAATAAAGTAAATGAATAAAAAACTTTGTAAATATTTTTTTTATGTACTTTACTTACTTTGGGTCCCTAAGTAATGTGCCAGAAATTTACTGGAAAATTGTAAAGTTAACATATTGCGATTAAACCAAACTTATCTCAGTACAAAATTATAATATTAACTGAGATACAGGTTGTTAAAGTTTAAAAAATATTTTAAAATTTAATAATAATATTTAATACATTTTAAATATCGTAATAAAACTCGGTATCTAGGAGTTTTCTGACCTGAATTACTCATATCTGATGTTAATATTATGTGTTAACTAGAAGACGCCACCTATACTACTTTATATTTCTCTAAGACATTCAAACTTTTTGGTGCTACTCTGTATGTACCATGTAACATACAGAGTAGCACAAAAAGTTAAGATGTTTTAGAGTAAGCCAAAAATTCTCCTATGCTTTCTACATAAAAAGATGTGCAGTGCGATGTAAAATTCTTTAAGAAAAATCATTTACTAATTAAAGATTTTGCTCAAGAAAGTGCTACCTACAACCTACTTAGATTTATATAACAAATAAGGCATTATTAAGTGTAATCGCAAAATCCAATTTTAAAAGTACTAACTGAAGCACCACTACAGTAATCAAGTTAATAAAAAAACTGTTAGCTGATTTCTTTGCATGACCTACTCCAAAATTTTGAATGTAAATTATAAAAATTGAGAATTTTGTCGTTGTTTTTTAAAATAAAACCACATTTTTTGTATTTTTGAAAAGCTGGTAACATGACAAATTAATTTTTTAACAAATATGTTGGGTGTAAATAAAACTATAAGACAAACACAAAGTTGGGTGTCCCATAAAAAAACAAACATTGGTCAACACTTTTAAAAAAGTTCTACTGCATGAGCAATGGGTTTTGGTATATCTCTGAGTAATGTAATAACAAAACAAGCACTATTAGTCACTTATGTTTACATGCCGGTATTTAGTTAGATTGTGTCTTGTCCTTACATTGCCTATGTCTTATAATATTTAGCTGAACCTGTATAAGAATCCGTTCTTATCTTTTTGATAAGTTCTCAGCTAACTGCAGCAAAATTGTCAAAATCGCCCTGTAGCTCAGAAACTAAGATGGCTATAATGACTTTGATTATGGCATCTATGGGACATCCTGTACATGTCAATGTTCGGCCCTGTCAAATAATTCATAGGCAATTTTTGCCAATTCGTAAAAGACACGGCATAAAGCGTGTAGAACCTAGTATTTCTACACGCTTTATTATGTAGTTTTTAGACAGAGAATGCCGGCATGTAAATATTTCCTGATACGATTTCCTTAAAAATTGTTACGTTGTTAAGAAGCTAAACCATAAACTGTATTTTAAAGCAGAGTCTATTTTCAGGTGGTGTAGTATTTTTTGAAATTGCTCATAAGAATCCAAAAATAATTCTAAATGATTTTGATTATTTAATGTACAGGAAGTTACCCGATAGAACATACTGGACCTGTAGCCAATATTACAAAAAGGATCGATGTAAAGCTAAAATTATGACAATTAACAAAGACGTTACTGTTACGGGTGTTCATAACCATGAAGCAACATTTATAAATAAAACAAATAAACATATGATTTCACGCCCCGTAAGAATATTTTATAAAAATTCATGTTAGGAATTATTTATTTTTGTATGTATTTATTTTATACGTTATTTATTTTATATTTCATAAAACACTTTTTTATTTTTATTATTTAACCTTTTACAATATACACTAATAATAATATACCTATGGGTTTTTTGTCAAACTTAACTGTGTAGGTATTAGCAAATAAAAGATCTTCTTTTAAATAAAGGTAATACGGTTAAAAAAGACAACTTTATCTTCTTTTTATTAATTAATTTAAAAAAATCATTTTTTTATACTGGGTGATACGTCATGTTTTTACATGCCAATATTTAATTTCCTATTTAGTGAAACCATTACAATTTAACAGTATAAATAAAGCACAAGTGTTGTTTTTTATTATCCAACCTTAAAATTATTTCTGGTTTAGCAAAAAGTACCATACACTTTCTGATTTTAAATGCAAGTAATTTTTTTCTATGTTTGTATTTTCTATTTTTTTTTTTTTTGATATATCATACAGGGTGTTTCTTGGAAAAATGCTACAATAAAATCCCTTTTAATAACACAGCAAAACCTATTGGAAATTTTTAAAATGGCGACCACCCGCCATTTATTTACGACATCCGAATTACGGAATTCATAAATAAATGATGTATGGCCGCTATCAAAGTAAACAATATATTGTGTTATGTTATTAAAAAAATAGTGTAGAATTAAACTACACAATTGAGTAGGGGTGTTTTCATTTGTATTCAGTTTAAGCCGAAAGTAGTTTTAAGGTTGTGCTGGTAAAAAAATGTGAATTTATGTTCTTTTAATAATGTAAAAAAATTGGGGGAGGAGGGTGGGATAACAACTTCCTGTGTTGCCCGGTATACATGCCTACTATCAATAGAGACGGCCTGAACAAATTTTAAAATTGTATTTTTAAAATTATCAATTTTGAACTGATTTTTGTTATCAAAATGCAACAGCAACAGACTGTACCATTTTGATTCTGGTAAAGCAACAAATTTGCGTTTAAATAATGTGTTATATAGGAATTTAACAAAACTATGATAATAACAAACTTTTAAATAACAAAGAGTGCATTTACTTAAAAGGGTTAACTTATGTTAATGTTTTCAAAGACGCCTATTTCTTATTTGGAGGGAGGCTTACCCTTCTCTGGCGTCGCCACACGCTGTTTATTGAGCTAGTGCATGTCTTCGTATTCGTAATTCTAACTCATCCCAGATTAATAGACGGTAACAAATTAGGACCTTTGCCCAAAAATAAATGACCAAGCTACTGGAACACTAGATCCGTATTTTTACAAATATAAGTTTGGAAAATTATAATGTCAAAGTAATTTTTTTGCCATCATTATAGTTTAAAATCATAATATTTCATTATAATATATATTTTTTTAACTTACAAGATATTACCATAGTAAAATTTAAAAACAATCATCTCATGGGCTCCAACAGTGGCCCAACGCAAAAAACTTAAGTTTTGTACTAAGCACAGGTGTAAATAGGAAAATACAAATTCTTTTCATCAGCAAAACTGGCAAAGAAATTAACAACTTAAAGGTAATCTTTGTTCTGGCAAACTTAAGCATTCCTTATGCATTTACCTTAGCAATGAAGACTAAACTTTTCTTAAAACATGATTTTGAGTTATGCCGATATTGAAGCCCATGAGCGAAATATAAATAGATGTAACACCGAATCACGCCAATTTTTAAATAAATTCTTGCGTTATATTTTTTTCATATTTAACATCACTGTTGAAATTTTATAGTAATTTGCTAATTTGATTATACATTATTATTTGTTTTAATTTTTAGCAGATACAGTTTACTTTCGAAAATCGACTAAATCAGTAAATGTGGTATACCAGGGAAATTCATATAGTATAAATAACCATTTTAAGACCAAAACTGTTTGGATATGTACATCGTATCGAAAAACAAAATGCAAATCAAGACTTATTACTTTTGAAAATAGGCTTATTTTTAAGCACGAGCATAATCATTCCAATAATGCTTCAAATATTGATTTAAGTACTTTGTCAAGTCAGCGGGTACATGTATCATACAAGTATTAAATAACTTGGTTTTGTAGATATGTATAATAATAAATAGACAAGGGATATTACAGATCTTGTCATTTGGTCAACCCTTTTTCACTTAAGATAAAAATTCAAGATTTAGTTTTTAAAGTTTGGTTACACATCACCGCAACGAGCCTGCAACGTAGCTCAGACTCGCGTCTTGCTTATGGAATGTATTGGGAAGCAGGTATTTAACATTGAATAGAATCAAAATGCTAGGGTTCAGGGCCATGCCACGGATATGGAATATTGTTCTCATATCTGGGGCATGGCGTCCCCAACAACCCTGAGCATTCTTGATTCTATTCCAAAGAAGAGCTATTCGTCTCATTAATGATCCTTCACTTACAGAACGGCTTCCCTCTCTTGCCCATCGTCGGGCTGGGGGCGATTTATCGCTTTTATAGGTACTCCCATGGCTTCTGCTCTGAAGAATTGACCAGTATAGTTCCTCCACCACGGTTCCCAACAGAAAACTCGTGGTTCCGCGCGTATGCATCCATATACGGTCCAACTGACAGGCTCCCGAACTTCTCACTTTGTTCGTTCTTTTATCCCTAGAGTTTCCTGATTGTGGAACCTGCTGCCCGCAGAGGTCTTCTCCTTCCACAATCTTCAGTATTTAAGTCCCGTGTCAACAAACTCCTCTTACCACGCTTAAGACACCCACGGTACGTTAGTATTTAGGCTTTTGTAGCCTTCGTGGTTTGTCCAAAGATAAAAAAAAAAAAAAAAATTGAATTTGCAAGTTTGCAATATCCTAATAAAAAAATTCAAAAATCAAGTTTCTGCCTTTAATTCAATTTTAAGGACACCACTACTTAAATTTAATTTACAAAAGAAGGAAATATTAACACGCTTTTATTAACTTGGGTTGTAACTATCTGGCTATGTAACGGAATCTTGAGCCTAATTTTTAACCAACTTCCAGCTATCCGATTTCTTTGAAACTTTGCACACGTATTAAGGAAACATGACAATGCAATATAAACAGTATCCCGTTATCTTTTTTGATCGCCAGGAAAAAAATTCCATTATATTATAAAAACAACACCTAGGTTGCCATCTGTTGGCAACATTTCAAACTTTGCTATTAAATGAAGAAGAAATTTTTAGTGGGTTGCAAATATATTGGCAACGGTCCAAACATTGCCTGATTGCCATCTGTTGACAAAATTTCAAACTTTGCTACTTAATGAAGAAGAAATTTTTAGTGAGTTGCAATCTGTTGGAAAAATTTTAAAATTTGCCACTCTTGTTCATTAAAAAATGTTTCGCCATTTTGTCAAGAGTAGCAGAAACTAAAAAAATGAAAATAATTAATAGTTTAAAAACTAAAAAAACACGCTTTTATATGCAACCGAACTAAAATTAGAAAATAATTTTTCATTAAAAATATTGTCTATGAAATGACAAGTAAAAAGCGTGGGTGATAAATATATTAAATGTTATAATTATTATATTTGCAAATATTCATGATGGAAAAGTTAAGGAAAAAATAGTAAAAATGCACCCCACGCTACTATGAAATGACAATATTTTTTTTTTAATAAAAATTATTTTCTAATTTAGTTCGGTTGCATATAAAAGCGTGTTTTTTTAGTTTTTTTAAACTATTAATTATTTACATAATATTTATTGTATGATGTAAAATGCTCTAGTCTGAGCTCCCTTGCAGCAACTTCTAACAATGGTTTATGTATTTGTTGAAATCATAAAAATAAAGTCAGACAAAAAATAATATACAGGGTGTTTTCTGTAAGGAAATCTAAGGGCATATTCTTAAACCAATTTTATAAAAAGTTCATATAAACATAGGTTCGGAAATGCTTTTTATCAGGATATAGTGTTAAACTTCAAAAAGAAAATTGGGTTTTTAATAATATCTTAAATATGCCTTCTGCAATTTTATTAAAATTTGGCTGGAAATTGTTTAAATGGGAAGTTAATTTAGCTCTAAATTAATTTTAATTTTTGATACCAGTGGCGGCGTGGGACGCATATTAGCTAATATTATTTACAGAAAACTGTATGCCCCTGACTTTTTGCCACTTTTATATTTTTTTGGATGAAACACCTAAAAATACAACTTTTTTGTATTCTCATATTTTTAAGTAGCTTGCTTAGTTTTCCCGAAAAAAAAAAAAAAATAAAATCCGCAAAACTGCATAATCCTAGATCATACAAAAAACATTGTATTGTTTATTAGCAAGTAATTAATAACAGCAACAAATGCTTTATTAAATAAAGTTTATGTCTACTGTAACAAATTTTACTAAAAAGTGTTTTGGAAATTTTAAGGTTTTTCGAAAAGTTTAACACCCTGTATCTTAAAGATAAAAAATTTGGGGACCCATGTTTGTAAAAACTTTTTTAATAAAAATAGCTCCGGAATACGCCCTTAGATTTTTCTACCGCAATTAGGAAACACCCGGTATATGCTTGAGAAGTTTGAGTAGTAGCATTATTAGGAAGGAAAAACCTAATGCAGGACAATTTTTAATTAAAAAATCCTAGTAACCGGTTTGTCTTTAATGTCTTTAAATTATACCTGGGTCCTTATTCTTGAAACTGGTAAACAGCGTTCTCATGAGAAAAGTGGGCGGAGTTCTCTCGAAAAACTTAAATAGGTATTCTTGAACGCAAATGACTGCTTCCATTACGCGACTGTAAGGAAAACAGCCCGGGAAGTGAACGATCATTTTTGAGATGTGATCGAGTCCGTTTTGTAATGTTCAAGAATTGGGACTCTGATCGTAACTAATATTTAAGTTACAATTTTTAAAATTTTAAGCTTTCAGTTAGGGATATTTAAACAATATTTTAATATTTATGTTATGAGTGTTACCACAAATGTCTAGATATTTTCAAAATATCCCGCACTTAAGCTTAACATTTTAAATTATTTTTAGTTAAAAATTAGGCACCGGCCAGTTTATAGCAATCAATAGGGCCGAACATATTCTTTCTAGATTGACTTTTGGCGTGTACCCAACAAAAAAGACCATTGACTAAATGAATCCGTTTAAAAAATATTTTCAACACATTTTTACCTACAGTTTGGTTAAAAGAAGGAGAGATAAAAGGAAAAATTTCGTTTAGTTAAACAAGAAAAGCTAGTTTTAATTTTTGGAAAGCGCTTCTATCCCTCCTGTTAATGTCTTTCTCTTTGTCTTGTCTATCCTTAAAACTATTAAGGGGTGCGGGGGTAAAGGTGATAATTACCCCCAGAAATGTTGAAAAATATGTAAAAGGTTTTTACAGATAAAGGTTGTGAAGGTGTGTTTGTAAGCTGTGAGACCGTTATTCTTATTTTTGGTTGTTTATGCAAAAGAGGAACACAAATAAAGGGAGTAATTATCACTTTGTAAGGGGACATTTTTTTGCTCTTAAAAATGTTTTTGTCGATTTTGGATTTTGTCATACAAAACTAGGCTGAAACATACTTTGTTCATTCCATTAACCCCTTTCCCCAGGAAATAAAATAATCTACGCCACTGCAGGTAGTTGAGGTTTAACAAAAATGATGTTACTTTTTAAGAGGTTTCCTATTTCTATTTTGTTATTTAGGCCGCTACAATCTCTATATTTTAATCAAAGCAGTTAATAACTATGTATCCATGATATTGGAACCTGTTTTTTTTATCATACACATTTTCTAATTTAAAGCCACTGGATGTGAAAAATCATGTTTTAATGGAAAATTTATTGTTTTAAACATATAAGGATGATTATTAGAAATATTTTAAATTATTCTTAATTTTACGTAATATTCGCTCTAATACCAAATATTAGTAAACTAGCTTCTTTATTGTATAATAAAACAACCAAACATTTTTAGTTGTATTTTTGCATTGTGCAGATAAAAATATTTACAAAATTTTTACATATTTGTCCAAGTATGATCAGAAAGCCATATGTAAGAAAGCTTAAAGAATTACGATAATACGCCGCAAAAAGAATGGAGATCTAAATGAGTGCCCAGTTCTGTAGAAAATCCAAATATGTATTTATTGGATATCTATAACAAATTGCAGTTATTTAAAAATGTGTTAGCCAGTTTTTTTTAGAATTAAAAAAATATTTAAATAAGTTAAATAAACTTATAAAATGATATATTGAAAACTGGCCAGGTCAAATCTTACCAACTTTAAGGCCGTGTTTCCACGGGCCACTTTTTGAAGTTGATATGGGCCACAAAGGTGGTTGGTCTACTGTTCGCCAGCTTGTAGTTGCGTTTTTCAACAATGCTAAAATTTTTGTGGTCGGATTGGCTACTATAAAAACACTTTTTGTGGTTCATATCAACTTCAAAAAGTGGCCCGTGGAAACACGGCCTAAGATCTCACATGTTTAAGTAATCGTTATAGATATCCAATAAAACAAAAAATGGAGTTTCATGCTTCTTCATAATGTTATTTTGTTCCATATTTTTGGATTTTCTACAGTGTTTGGCACTCATTTAGATCTCCTTTCTTATTGCGGCGAAGCCCACAGCCAAGCATAATTGTAGTATTGAACTTGGCTCATCTTTTCACATTTATGTTTTTGGTAGGATCTAAGATAACAGGTAAATTAAATAAGTATTATTTTATTGTTTTTACCGGAAAAGAATATTGGTACATCAGAGGTCAAAAATATGTTATTTACTCTATTAAATTGTACTAGTTTGTAGATATTGTAGAATGAAATATCAAAATACCATGGATAATGTATAAAATTGTATTTTTAGGTCTTATTTACTTTGAACCAACTGGAAAGGGAAATGCAAAAATAATTCTTAATAGTTCAACATATGAAATGTGTGGAAAAACAAGTTTAGGGCATACTTACTGGAAATGTGTGTATTACTATAAAACTAAATGCAAAGCGAGAGTAAAAACGTATGGAAAAGTAGCCAAAATTGGCGCTCATGCACATAATCATGAAGTTGTATATAAAAATTGTTCAACATTATTTTCTCAAGTATTTTTATTGAAACCTAAATTATCAATAATACTAAAATAGTTTGTAAGCAATAAAAGTCAAAATTTGCCAGTTATTTAAAAATAGTAGTAAGTTCAATTTTGTGTTTTTATCAAACTATTGGTATAAATATTGTAAGTTGCGATAAATGGATAGTGTTGCGCTAAAATAGTTGCATCTAGGCCTTGGTAGGTTTTTATAAAATAATATTATTAATATATTTTTAATAATATAGCAAAATAATTAAAAAATCTACTTGTACTTGAGTAAATTTTTCTTTTGTATTTTGTAAATCTAAGAATGTTGATAAGAAAATTTAATGGCAGATTCTATTGCAAATATAAAAAAGTGGGTACGGAATTTTTTTATTTTAGATATAGGGTGTCAAACTTAGTTTTTATTATTATCTTAAATATTCCTTTTCCAATTTTGTTAAAATTTGGCAGTGTTATTTGTAGCATTAAAAGGCTAATTCAGATCCAAGAAATTAAAATTTATTTAGTCAAGTGGCGTCTCTTGTGGTTCTTAAACAAATAGTTCCAACAAAAATTTACGCCACTGACTTTTGTGCATTGCATATTATCTTATTTAGATAAAAATTTAGCTTTTTGAATAAACAAACACTAAACTAAATACCATTACTATCTAAACTAACTAATCTTTTTTTTTTCCAAGGTTTTTGGGTGAGCCAGGAAGATAAGAAATTAAGTAAATTTTATTTTATTTCTGGAAAATTAAGCAAAGTACTAAAACAGTTTAAGAACAAACGACGTATTTTTACTTGCTTAATCCAAATAAAAAATAAATTTGTTAGAAATATTAGTCACGTACATTTTTTATCAGAAATAATCGTTGAGGTACCGCTCGAACCGCTACTGGATTGGATAAGTTTAATTAAACTTGATCTTCATAAACCTTTTAAAACATAAATAACACACACACACACACACACAAAGCAGATAAGAAATATTAATAATATCAATAAAAAACTGTTTTTTTTTTAAAATTTACAGTCTGTATCAGGAAAACAATGCATTTTATGACTTTTTTATGTAGAATCTGCCCTTAATTTTTTTTAAAAACATTCTGCAACAAGCTGCATAATGTTTGGGATCATTGCAGTGCTTAAACATCTGCATAATTTTAAAATTTACCTTTGTTTAAGTTAAGTAACTAAAGTGATAGTTAAATACAGAGCTCAATTTGGACTTACATATAATAATGTTTCAGTGTAAATAATCCAACTTTTTTATTGTCTGTAACTGGGTTGTCCAACTTAAACACTTTGACTACTACGCCTTCCGACGCAAAATGGCTTCCAGAAATTAAGACTTTTTAAAAGCAAACATTTGTTTTCAAACATACAAATTTTTGTGTTTTGCCAATCTTTTGTCATAAACGAAGATATTCCAAATATGCATTTAATTTGATATAAAGCGTGGAGGCATAAGGTACACAACTTTTAGACCTACTAAATGATTGTGACCATATACGGGCACACAGTTTACTCTCTTACTATGGTACACATAGTAGTTAAAGTGTTAAGTGGCCCAAGGGCCATTTAAAAAGATGCAGCCACCATTTTTTGCATAATTTTTGATTAGGTCTGGTTAGTGATTAAACCACATTTGCTGTTTAATAGTGAATACATTTTTGTTATCCAAACTAGTTGTCAAAATTGAAAAAAAAAAATATCAAACTTTATTATCAGAAAAATTCTATGTTTTTGGCTTAAATGCTAGTTTTTCAGGAAATAATCTAGCCGTACACCACACGACTTACAAATTACAACAAAAATATGTAGTAGATATAATCTTAATTCTGTCTACAGCAATATGCTTAGTACTTACAGATTAGATGGTCATATTGACAAAATTAAAATTAATAGATTTATTAAATGAAGGAGCTAGTTTCAAAGTGTACCTATCATCTCCAATATTACCACATTTTATAAAAAAATAAATAAAGGACCTTTAAATTAAAAACAGTATTGATTTTTTTAAATCTGGATGTGGTTAAGGCTTAAAAAATAATAGGTCTGTTCTTAGAGCAATCACAAACTATTCAGTGGGAATCAGATTTTACAAATACGTCTGGTGACCAGTTACCAACCGGCCACCTGACTTAATAATAATACCCGATTGGCGTTGACCAATTTGTGATTTCTCTACGAACAGGGCTAATTTATTTACATTCAGCGCTGACGAATACAACTATTGGACTTATTTTTGTATTAAATATGATAGTTGAAGATTGTACACTTTGGCCCTAAGCCTCTTAAATATAGTATTTTTGTAAAGCTATTTTTAATATTTTGAATGATTATACAATATGCCGGATCTAAGCTTTTTACTATTAAAAGAGAATTTTCATATTCCAAAACTATAAATAATTGGACATATAACATGTTGTGTTTTTTAAGAACCTTAAAAAAATTTTGAATGGTGATAAAATATACGGAATTTTCCATTAAAAAGATATTTTTTACTTTTTAACTAAAAATTACAAAGTCAATTGTTTTATTTTTTAATCTTTAATCTTAAAGAATATTTAAGTAATTTGGATTAACCTGTATATTCCTAGATTTTTTCAGAAAAACCTATTTATCTAAAATATTATTTGGGAAACTAAATATTATTACTATAAAAAAATCCCTGAGAAAAATCAATAAAATGTGGTAAACTTATTTAAAACGGTGTTATAAGCCTCTTGAACCTTGATTCGTTTGATATCATTTTGCTGCCCAAAAATCATTAATACTGTGGCAACGATTTAAAAGTTATAAATAAAATAATATTTTTTTGGTTAACTTTAAATGTCAATAACTTACTACTGCGCTAAAACGTTTATTACCTATATATTCTTTGTTGTTTCATATTTTTCTAATTATATATAACTTAATTACACCCGTCAAAATTCGAGCAATTCATTCTCGTTTATTTATTTATAGTAAGATGTTTTATTTTAGATATAATATACTTCTGTGCAGGACGAAAAAATCCTCAAATGATCTATAATAATTATATTTTTAAAATTCACTATAAAGGAGCCGATAGAACTTACTGGGAATGTATATCAAGAAGCAAAACAAAATGTCGAGCAAGAATTACCACCAAAGCATCAATGGTGCTGCTTACAGAAGAGCATAATCATCAGCCCGTATGTGTTTTACCTCAAGTTTTAACTAGTCAAAAAGTAACGATTAAATTTAGGTTAAATAATTTTAAATAAAGTACATACTGATAAAACAAATTATTCGGTCCATTTAAATGTTAAAATATATATTGGTAAAAAAAAACACTAATGTTTTATCTAGTATTTTATCACCAGTGCAGTTTAAAAAATAAGGAAATTTGGTTTTTGTTACGTTTAATTTAAAGTTATAAATGTGAAGTGAAAGTGAATGAGTGAAATAGTATTGCGGAAAAGTGGCTCTTTCAGAACTAAAAGGCGTGCGGAAAAGTGAACTCTTTCGCACGAGTAGAAAAACCTATTTTTTAAATTATTTGCTTTAGTTGTCAAAAAACCAAATAATATATAATAAATCCAATTTTAACCGAAACAAATGAAGTTTTGTTAAATAAGGCCAGTTTTGTGAATAAAATGGTACATTTATTTAAATTTATTTATTTATTGGAAAATATTTTTTAAAAATGGCGGGGTTAGAATTAAAATCCAAGCACTTTTTGCTCTTTGTTTTTTTATATATATTTTGTGACATAACCCCACTTTTCGTGATTCCATCTTAGTTTTTTCAAATTTTTCGCCATACCAAATTTATTTTACACTGTTAATTTAAAAGTTAAAAAAATAAAGATAATATAAATAAACCAATGCCACCTTTCGCAGTAAAGCTATGGTTAAAAAAACTGTATAAGAAATCTAATTTATTAACCACTTTTTTAGGTTCTGTAATAAATTAAAGCATTCAAAAATCCAAGTTTACATTTTTTTTAATTTTCAAGTTCTATTTTTTTATGTTTGTGACAGCCCATGGCGGATTAAGCTTAAATGCCAGAGTACCGTAAGTGTTGGGTTATTAGGTTTTTAACCCATTGTCTTCCCGGCTTGGGACCGAAATCAGGCCTTCTCGGTTAGAAATTAAAGACTCTGTTCAATAGGCTACCGAGAAGAGAAGTCTTGATAATCTTGCAAGAAATCAGTGCACTAACAATGTTCTATAGGCGAAAGAATATTTTTCCAATCGTTAAAAAGATTTGTAACATATTTGAAAGTCTGGTTTTGTACGAAGAGCAGCAAAATAATAAAAAAACAACACATTCTTTTCTTTATTAATCACTTATTACTTGGTACGTATTGGTTGTATTGTAAGTTGTATTTTAAAATTTTAAAAAGAAACAAGTTTTGTTAATAGAGAATTATTGCAATTTGCCTTATTAGGCTCGGGAATTATTAATACCGGCCCTATTTAGTGCTTATACCTATAATTTAGAGTTATTGCAAATCATGTTGACATCACCATTAACCTAAAAATAAAGTGGATAAATAATTTTAGTTTTTTTTGTTCATTGTTTTGTCTGGTAGGGTTTTGTTTAACACAAATATAGAAATACATTTGAAAAAGCAAGGTTTTAAGTATTATTACTTCTAAAAACATTTTGATTTTGTGGTCGGCAGCCGTTTGGTTAGACGAACAGTTCCGAAGTTAAAATAAGACCAAAATAAGGCACGACCTAAAACCAACATAAATAAAGCCAGGCACTATACTTATTAAGGGAGTCCTTATTCTACTTTGCATCTGCGCAGCTCAGATGTCAAAATAAGGCCGGTATTATTAGTCCCTGGCATTTTTTCACTGTGCAATAATTCTTTATTATACTGCCTACAACTGGTTAAAATATATAAAACCGGCTGAAAACGTCAATATTTTTTGTTCAGAAAAGAGAAAATAAAAAAAACATGTTTTTTTGTAATTTCACTGTTGTATTTTAGGCTTAGTTCATTTCTGCGCAGGACGAAAACACCCTCAGATAGTATACAATAACTATGTTTTTAAAATAAATTACAAGGGATCTGACCGTACCTATTGGGAATGTATTTCAAAGGGAAAGACAAGTTGCAAAGCAAGATTGATTACCAAGTCTTCTTCTGTTATTATTACAGAAGACCACAATCATTTACCGTTAGAAGTTTTGCCTCCAATCCTAACTTCCCAAACGGTAACAATTATCACTAAAAAGAGAATATAATGATTATTTCTGTTTGTGATCTCCAATAAATTAAATTTAAATTTAGAAATCTATAAAAAAATGATATGTGTCTTATTTGTATCTATTTTTGTCCTTCAATTGCCCTTTTTTAGTATTGTAGTTGGTTGTTTTCTTGTCTTTAAATTTTATTTTTTTATTATTTCATTCAACTTCATTCAACTTACTATTTTTATTTTAATTTAATTTTTAATAAGTCCATTATATCAGACATAAGTATTATTACACATAACTGGCGTTAAGAATATTTTGATTAATACATACATACACTTTAAAAAACGGCAACGCCGAATGGATATTTTTTAATCAAAGATATTTATATTTACGCAAGTTTAAAAATTTTTCATAAGAGAAAACTACATTTATTTTGTAATTAAGAACAAAATATTATTTAAAATCTTGTTAAGAAAAAAATGTATGTTCAATTAAAAAAGAAAAAAGAAGTTCCTGCTTAAAAACGTAAAATAAAACATACTTTTTCAAGTTAAACTAGATAAAATTAAATTAACTGTTCTACATATTTCTTATTGCAGTTTATTTAGAAAATAGGGGAGTCCTTTAGGAATAACGAAAAATATTAAATGCGATACGATCCCAACGATTTCCACAAGCAAAAATACCATCGGTTTTTTTTACATATTTTAAAATCTATAACCACTTTCCCCACCGATGAGAAGGTATACATTATAAAGGGTGGGCCATAACTGTATGTGCAGTTTTAATATCCAGTAAAACAAAAATTACAAAACTTACACATTTTTTATGGATATTTTTTAAAACTACAAATATTGAACATTTTTGTTACCTATAAATTATATTTTTCAAGTGACATCCCTCACGTTGCTGACATTTTTAATCTGGAGTTGCATAATTTAATAACTTTGCGACAAGTTGCTCGCGGAATGGCGTTTATTTCCCGCACAATGTTTTGTTTAAGTTGGTCCATAATGTTTGGAATATTTTCATAGATCCCTAATTTTGGGTAATCCTACAGAAAATAATCAGTTAAAAGATATCCAGGCTTCGAGGAGGCCACTGAATATCACCCCTTCGTAAGATAAGTCTTTCCGAAAACATTTTTTTAATCAAATCTATGGATACTGTGAAAGGTTTGTCTTAATGGCGTCCAAAATTTAAGCGTTTTTTTGGCGTTTTTTTGAAACCTATGGTTCTTAAAAGATGTGTTTTATATTTTTTTTTATTTGATGTTAAGGAAGTTGTAAATTTATAAGAATAATTACAAAGTGTTGTGTCGTTGTTCTAATAAAACAATAAAGAGTATTTTTCCGGTAGTGCTGTTTACAAGTGAGGGTACTAGTTTTAAAGTGTACTTGTGTGCAATCTTTAATGTGAGAGTTTTGTGTTATATTTTATTTATAATTAAATTTAAAGACCCTACAAGTTAAATGTAATGCATTCTTTCCTTATTTAAAAAATAGATAAATGTCATTATAGTTTTAAAATTTTATTTAAATGAGAAATGCAACCATTGGGACAGTTATAACATTGTTGTATTAAATAAAGTACATAAAGATTGTACACTTTGTAACAAGATCCCTTAATTATCTTATTTAATAAGATGACAAAAAACTTACGAGGTGACGTCAAAAAGATGGCGCCAATATGGCGACTGTGTCATACCCCCTGATATAAATTACCCCTAATATAGTTAAACCAATGACTGAAATGCACCTTATAATGATAAACTATTATTTACAGTTTGCTTTAATTTTATGGATTTTAGGCATTTTGTACCCTGAATTGGTCTTTTATTATTAATATGTAGCATACTTTTTCTGCCTACTTAGTTTATAAAAAGATGTACTTAAGAAATACTGTATAGGCAGTAGCTAAAGGTATATCGGGCAGTAAAGCAACATCAAAGGATGTAAAATGTTTACATGCCGGTTTTTACGTTAGACTGTCTCTTTTCATCGCATTGCCTATGTGTTATGGTATTTAGTTAATCTGGTATAACATGATAAATTAAACAGTGTTAAAAAGATCTTAATTTTAAACTGGCATGATACGAAACGAGTCTCGTTTAATTTACAAGTATATTGGTAATTATAATAATATTTTTTTCAGATTTACTACCCCCTTAAAAAATATTTATTTTTCGTTCGTTGGATGCTTATAGTCTCTGGGCCAGTAATGAAATAGACTTCATGATAAAACAGTTTTGGGCCTAGTTTCAAAGTGTACAATCTCCATTTTTACTTTTTAATACAACAGTGAAATAAATGTCTCAATAGTTGTGTTTTTATAACTGAATTTAAATAAATCACTTTTTAGGCTATAACTGCATCCATAACAGAACATTCAAACTGAAGAAATGATGCATTACATGCAAGGTATAGGTTCTCTGTTCATTTTTAATTAGATATAACATAAAAATCTAATTTTGAAGATTGTACACTTTAAAACTAGCCCCCTCATTTTTAAAACCTTTTAGGAGGGTTCCTTTTGACGACTAGGAATATTTAAATAGCCATTTACGGAAGCGGCGCTTTAACCCAGCCTGTCAATGTCAAATGTTTCGGGTGTCAGACTGGGCAAACACATCAATTTTTTTGTCAGACAAGTTTATCACAATGTTTTACATGCATTTTGTAAACATTGCAAGCTTGTTTTAGCATGACCGCCTATACGCCGGTAGAAATCAGAAAAAGCGCTTTAACACGTATTTACAACAGCATAAAAAATGTATCATGGCCAGAGTGGATTCATAATGGATATAAGTAGGAACTGGATTATATGCATTTGTATATGTGCATATGTATTTGCATATTTTAGCCATTGGTAATAGCATACTTTTAGTAAAATATTGTTCCGAATCACCTCGTATAAAAACACCTCTTCGTTTTTATACCTTTTATTAATAATCAAACGTAACTATGGTTACAACAACGACAAAATCTTTACTTGTCAATGTCTCGAAGTTCACAACACAAAAGTCGAATCTATACTACTCAAAACAGAGGTTTCCTTTGCCCTTTTATAGTGTGGTGGAAGAGTAAAGAATGATCTAGAATGTTGGAGAAATATTGCGAAAATTCCAGTACAGGATGGCATAAAAGTTCTCAATGGATAATTCGGGCGTGTTCGGAAACCTTGGAAACTGATGAAAGGACTTGGAAAATCTAAGGTAAACTAATTCAAATAAATTATCAAATTAAATTAAAAGATCATAAATTTATACAATTCTATAAACTAAAAACACCTATTTTTAATGTCCGTAACAATATGGTTATGATGCATATTATCAGTACACTTTTAATACTTTTCGAGTGAAGGGGTTGTCCGGACTATCTCCGTCCCAAAAAAAAAATACATAATTACGAAGGAAAGCATAAGTAACCGGTGGTTTTGTACTTGCTTTTTTTTCTTTAAATTTTTTAAAAGTAAGAACTGTATTTATAGTCACTTAAGGAACGTCCCTCCAGAAAAAAAAATGTGTTCAACACTGGAATTAATTAATTAGAATGTAAAGAGTTTTCCTCAAACCTATCTTTTAATGTTGTATATTCTGTCTTTTTTATGCATTTTTATTCATGCATATATGTGCATGCATATTTCAAGCTTTCTATGTTGCATATACTTAGGTCCCTAGTAGCAGCTCAATGAGTTTATTTAGGCCTTGATAAATTGGTTTTATCCTATTGGAGATACCTATTAAAGTTTTGGTTCTCAACACCTCATATGATCTAACGATGGGAAAAACGAATGTCTGCGGACAGGAATTATTTCAGTTTAGAACCCTTAAGATGCAGAAACAAGGAACCAGGCGGGGAGGGGGCATTTTAGATGAACTAATTACGAATTTATGAAGTTTTGAATGAATAAATGAAACTCTTTTGGTACCATCCAAAATATTCGGATTTTAATTTAATAATAAGTGAACAAATTTATAAAACCGAGGGGTAAATAAGGGTGCTGGGCGGGGTAAAATATTTTAAACTTAGTATTGCTGTAAAATGTAAGTAATATACTAAACGTTAAATTTATTTTTTGTTTATAAATTTTAATCATGGCCCACTCTGAGAAATTTAATGTTTAGTTTAATAGGGTCGAAAAACTTAAGATGTATAGGTAGTATATATTTTTAAAAAGCCTTTGGCCACTATAATTTAATAATGAGAATATATGCAGGGTGTTTCATAAGCAAAATCCTATGTTTGGTTCATATCTCGAAAAATATAAAATCTCAAAAAATCTGCCTGCACCACTCCATTCTACGTGAAAATATTTACTTATATCAACTTTTACTTTTGTGCTTTATATAAAAACGGAAAGGGCCAAAAAAAATCTTTTAGTGTCATCTTTCGTTTAATTAAAAAGTAGCAGCACTTTGAGAAAACCGCAAGTCTATATCTCACCACACCCTGTATGTATAGGCTTATTAATTTTTAAGTAAACAGGGCCTTATTTTTAAACTTACCTATACTTTTTTAAAAACGAATATAGCCATTTTGTGTTTTTGTTCGTAGAATTCGAAATCTAATCAGAGAAAAATGTAAAACAAAAACAAAAGAGTTACAGCACGAGCGACGTACTTTTTAAATGGAATACCCTGTGAATTTTTATATAATTGGATAGAGATTTTCACGAGGAATTCGGTGATATAGGGGTTTCTGGGTTTATTTCTTGCGGTTCTAATGCAATTGTTGAAAAACTGCATGATATTATAAGGATAGGCTTACGTAAAAAACCTGGCTGCCACAGTTCCCAGGTGCTTATTTGTACAAGTCAAGAATTTTAAAAATACGTTTATTACTTTCTGAAGTAGTTTTTAAATAAGGAACTGTTTCAAATTATAATTAGAATGAGCCGGTCTTCTATTGAAAAGCTTATTATAAAACTATTCCAAAAAGTAATAAACGTATTTTAAAAATGAATGACAAATAAGCACCAGTGACCTGTAGCAGCCAGGTTTTATGACGACGAAAAATATTATTCTGGTACTTGTATATATGTACAGTTTTGTGGCGTAACTTTTCATAGCAGTATAATGAAATAAACGTTATGTTACACAAGCAATTACGTCAGAGCCGCAGGAAATAAACCCTATATCACCGAATTTCTTACGAAAATCTCTATCCATTGATATAAAAGTGTACGGGGTATTCCATTTCAACAATACGTCAGTCATGCTGTAACTCTTTTGTTTTAGTTTTAAATGTTTTTCTAATTGGATTATTAAATTCTACGAAAAAAAAAACATGAAATGGCTATGTTACGGGCAACGTGATTAACTAGGCATTATTAGTAAGAACGGGCTATTTTTAATAATGCCCGACGGCTTGTGGTCAGTGTTTAAGAATTTATCACTTGAACCGGGCAGTATGAATAATTCCCTATTTCCAGGGCCATGTCACTGAAATTGCCAATACGGCAACATGGGCCAAGGGTTATATTATTATATAGTATTGGTTAATATATAAAAACAGTACAGTTCACCTGTTTTATTACCAAGATGGGATGGGCATTATTCATAATGGCTGGGAAAACTAATAAATTATGATGTTTTAATCACATTGTTCAATTGAGTCGGGCATTATGAATACAGACCGGCCATTATTAATAGTGCCCGGACCTACAAAAGTGAACGTAACAGCTATATTCATTTATAAAAAAGTAAAGGAAAGTTCAAAAATAAGGCCCTCTTTACTTTAAAATGAATAACCCTGTACCCTTTTAAAATTCTAAATTTAGCTATTAGTATAGAACAGCAAACCATTTTTTTATATTTTAGGAATTGTTTACTTTTGTGCAGCACGGACGAATCCAAAAATTATACTTGACAGTTATCAATACAAATTACATTTAAAATCTAAAGATAGGACATATTGGAAATGTATTTATGCTGAGAAAATTAGATGCAAAGCCAGAATTTTAACTAAGGGATCAACTGTTCAAATAAAGAATGGATCGAGTCAACATAATCATAAACCTGATGTAATTGACTATGATGGTTTGATGTCACAGAATGTTAATATTCTAAGAAAATCATAATTGCATTTATATCCTTAACATTAGAGGGGAAGGATAATTTATTAATTAGTGGGATATCTTTATCAGAATATGCTTTTACTTTATTTTTATTTTAAATAAACTAAAATATGAAAAATTATATACAGGGTGGCCGCCGGGGTATCCGAGAAACTTCGGATATAAACTCAACAATGAAGATTTAAAAAAACTTCATATAAACATATGTCCTAAACGTCTTAGTTTTTGAACTGCAGGGTGTTAAAAATTAACCTTCCAACTAACTATGGACCAATTTCAATTTTCTCAGTTCTTTGTAAAGTAATGGAAAAATTAATCAATTCACAAATTCTTAAGTACTTAGAAAAACTCAAAATTTTGCATGACAGGCAGTATGGATTTCGCCACAAAAGATCTACAGCAGATCTTCTTTCCTTCGTATCACACTGTTGGAATAAGTCTCTTGAGTTTCTAGGTGAGTCCCAAAACATTGCTCTTGATATATCCAAAGCTTTTGACCAGGTCTAGCATGCCGCATTTCTTAATAAACTTCCCTCCTATGGTCTTTTAACTAAACTCTGTACTTGGCTCTCTAGTTATCTATCTGATCGACGTATATCAGTTATTGTGGACGGCCATTCTTCAAGCTTTCACCAAGTAAATGCTGGAGTCCCTCAGGGCTCAGTTCTGGCACCAACATTGTTTCTTCTTCACATCAACGACCTTCTCTCGTCCACAACTAATTCCATTCATAGTTTCGCCGACGATAGTACCCTTCACTCCAGTTTTCAGGTTCCTAAACCCATCACTAAACCTGACTTGGAAAACAAACGCAGAGCGATGCAGATATCTCTTTCGCAGGATCTTAATTTAATATTGGATTGGGGCGCCAAAAATCTCGTCCATTTTAATGCATCCAAAACCCAGTCTTGTTCCTTGTCGCGAAAAGAGTCATCAAATACTCATCCTCTACTTATGAGCGGCCAAGTTTTACAGAGCAAAGACACCTTCAATCTTGTGGGCGTCACGTTTAAAAGTAACCTTAACTGGCATAAACACATTGTATCTATGGCCACGGCAGCTTCAAAAAGCTTGGATTTCTCTTTCGAGCAAAAAAGTATTTTTCCGCTTCTAATTTATACACTTTATATGTGTCCCAAATCCGACCTCCCTTGGACTATTGTTCTCACATCTGGGGCATGGCGTCCCCCACAACTTTAAGCATTCTTGATTTTATTCAAAGAAGAGCTATTCGTCTCATTAATGATCCTTCACTTACAGACAGGCTTCCCTCTCTTGCCCATCGTCGGGCTGTGGGGGATTTATCGCTTTTTATAGGTACTTCCATGGCTTCTGCTCTGAAGAATTGTCCAGTATAGTTCCTCCACTCACGGTTCCCAACAGAGAAATTCGTGGTTCCAAGCGTATGCATCCCTATACGGTCCAACTGGACAGGCCCCGAACTTCTCACTTTGTTCGTTCTTTTATCCCTAGAGTTTCTAGATTGTGGAACCTGCTGCGAGCGGAGGTCTTTCCTTTCCCCCAAAATCTTCAAGTATTTAAATCCCGTGTCAACAAACTCCCTCTTACCTCGCTTAAGACACTCACGGTACGTTAGTATTTAGGCTTTTAGCCTTCGTGGTTTGTTCAAAGATAAAAAAAAATAAAAAAATATTGTTTTATAATAACTTTTATACAAATTTAAATATTAAAAAAAATGGAGGCTCCTCCTAGAGACATTTTTGACATACATAAAAAAAAATTACCAGTGTCTTTCATATGGGGTTTAAGGTAAATATTTTTTAAGAAAAAAATGGTACGACACTGCATTAAAAAAATTACATTTCAATTTAATTTTCCACAAATTTGATCTCTTGATTTTTTTATTTGATGTACGGTTTTCGCATAAATACATATTAACCATTTTCCGGCATGGTGTAATCCCTATCTAATTAAAGAATAAATAAATAGCAAAGGTGATTTTTTACTGTAGAATTTGATATTTTTGATACGAAATGACCATGCCAAGAAATGGTTTTTATTGATTTACGTGAAAGCCGTGCATCTAATTAAAAAGTCAAGAGATCAAATTTGTTTTAAAACTAATGGGTACATTAAAAATTATTTTTATTTTAGAAAAATGCAGTGGCGTACCATTTTTATATTAAAACCTATTTAACTTAAACCTCTCATGGAC
This sequence comes from Listronotus bonariensis, assembly GCA_014170235.1. NCBI lineage: Eukaryota > Metazoa > Arthropoda > Insecta > Coleoptera > Curculionidae > Listronotus > Listronotus bonariensis. Next base: position 275,558 of record JACEGR010000265.1, read on the forward strand.
CACACCGAAGTTTTTCGGATATCCCGGCGGCCTCCTGTATGATATTTTATATAAGTTTACCTTTATAAAATTAACTTAAATATATGTTTCTGTTTTTTAACATAGCCATTTGGTGGGGTAACAATACAACCCATTAATTATAAATACTTGTTAAAAACCCCAAAAAAAACCTTAAACTGTCTTTAGCAGTCAAAAAGAATGTTGTCTCTAATAAAAAGTTATGAAAAAATATAATCTGTGTCATACTTGTTCATACATTTTTATTTATATTATGACACCCACTTACGACCACTTAAAAGAATATAAACGAACTTTCTAAACAGGTTGTTTTTCAATTGCGATAAAAAAATAAGGGCTTATTTTTGACCTAATTCTATGAAAACAGAGTTTATATAAACAGATATCCGGAAATGCATTGTTTATCCTAAATGTTCCTTATCCGATTTTGATAAAACCAGGGCCGTATTAACCCTATGAGGCGCCCTAGGCTACGAATCCCGAAGCGCCTATTTTGTATTTTGCGTGACAAAAAAAATAAAAAATTTTTACCTCCGTTGCGCCTATTATTTTCTTTTCAGGCGCCTAACTTTACTACCCGAAATTAAATTTAAACAAAAAGTCATTCCAGCCTATTTCATTTATTTCAAAACACCTTATTCACAGAGGAACTCCTCTGTCTAGCGCCTATTACTCCCCTGTTTGGCGCCTATTTGTCTCATGGCGTCCTAGGACGTAGCCTAGTCAGCCTAATGGGTAATACGGCACTGGATAAAACAAACTCGGCTGTATTATTAACAACAGAAAGGGCTTATTTAGCATTAACCTTATTAAATTTATGCGGTGGCGCCTTAAGTGGCACATAAACAAGTATTTCTAAAAAAATATTAATAAACGGCATTGATTTTTCTGCAATTTTTATACTTTGGCGGATAGGTGCCATCTTAGAAAAAAAAAATAAATGGAAGGGGCTCGTGTGAGACATCATTTTAGAGCTACTAACGACTTCTTTATAACTCTAAAATTTAGCGCCCATCTGCTTTTTATTGTTACAACTATAATTTTTACGTTAAAATGTGGTTTATATCCTTCCATTAGTCATACCCAAATTTTATTAGAAAAATAGGGGTACAAAAGTTATCAGGAGGACTATTTACGTAGACACTGTATAAAGGAGTTTAATAAAAATTACAAACTTAAGAAATATGCAGATAAAACAAAAAATTTCCTAAAATAAGTGAAAATAAACATTACACCGATCTTAATATTATTATTAATAAAAATAACCTAATAATTTGTGGTAATACTATTTAATTTTAGGAACAAGGGTGTATTTTTTTGCTGGTCGCAAAAATCCACAAATGATTCTTAATAACTACGTCTTTACAAGACATTCCAAGCCTTCGGATAGAACATACTGGGAGTGTCGTTCTAAAAGGAAAACAGATGCAAATCAAGACTGACTACAAAGGAAATAAAATTTATTTCGGGGAGGATCACAATCATCTTCCACCCCAAGTTAATTTTAAGGGGCTGCCATTCCGCAACTTTCATGTTGTTAACAGAAATAAAACGGAACCAGATTTTCATACGTTTTACTACAATAGACTTTGCGAAGGAGAAAAACAAGAGACCTAATTATTACCTATTTAATCAACATACATAATAATGATATACCAATTGCTTACAAGTTTAAATACCGGCTATTATTTCTCATTTTTTTAACGATATTAACAAAACGTAAAACGTTTTAGGTTGGTATTTAAATAAAAGCCACTTTTGTGCATGAATAAAAAATATTTAATTTTGCATTTTACCGAAAGTTTTGGGACAGTTGGTGTTTATTTTTTGATTACAGTTCGTTTTCGTTCAAAATCACCATTTTTAAATGAAGATTAAAAACAAGAGCATTTTATTATTAAATAAAATTTAAAATTTTTATTGAGTGTCTTCAGCATCTTAAATTTACCACATACTTACCATACTTTTAATCTTGTTGTCTCATTTAATATGTTTACACTTTTTGTTAGAAAGCTTTAAACTAAAATTTCGAAAAATGTTCTCTATACTAAAATTCTGTAGTAGAGAATAAAAAAACAAAATAATATACAGGGTTTTTAATTTAAAAATTTATATATATATATATATATATATATATATATATATATATATATATATATATATATATATATAAATTACCTTTTATTTCGTTATTATCGATGAATAAATACAAATATTGCTTCTAAAATTAAATTTTGTGGCCAACACGTATATTTTTAAAACAGGCAAATACTTTATTAAAATTTGCTTTTCACGGCACTTTAATCTAATCGATATACTAACTATAAGCACTAAATAATATGTATTATAAAAATTTAAAGAAATTCAAAAGTTTAACATCTTTCTTTTAAAAAAAATGCATTTATATCTTCTTTCTATTCGTCCTTTATTTTTTTCTTTAATTGTATCTAGGAAATACTAACACCCATTTTTTATTTCAAGGCTGGTGTTTTATGCTATTTTATTATTTATTACTTACATTTCCATATTTGATACAATTCTTTAAAGTGCTATTTACAAACATGTATTGACTTAGGCCCGTCGCAAACACAGCGATTTTGTTGTCGCCACCGGCGCGGCGCCCGCTTTTAGACGCTATACACGGCGACTTGCATTCGCCACCGGTGGCCGTTACAAGTGGATTTCACGACCACCGGTGTCACTTCCATAACCAAGGTTTGTCAGTCGTTTTTAATACTTTAAAATGCACGCGCTGCTCACGTTTTTGGTAGTAAAAAATGACGCAGAAGGCGTATGTTACAAAAATATAGTCGTTTTTGGGTACGGTAATTGTTTACTCATCGGACACGACGCCAATTTTTATGATTTTTGTTTTTAAGTTTTTTGGGGTGCTAATTACAAATCAAAGAAAATTATAAGTCGGCAACGTTTTGTTTTTGAGATATCCATCATCAAACTTAAAAATCAATTTGGCCTTATTTTCACTATATTTCCCCTTCTTTACAAACAATTTCTAATTTAAAGCCTAATTGGCCCTTGCCATTTGATATTTATTTTTTAAAAACCCATTTTTTTATTTATTTTAATCCCTTTTCCACAAAATTGCAAAGCGATACCAAATTCGGTCCGCCATCCTAAAAATCGGTACTCTTTTGAAAATCGTATTATCGAAAATAAACAGACATCGAAAAAGCAAAGAGTCTTAAATAAACCGCATAAAAATACATATACTATGGAAATAATAATTCTGATATAATTTTTTAAATATACAGACTGTTTAGAAAGGTAAGGTCATATTAGCGATTTTGTACCACCCTGCATATCTTTTGGTGATTTTTAATATAGCTTAAAGTATTTTAAATAATACAAAAAATTTATGAACGTTATCTTTTTTTTTTGAAATATTAGAAATAAAAAAGTTAACAGGTATCGTAAAGTCCATCTGTGGACAGACTGTATATATAATATAATAAATACCCCACCTGCATTATTTCTTTTTTTTACATTTTTTTAAGCAATAAAATAAGCGTATTCAGTCGATGTGGTCGTGTTTGCGCAGAAACAAAAGTGGCCGCCACCGGCTACAAGCAGCTTGAAGCTTGAATGGGCCGCCACGAACGCTAAGTCTGCGCCATGTCTATTTAAACTGCATAAAAATGTCAGTCAGCAGCGTGTGGCGACCACAAGTCGCCGTGTTTGTGACGGGCCTAAATAATTTAATAGTTAATAGTTAAAAATATTTTTTTATGTGGATATAAATTCCGATGACTTAAAAGATAGTAACATCGTACTTGCAAAAATTAAGCAGGAAGTGGGTACATATGCACGTTCGGCCAATTTAAACGATTCATAGGCAATAAAAGAAGACCGCCTTACACATGCAGAACATTAACAGGTTGATGTTAGACAAAGAATGCAGGCATGGTGACGCATCGGTCCCGCTTTATTGTTACTTGCCTTTGGACCTTTTGAAGTGGCTGGACCACATAATACCAATTAGAAGAGATTTGTTAACAATAACTTTTTATATAAAAAATGATGGTTTTCTTAAAAAAAATGTGATATCGGCAAAAGTAAACACAAAAAGCTTTAGTAAATTTAGATAAAACATAGTACTAATTTAAATTAGTTTCTTTCTTATACGGTTTTAATACTGTTTTGACGAAATTGAAAACAGCTAATAATGTTAAATTAATTTTAAAATTGGGGTACTTACTCATATTATTTAAGAATTACTTTACCGTACGAATTATCTATCCTCGAGGAGATTTTTTGCCTGACTACTTTCGTATTATCTTAAGTATTTATGTTTTCTAATTTTAATTTTATTACTATTGCTACTCCCATTTATTAATTTTATATTTCCGTTTGCACAGTTATAACAAACTAATGGCATTAACTGTTTTGCATTGGTATTGCTTATCAATTTTGATTTTTTACGTCCTTATATTTTTTTTTCTTTCTCGTAAGTTAAGATACTGTTACTTCTTAAGTTTTGACTGTTCTATCATTTATGAAGAATCATTAATTTAAGTATTAAAAATAACATTGAAGAACATGTGATTTGTAATAAATCATTAATAAAGTAAAGAAACATTATTTTTAAATTTAAGTTTTGTAATACCTTTTAGGTTAGGTTTTAACTTTACATATTTTTAATCAATTAATTGTTTGAACCCAAACAATGAACCCATTTATGATTTTATACTTTTTATTTGCAAATTTTACCTTGTGTGTTATATTTTAGTTTTGATTTGTATTGAAATTGACCAATTAGACTGCCATTTTTATCAGTATTTATATTTTTATTTATTTCTTGCCTTTTTGCACTGTTGGTATATTTTATTTACCTATATACAATAATTGTAAGCTTTATATATTAGTGATTATTATTCTAATATACGTATTTAAAATTAAAAAAATGTTTTTTTGTTTAATACATCTTTAAATTCTATTCTATAATGCTATTAATACTAATGAATAATACTTAATAATAATTATTATATATATTTTTTAATTTATTTAAGTGGTGTTTTTTAAAATAAATGGCAAAAACATTCGATAATTAAAATTTTGAAAGCAAGAAAATGTCCACGTTTCCGAATAGATTCGATCGATTCGTACTTAAAAAATTTAGATGTTAATTGCAAATAAAATTTTATTAATAGTAATAAATACTGAATCAGTAGGGTACGCGTAATAAATTATTAAAATAACTTAACTATAATTTCATTTTCGTATTTCCAATAATAAATTTATGACTCTTTCAAAAATCCAAAATTTTATTTTTACAACAAAAGAATATCATTATAAATAATAAAAAGGAATAATTTTTTTAATACGTTTTGAAAATATTGTCAAAAAGGAGGATTAATATATTTTTTTAATTATTTATTATACAAATTATACCAAAACTAAAGAAGCCACTAAATAAAGGATCTTTTATTTAAATATATTAACAGCAAATTCTAAATTCAATAATAAAAACATACCTTATATGAACAAATTTAGGTCCGGGCCTAATTAAATTAAATTTATTTAGGGCAGTGACATCTCGAAAGGCACCAAAACAAATATCTTTGATAAACAGAAATGTACGGCACTAAATAATTTGCAGTTTCTTTACCTTTTTTTTGATTAACCAAGTAAAAGTACAGTTTATTTTATATTTTAATTTATTTATATATCTTGTTTAGTTTTTCAGAATAATAAATAAAAATCACTTAATTTCATGTCCCTAGTTTACTTAAAAAATATGGGAAATTTAAAAAGAAACACATAATTTCATAAAATTTGTTTTGTTAAAAAAATATTTGTATTTAAATAAATATTTTCTGCTGTTTCATACTTTTTATAAAAATTGATTAATTAGAATATTTAGAAGAAAACTTGCCCTATACAGGGTGCCCCACAAGGAACGGCTGCAATAGAGTTAGTAAACGACATGGAGCTAAACGATTTTGACAGTTCCATTACTTTCGGTTAAACCGGAAGTTAATGTCAAGTTCCTTATATTTTAATTGAAACACTCTATAAGTATATTATTTTTTGGAATATGCGTAAAATTCTACACATATTTTTTGAAGTATTCTATACTTAAGTTAAACCGCTTTTGCCTTATTTTATATCTTATCCTAAAAATGACGTTTGCAAGCCATTACATAACCACAAATGTTTTCTAAACAAAAGCCTTTAAGTTAAATTGGGTTGGGTTCCTTGTAGTGAAAAAACTTCTTTAGTGGACTGTATTTATATTTTGACAAAAATATATGGGATGGTCTTTTGTTGGGTACACGCCTGGAAAGAATGGAACCGCTTCAATCCTGGGCCCGAGGTATACGAGCTGACCCTGTTCAGCCCTATTGACCCCTATGAACTGGCCGGTCGCTTGAAACAAAATAAAGTAAAACCCCCAAAAACCCAAAAATTCTAATTAAAAACGACGTTTCAGTGGCAAGTCTGCCACCGTTATCAAGTTAAAATTAAGTTTAAATTTAATTAAAATTAAATAAAAAATTAACTAATATTTAAATTAAAAATGATCAAAATTGTATGCTTTTTAGTATTGAAAACTGAAAATAGTTTAGACATTTTAATCATTTTTAATTTAAATATTGATTATTTAGCCCGTATACCCCGGGACCAGGACCGAAGCGGTCCCATTCTTTCCGGGCATGTACCCAACAAAAAGACCATCCAATAAATGAATCCGTCTAACGAATATAGAGCATATCTTCAAAAATATACGGAGTAAAAAATAATAGTTAAAAATGTATGTACAAAAACCTGAAAAGTAAAATTTTCCTATTTAATTAAGCAATAAATATGAGGGTTAGTTTGTATAAGGATGCATATTCAAAAAATATATATTCTTGGAATTATTAACAATTTAATATGTATCCAATCTAACAATACTTTTAAGAACCACTTTGTTGGGGCTCTAGGTGGCCCTGACGACGAAATGCGGCGTCATGGCCAACTATACCGTACCTGCTCATACTTAAAAGCATTTTTCGAATAAATAAATACTAAATGGTTAATACATATTGGCCCTACCTGTATAAGCAGTTTTAGTATCTAATAAAACAAATATTACAAAACTTACACATATTTTATTGATATTATTTTAAACTTAAAGTTATGAAAATTTTTATGAATTAAAAATTATGTTGTCCAAGTGTGATCCCTCACGTTGCTGACATTATTGAATCCGGAGTTGCTAATTTTTAATAACTTGGCGACAAATTTCCCGCACAATGTTTTGTTTAAGCTGGTCTAATGTGGTTTAATTATCTTTATAGACCCTTGATTTTAGGTAACCCCACAAAAAATAATGATTTGGAGTAAGATCTGGGCTCCGAGGAGGCCACTAAATAACACCCCTTTTCGAGATGAATCTTCCAGGAAACATTTCTTTTAACAAATCTATGGATAATGTCCGAGTGTGGGGTTACCCAAAATCGAGGGTCTATGAAGATAATACCACCACATTAGACCAGCTTAAACAAAACATTATGCAGAAACAACGCCACTCCGCGAGCAATTTATAGCCAAGATTTTGAAAATATGCAACTCCGGATTCAAGAATGTTAGCAACGTGAGAGACGTCACTTGAAAAACATAATTTTTAAGTCAAAAATTACCATTATTTGTAGTTTAAAATAATATTATCAAAATATGCGTAAGTTTGTAATGTTTGTTTTATTGGATACTGAAACTGCCTATATAGCTAAAGCCCACCCTGTCCGCCACGACCTTTAATTTTTTTATATTTTCAAAATGTTCCAAGGCCTACTTTTCTAGAAATCGATCGCAGCAGTTCCTCGAATCCTTTTTTGGTCTAGGTAAATGCAGTTCAGGTAATTTTATTATTATTTTTTAATAAGAATCAAGATAATAAATATATTTATAAGATACAGGTGCATTTTCCTTTGGGTAAATAATTTAGTTTTTCAGGATCCTTTGTTTTCGAACAGTGGATATTTTATTTATTTTTAATTTGTACTGCATACGGCAATACAATCATATATTTAATTTAATATAGAAACTTTAACCTGGTAAAACGTATCTTTACTTAAAAAGGTAACTTTTAAACAATATTTTAATAAGCTTATTTATATGTTTTGACCCTATACTAACAAGTTTATTGTATTTTAGAAATTGTGTATTTTAAAATTGGTCTTAGACAACCGCAACTTATTGTCAGAAATTATATTTTTGGAATGAAAAATAAATCGGATAAGAAAACATATTGGAGCTGTGTCTCGGATAGAAAAACGTTTTGTAGAGCTGCACTTACCTCTCATGGACAAGAAATTTGGATACGTGAAAATCATAATCATGACCCTCCTTTAATTTGTCTCGATGGTTTAAGGTGTAAAAGATTTTATGTTAGACAGCAGAAAACTAAGTGCAGTTACAACTATAACTATTATTTTAAAAATCCTCTCTAAGTATAGAGAGACAAACTTAAACGTGCTATTATCTTTAGATATCTGCTACATTCCATATATACAAAATGATATTTTAGTACCAGAATGATAAAAATATGAAAACAGGTTATTTCTCTTTTAAAAATAAAGGTTTCTGTTACATTTACAATTAAAATACGAAACGATTGAGGAAACTTGGGTTTAGACCGCGTCAAATTAAAATCGTTTAGCGACAAACACTGAATCAGTGTTTGTCGCAGAGTAAAGATCCCTGAAGATGTCTTGTGGAATCGATGGCGAAACGTCGGTAAATGATTTTAGATTTGACGCGGTCCAAACCCAAGAACCAAGATTCCTCAGTTGACCAAGGCCGTGAAAGCTTCAGTTCTATAAAACGATAATCTGACATTATATTCACAAAACAATACTTTAAGAATTGTGTTAAAATAGATTTTTACGTTTCCTTAAAATGTTAGAATAAATTGCTATCCACAATTTATATTTAAAAAATTTAAACCATTGACTTATTAGGTATTATACAGGATATTAGAATGTTGTGAAAACTTTTAAGGACAGATCAGTGCATTCTAAGTTAAACGAGCAACACCGTATAATTACCTTATTTGTAAGGGGTGTGTTTTTTTGGTTAAGATTATAGGGTATATCCTAAACGGTAGGAGATACTAAAAGCTAAAATACATGTTCCGTTCTTTTAAGTGTTGCTAACTTGATTGGTTTAGATTATTTAGAATATGCAGGATGATTTTCAAAAATCGTAATTTTTCTTATGTCTCATTACTCGGACACTATTGGAAATAAAAAAATATATATATTTTTTAAATAGTATGTATATTAAAAACCCAATTTAACATATTTAATAAAACATTTATAAACCAATACAATAATAATCTCAGAAAATAGACTTGTGCCTATTCACAAAATGTGCTCAAATGTCTTCAATTTTGTTAGTTGCATTTTTGACCCGACTTAAAATTAAACTAGTGAAGATATAGATGTAAATATATATATATATATATATATATATATATATATATATATATATATATATATATATATATATATATACAAACAGAACCATTTAACACGTTTTTCCCAAAAAGGTCTATAAAATATTATTAGGGTTTTATTATGTGGCCCAGATGTGGTAATAAATTTATTTATAATTGGCATATCTGCAGAAATTTATTTGATCATTGGTAGAAAGAGTTGTATTGTCTATAAGTGATTTTTTAATTTCTAGTTGTTCATATAAATTTAATTTTTACCTTTGTTTTCTCTATGGAGTAGTTTAACATTATTAAGATCTATAAAGTGGTTTTGTTCTATACAATGTGTTGAAATGCCTGTGTTTTTTAAACCATTTAAAATTGATGTTTTGTGTTCTTTTATTCTGTTTTTTATGCTCCTTCCACTTTGACCAATATATTCCGCATTACAGTCTGCGCAATTAACTTTATAAACCCCTGACATATCTAATTTTTCTGTTTTGTCTTTATTGTTAACTAATAATCTACCTAGGTTACTCTTATTTACAGACACAGTTTTACAGCCTAACTTATCTAGCCTATTGGATACATTATTGCTGATGTTTGGTATATAATTGATAAACTTAAAATTATTGTTTTTAGGTTCTGTAATACTATAAAACTCTTTAGCAATTAACTTTTGTTTTTTTCTTTGTTAACAATTTATCAATAAGTGATTCTTTATATCCGTTGTTTCTTGCTATTTGTTTAATAATGCAGAGTTCTTTGTTAAAATTTGATTGACTTAATGGGAAAGTGACAAGTCTGTGAATTAAACTATGAAAAGAAGATAATTTTATTTTCCATGATTGGTTCTGATGCGTAATTTATTACCGTGTCTGTCGTCGTTGGTTTTCTGTAAATATCGAATTCAATGTGGTTGTCAATATTTTTAATGTTTATATCCAAAAAATTTATCTCATTTTCATTTCCTTTTTCCATAGTTGAACTGAATGTTGCTATTTATTGAGTTTAGAAAATTTAAAAACTTATCTAAATTTCTCTCTGTTAACATTTTATGATTAGTCGTCACCAACGCAAACCGTTTGATAAGTATATGAGATAATTGTTTAGTTGCTATTATAAGTTAAACTTTTTTCTGTGATTATTGTTTTCCTTAATACATGTTTTAGTGTTCCTCTTAATTTGGGGTTTTAATTTTTCATACATTAAATGGCCATGAAATGAATAATAACCATTGTAGGTATTTTATTTTTTTAGCTGTTTAAAACAAAGTAAAATATTAAGTGTTATTTTTATACGCTTCTGAACAAAATATCGCACATGTCTCAATTTTTCCATTAGCCTCAATACAAAAATACTTTAATTGGCCATATCTTTTTAATAATTAAGTTATCAAAACAATTAAAAATAAAAAATGTTAGGGAAAGGTAAAGCTATAACTGTATTAAACCGTTATTATTTACTGTTACCAATGCATCCTAAAGGGTGATTAAAAATTTTTGAAAATAATAAATAAGTTTTGCAAGTTCGTATAATATCTCAAAACATTTATATGAATTTTGAGAATTACCCTGTATCTTCTAAACCAATTAAGCTAGCGTGGATCTGATCTTCATTAAACTAAACGCTAAAAAAGTAAACGGAATATGTATACTACCTTATTATAATCCTAACAAAAAAACACACATGTTAGTCTCTAAATTTACTTGTTCAGGGTTACCCCTTTCCCCAGGGGAGCTCTTTTTAAATGTCCTAAGTACCCCTCATAAAATTTTTATAAAACTCGACAGTGTTTTAGACATAGTACTCAGAAGCTAATTAAGGCGTTGGAAAACACAAATCAAATATTATGCCTTAACACGTATTTTCCATATCATAAAATTCATTTATCAGAGCATAAGTTGAGAAGTCTGCTTTGGCTCTGACAAATAAGATTTATGCTATTAAAAATACAACGGGCACAATTTTTGATTTGCGGGATGATCATTTCTGGTTCCTAACTCCCTAATTTAGCTATTGGTTAATTATTAAATACTCGTATATCCAGTCCAGTGGCATCTATATTTGTTCCTAAATAAAAATTTATGACAAAAAAAATGTGCTCCACTGACATGTGTAAGTTTTATATTTTATTTGGATCAATCAATTAACAGTACAGCGTTTTTTGACTTTTTGGATTTTACTTTCTAAGAAAAAAACTAAAATCCACTATTTTGCATATCCCTGGCCACTCAAGAAACATTTGGAAAATTTTAAAACGCAAATGCAAAATTCGCTGGAGAGTTGTACTGCACCGATTTACATGACCTATTTTTTAGTGATCCTTTAGTTGCTGGAGACCTTTTAACGCTTCTTCTTTTATTGTTTTGTGGTCTATTTTTTCTATAAACACAAAATTTATCTGGGATAGTGCAAATCTCCATAACTAGCATTGGATAATTCCGCGTATCTTACAACAGGCTGTATTTCAATTTTCTTAATGCAAATAAAATATAAAAATTGCATATACATTAGTGGCATACATTTTTGTTTATAAATAAAAAAATTGTCGAGGTGCCGCTTCTTAAAAAAGTTAAAAAGTCGGACTTATAAGACTTTTTAACAATAACAAGAATTTAGAAATCAATTAAAATTTAAATTAATTTACCATACTGTCTTTCAAAATCAATCAAAGTTTTTCTTTTGATCTTTTAATTAGTTTTTGTGTTTTTATATTGTATTGTAGCTAATTTATATTGTTTTAAACTCTATTATTATTTCTGATTTTTTCCTAGATTTTTACTATTTTATTAAATAGTAATTGTGATCTGTTTAGTATTACTTGTTATTAAAGTATTATATAGGATGTAGTTATTAATTTAAAACAAAGTAAGAAAGATGAATAATATTGTTAATACGTTTGATTTTAACTAGTGAAAATTATTATCTCTTACAGTGTTTATATTTTGTGTAAATCAAAATCAAACTGAATTTTACAGTTTTTTTAATGGTATACTTATTTTTAACGTTAATTTGTCTGTATTTTGAGTAATTTAAAAAAATTTATGATGGTTTGATGCCAAATAAAATCTAAACGTATATACAGTTTAAGTGTTATTCTATAACAATTTTTAAAAATCCTATAAAAACCGAAAGCCTACATTTGCTTATTTTAATTCCAGCATGAAAACGAAAGGCTCGAATTAAAAAAAACAGTTTTTTTACTTTCAAAAATCACTGACTAAAATTTTTGAGAAAAATCTGAAAATTCATTCATTTATAGGTTTTTTATAAGGTACCTTTTGTAATAAATAAATACTAAAAACTTACGTATTAGTGATTTTAGGCAGTAACAGGATGATTTAAGAAATGGTTTAAAAATATCCTCCCCGACCCTCCCACCATTTCTATTTACCTTTTAAATGGGACGAAATATCAAGATTTAATAAAAACTAAAAGTTTTTTTTGGTATAATAAAAATTGTGCTCACGGAGCCTAGTGAAAAGAAAGCACGTTGTTTAAAAGGCGCTATCCCACACTGTTTTTTTAGTTGTTTTTAATTTTTACAATAAAAATTGTGGCAAGAAAAATAGCAAAATCTTTCAAACTTAAAAAAAAACCCTTTAAGGGGAAGGGCACTGTATGTATTTTTAAAGGAATGTTAATATTTCCTAGAGAGTGGTAAATGCCGGTTTTTTTCTTTGTTATGTTAAGTCCAGTATCCATAAAACCTATAAAAATTGTATGCAAAAATGTCTTTTTAATAACAAAACGACGATTATGACAAAATTGTGCGTACCTGTAGACGGGACGAAGGGACCCTTGTATTATACCTACCCATCTGGTCTTCAGGCATACACCACCCTTTGCACTGGCAGTAGGTTATTGTGATGGTAGTAGAACGGGATATTTTTGTAGTGTAGTTGATTTCTTGGCTGACTGTTTTATAAAAGTTGTTTATTTGCTCCAAAGTTTTTAAAAGTCGTTTTACGAATATGCTAATTATTTTGTTTTGTAAAGTATTATTAATAATATTTTATTTTGTAAGGTTAAGTGAATTAGTGCTACATGATTCTGAAGTAAGAATAAAAGTTAAACTTACCAATAAGTTTTTTATTATTAGACAAAAGTTTTGGTGTGAGAGGTATTAAAAATAAATCAATTCTTAACATTTTTTTTTATTATTCAAGACGCAATGTTCGAAGCAGATAAGTATTACAAGAGAGCTTGTTACTTTAAAATAAATTTAAAATTGTGTTGTGTATTACATATTAAAAGTGCTTTACATTTGTAAAAACAATAAAATAGTTAAAATATATGATTAATTTAATCGTTTAAATTTTTAATAATCTTTATTAACTCTCATATTTTAAAAGTTGTATATAAACGATTTTTGGTAAGTTAATTTCTCTTTAGTTATATTTCTCAATTTTAAAAACACTCTGTTTTTTATTACATTTTTATAACCTAACTAGATATATGCATAATCCTTCCTAATTGTTGCAAATTTTAGTAATTAAAAATATTATTTGTGACAAGACCAATATTTCTATTTAAGCGATGAGGAATCAAGCCAACAATAATAAACTTATTTTATTTAAATAAATGTCGAATATTGGGTTAGTAAAAAGTACTGCAACTTCTGATTATTTTTAAAACCGGTACAGCTATTTTAACCAAATTTGGAATCTGGTTGTTGGATATTTTGAACATGTTGAATTGAATAATCAGATTGGCAAGCTATACCAGATTTCCCAGTTTTGTGCTATACGTATCTTTTCTAGTTTTTAAAAAGAGTGTCTCATTTATTTTGATTTTAATAAATTATGTGAGACAAAATTTTTGAAACGCTTTATTAGTTTGCTTAAATATGGCCAAATATACAGTTTTAGCAAAAAGTGCGTTAGCGCCTAAATATATTTAAAACGAATAAAGCTGTGTTAACGAATTTTGGTATTTGGGGTTTTTAAGGCATGCGTAATTGATTAGTGATATTAGAACTTTTACCAAATTTTAATAAAAAGCGTTGTTGTCATATCTAAGTAATTGGTAAACATCGAATTTTAAAAATTATATTTTTACTAAAGTTGCCCATTTCATTGTAATCCAAATTACTAGGACATTTTAATTAAAATAAAATGAATGAAAAATATTACATTTAGCGTAAAACTAAATAAAATCTGGCAACAACGCCTAAACCATTGTTTAATTCTACTTGCCCGGAATCCTTTATTTACCGTTGTAGTACTTTTTACTAATTCAGTATGACTAGTTTTTACATATCACTACTCCTAACTTAGCTATTTAGGTATTTTGCATTTTTTAAAGGCTTCTAAATGCATACAATGCAACCATTGTTATAGTTTTCAACCTTGTATTATAAACAAGATGAATTTTATAAAACTACGACTCTTACTTACTTTTATTGTGTGAAAAAAATATGTTAAAAATGTTATTGGACAAAAGAAGCCTTCTGGCACAAATAACTTTGTACTCCTTTATGGTTTTTAAATTAATGAAATATCTTGTTTCTAAACAATTTGATTCTTTTGTGGGGACATGTTACACATCTGCCTTCTTCCAACCATTTCATGGGCCGGCAACGTTTTTTTTTCGAGATATATCAAGCTTAAAAAGCAAATTTACCTCATTTTTACTAGATTTTCCCTTATTTTTGCAAAAAAATCAATCATTCAAATTTAATTGGCACTCAATATTTAATTTCCACCTGTTAGTAGAAAACTTAAGAATTGCGTGCAAAAAGGTGGGGGAATATGGTGAATTTAGGTTAGTTTTCTTGTCAAGTTTGTTAATAAATATCTCAAGTTTTTATTAACAACAGAACGTTGCCGACTGAAATTTCCACACAAATTCGTAATCAGCGCCACAAAAATCTCCTTATGCCAAAAATAATCTAACACGACGTGGTGTCCGATAAGTAGCAGCTTAATGATTACCAAATTTAATACAAAATGAAGTTATGTTTACACTTTTGACAATTAAAAATCATATCTGTAAAGTACCCAGCTTGCCAAAGCAATTTAATGGTATACAGTGTGATTTTTAACTTATACGCATAAACTTGGGACATTAACAACATATTTTTAGTTACCTATATAGGGAAATATTTAATTTTTTCAAATTAAAAAAACCTTTATTCTGAAGACAAATTATGATATAGTTAATAATTTAGGCTATAATTTTAACTTCAATCACATAAAAATACGTGTACACTCACAGCAACCACGACGAAGAGAAGAGTTTTAACTGGCATACAAAACATTATTATAACTTGTTATTGGTTTAGTTTTTATAAAGAACAAAAAATTTTGCTGATGTTTCGTAACAAATTTTTTTTCGTGACGGGAAATAAATTACATTGTATCTCCTAACAGGTACTAAAATGTGACTTTTCATAAAATTACGTTTTCCGTGGCAAAAAGTGAGTACTTTTGTCCCTAGCCTACATACATACACATACATAAGTTATGGTAAATATATAATTTTAAAATAATTTATTATACGAAACTTACATTTCCCTTATATTAGGAGTCCAGTTGAATATTTTTTAACATTATAATATTCCAATTAACTACTAAATGAACGCTTTTACTTTTAACATTTTTATTTCAATCTGTCAAATTACAAAATTACATTGACAAATACTAGATAATTTCCTTAAGGGTTTCCATAGTAATGCAAGGCCTAATTGTGTTTCAAATATACCAGTCGATCAGTTTAAAACTTAAAATTTTACATGATTAATTTTCTGACTTTAATATTATGTTCTTTCAAAAATAAGTCATCGTTTTTTCCCATCAGAGAAAAAAATTGTGTATTATACACGGAAAAATTTTAGATTTTAGATCTCGGTTTAGTATTTTCTCCGTTTCACGTCGGGAGACAACACAACTTTGAGCTAAAATCTAAAGCTTTTTTTCCTTGTATTATAAATAACTATTTTTGTTATTATTTGGTCTTATTTACTCTTAGAATTAAGGTTTTTTGTTTTATTTAAAATAATGATTATTTTTCAATACTGTGTCCAAGTTATATAATATGCAAAATTTTAAACCGGCATCAACGCGTAATATCTCGTTTTCTGTACAGCTATTTATTGAAAGGCAATTAAACATAATTCTAAACCTAAATTATTGCCTGCGTATAGATTAGGAATAATTTGGTCAATAAACATTCTTTAAATTTTTCCAAAATATAATTCAAGCGAAAAATATATCCAAGTTTAAATAACACCGAACAGCAACCTAACTTCATACGATACCGTCACTATGTTGTATTAAACGGGAAGAGTTAACCTGACAAGGGGAACCCTAACTGCCTTTTCACATTAGCGGAAGACGGGAATCCGGGCGACGTCCAACGCTATTGCATTGTATGGAGTCTTAAGAGACCTTTCTTTTTTTTTAACATGTGAAAGGTCTCACAAAACTCCATACTCTTCGATAGCGTCGGACGTCGCCCGGATTCCCGTCTTCCGCTAATGTGAAAATGCAGTAAGTCTAATTGACTTTCGATAATTAAATGCTGGCAAAATAAGAGACTTTTTAAATCTCTACAACAGTTCTAATAAGTTAACAGTCATAAGTAATCAAAGTTACATTTGGAGGTCTATTATCAGGTAAAAAATACCTTTAACTTAAACACTAAGCAATTAGGGGGACACTTTACATTTAAAACTTATAAAAAATGAGCGAAACATCTTATTGACCTAAATAATTATTTCAAGGCCAATTTGTAATTTTTAAATATTTTTTTAACCTCAAAATTAAACCTTGATGACTTTTAACCCTTAACCTATTTTTGCTGATACATTAAAAATTTTGTCGACATTTATTTCTGCAACAATAAGAATTTTTAATTAACAAAGTCAATTTACCCTTAAAATATCCATCAATCCCACTTCCAAAGTCAACTCCCTGGTCACTATAAGATGGACTTGGTCCTTTTTAATACAAGCTTTTGTTTAACTTGCAATGTATGTATAGAACTTTTCAAGGTTGTTTAATGTTTCGTCACATTATGTGACGTCATATCGTAATTAGGGCACGTCGTATATTGTGACATACATTACACCAAATAAAAAAATGACGTTTGATTTTGACGTTAAAATATTTATCAAATTGCTTTATTCGATTTATTAAACATTAAACTCAAAGAAACTATAATATTTGTAACTCACATTAAATACACTCACGGTTAATAGAGTTTACCTTCTATTTCTCGATATCCATTTGAAAATACTTTATCATGTCCAAAATAAGAGCTTGTTCGGCTTCTGTACATCGTTGCGGCATATTTTTTTAATTTCATCAGTAATCGTATAATATCTTCTCTCTATCAAAGAGCACCTAATATTCAAAATTGTTTTGAACAACTTACGCTGCACGAATAATTTGCGTTTACAATGTTGCAGGTTAAATTCAGGTTTACATTACATCAAAATACGTACCTCTGGATTGTCGGTTAGTTCAAAACATAGGTAGTAAAGACTTATAATGCTCCTATTTACTTAACTTTTACATAAAAATTAATAAAAATATTTAAGATCTCTAAAATATTGGAAAATATGACAGTTATTGACATTTGTTTGCCTAGTAACAATTTATTTCAGACTATGGTCAATGAGATAATTTTTTTGTTACTCTTTATTTAGACGACATGAATCGACACAACAATGTACGACAAAACATTGAACATCCTTAAAACGATCTATATGTATGTACGGGTGGAAACTTGCAACTTAATTTTGAAGCAGATATCTTCAATCGATTGAGCTGAAGTTTTGTACACACGTCTAGTTTGGATGATAATCCATGTTTAGCTATGTAACGTTATACAAAATTTAACATCGCAGAACACCCAAGATAGCGGACCAGATATTTTGAATGCGCCTCCACAATATGGGTATGAAGAGGCTTGCTTTTAAGAATGGCGGCCTAGTTATTTATAAAACACTTCTTCAATATAGGTATAAAAAACAGGACTTGCTAAGAGTACCTCAAAACATAAAGTAACGTTAGGTACTCCAAATCCAATATAGCGGACTAGTTGTTTTTAATGCACCTCTAAAATATGGATATCCAATAAAAGTAGAGTAACTTGAAAAATATAGTGACGTCATTTTGAATCCAACATATCGGGACACTCAAGATGGCGGACTACTTAGGTTTAATACACTTCTACAATGTCAGTATCAAACGAGAGGGCTTGTTGATAATAAGTCAAAGTATAAAATGACGTCACTCTCCAATACGACAAACCAATTTTTTTATGCTTTCCTACAATATGGGTATCAAATGAAATGACTAGCTAAGAATACGCATGCGAGTTAAACTTTGTTGCTGCAATTTGCCTGAATTTTTGGTGGACTGGAGTTTTTGGAGGATACAGCGGATTACAGCTAGACAGTTCAAAATGAACCAGCAACCGACCCTGTAACAATAATGTGTTTAATGAGATAAACGGACTGAGAAACATGTCCAGCAATAGCTAAAAAATTATTTTATATTAAAGATAATCTAATAGCTTGTCGCGAGAGTTACCTGTCTAGATGAATAAATAACTTAAATGACTTGATCTATTTTAAACTTAGTAAATACGAGTACTTAAGTCTTGCGACAAGCTTTTAGATTATATAATTTGTGTAATAAGATTATATGTTGATATTAAAAGTTTTTAAGAAAAAGTTCATTTTATTCTTTTTAGTACATTTTAATAAAATATTGTTTTAAAAAAGTTTTTTTACTTTAAAAATTATTTATCTAAACCCTAGTCCAAAATTCTTGATTGGCAGTGTCATTTTTTTTACTTTTCTGTTGTCAATATAGACCGAATTTTGTCATTGTTTTATTGTTTTTATTGTTTTTCTACCATTTTATTTTATATTATGTCTTTTTAGGCTATTTTTTTTTAAGTTTATTTTTTTTAGAAATTGTTAGGTTTATCCACTGCGGAAAACGAAGTAATTATAGTCAAGTTCTATGGAGAGGTTATATTTATAGTGTTCACAATTTTGTCCCAAAATTTGGAAGAACCTACTGGGCTTGTCAGTCAAAAGCATCCAAGTGTCAAGCAAGAATTGTTACTATCGGATCAAAAATAAAACTATTAAAATATGAACATAATCATGCGCCTCCCAGCCATGCAACCTTTGAAGTGCTCGATACCTCATACTTCTCCCTTGTGCTTTAGATTATTATATGTTTTAAGCAGTTTTAAAAATACATAAATTAATTACTTGGTGACTTTTAAATGAAAAAATAGTTTTTAAAATGTTTTTTTTAGGTAACTAAGTAGTTTGAATTATAAGCCCTATTTTTGTACTAAATTTATGTTATTTAAAAAAACTAATGTAGTATTTTAAAACAAAAAAAAATATCAGCTGACTACAAGAACAAACAAAAACGAATAGGAATTAACACTTTAATAAGGTTCTATTTAAATAAAACCATTTAATAACCAATGCTCTTAAATATTTAAATTTAATATTATTACAGCCCTATTTAAACATAATAAATATTTCTTTACAATTATGTTACAATTTATCTTTACAATTCTACATATTTCAATAAATATTTGAACCTAAAGCATTTTTGTAACATTTTGTATTTGTGTTTCGGTCTGTTTTTTTTTATATTAGGATATTAAATAAAATCTATACATCAGCTAAGTCAAAAGGTACATTGGCAATACGAGGAAAAAATTGTTGAACCAACCAATGGGTAAAGAATAAATAAATAATTTCGAAATGTAAACTACTTGACATATAGCACAGTCCGTCGATATGCCAATGATGCCAAAATTTATAATTTCATAATAACTTAAATGTAGAATAAACATGTGTTAAAATGTGTTAAATGTATAAGAATATTACAGAACTATTTTAGTACAATAAGACTGATACGATTTTTGTCCCGAAATCCCTATTGCTTAACGCACTGTGCATCGGTCCCGGTTTGTTGTTGCTTTAGTGGCCAATACACCTTTTCACTAAGCTAAGCCGCTATAGGCTTACTTTAGAATATCTAACCTTGCCTTTCTTGAGTGCCTTTCTAACTAATTATCAGTAGGATGATCTTAAGAACATGAATCTCATTATTTCCTTACTTTATTACTACCTATTAGCTCAAAACATTTCTTCAGGACTTTAAAAATTGCGCCGTTTCAGTATTAAAATGTTAATTTTAAAAAGCCAAATCATATTTATGAGTGGCCTAGTAAAAAAGTAATTTTAATTACAAATAAACAAATTATTTTTTTTACGCCAGAGTTTATCTCTTGGTACAGGGTGGGCCTTAACTTAATAAGCAGTTTCAATATCCAATTAAATAAACATTACAAAATTTACAAATATTTTATTCATATTATTTTAAACTACAAACGAAAAAATTTTATGACCTAAAAATTTTTTTCAAGTAAAGTACCTCACGTTGCTGACACTCTTAATCCGGAGTTGCATATTTTTATAAACTTGGAAAAGAGTTGCTTGCGGAATGGCGTTTATTTCCCGCACAATGTTTGGTTTAAGCTGGTCTAATGTGGTTAGATTATCTTTATGGACCCTTGATTTTAGGTGACCCCACAGAAAATAATCATTTAGAGTAAGATCCGGGCTCCAAGGGGGCCACTAAATATCACCAATTCGTGAGATGAGTCTTTCAAGAAACATTTCTTTCACCAAATCTATACTGTGGAAGTATGACAGGAGCCTCTATCTTGTTGAATCCAGGTAGTAGCATTATGGCCTTCAAATTGTTAAAGAGCTGGGACTAAGAATCCCAGTAGCATCTCACAATAGTTATCATCTCTTACCGCCACGCTAGCTCTTTGTCTGGGATTGTTCACTGACCAAAATCGCCAATAAACGCCATTCGGCGAGCAACTTGTCGCCAAGTTTTTGAAAATATGCAACTCGGGATTAAGAATGTCAACAACGTAAGAGACGTCACTTGGACAACAGAATCTTTAGGTCATAAAAAATTTACATGTTTTGTAGTTTATAATAATATCAATAAAATATGTGTAAGTTTTGTAATGTTTGTTTTATTGGATATTAAAACTGCTAACATAGTTAAGGCCCACCCTGTAGTTGGTATAATTGCCAATGCCAATTCTCCCAGACCACAAAGTGCTTTTTATAACCTTTGTATAATAAAAATAAAATAGAGAATTTTAAATTAAAAATAATACACAGAATATTTAGGCCATCGTATTTTTTCTATATTTTACAGGCTATTGCAGAATACTGTTTGAAAATTTAGGGGCAGATTCTACACCAGAAAATATAAAGAAAAGTTTATATAAACATAAGTCCGCAAATTTTTGTTCTTAAAATACTGGGTGTTAAACTCTTCAAAAGACTGAAAAATTTCAAAAACACTTATTTTAGTTACGATTGCTGGACTGAATATAAACTTTATTTAAATATATATTTATTTATTGTTGTTACACAATAACTATAAAACTATTAAAAATTTAATTAAAACAGGCAATGCTTCTTTTATGGTCTAAAAATATGCAATTAAGTGGATTTTATTTGTTGTTTTTTTAAACTTGGCATGATACGGAAACAAATTAGGTGACATAAAAGATATATTTTTATTTGCCTAATCTTAAGAAAGCACACAAATTTTACACACATTTTCAGTCACTGGCTTGACTTTTTTGTTATAAATATTCCATCAGCTGCTGCTCGAGAGGCCGGTGGACTTATTAAGTATAATTAGCTGATAAATTATCCCCAAAATGCCATAAATAACATTTTTATATTAAATCAAAATTGGGTAAAGGATATTTAAGATGTTTAAAAAGGAAATGTTTTTTACAAGTTAAACACCCTGTATCTTGAGAAGAAGAAATTTGTGAACCCATCTTTATATAAACTTTTTTTTTTTTATGTGTTCAATAGTAAAATCTGCCCTTAAATTTCCTTGACAACATTTCGTAACACCCTGTAACATGTTTTTAGAATTTAGCAAGGGATATTTTAATTTTTGCTTTGTATTATTAAGAACATAAGACATGTATTACCTTCAATTTATTTAAGTGTTTTCATGTAATTTTAATTAAGTTTATTTTTGTATTCTATAACTACATATTTTTGTACTTTTTTAATAAAATATTTAATTAGTAAATTGTTTTTATGTAATAAATTCAATGTCCCGATACAAGAAATAGGGTTTTATGACCAAACATAAACACTATGATATGACCAGTTTAAAAATGAACTAGGGTCAAAAAATAAAGGGTAATTTGTTTATAAAAGTGGTGTTAACTGTTTGTAAAAAAACACGTAGCCAGGTGTGGCTTCGCCGTACTTGTTCGTTGGTCAAAAGAATCCATAAACGATCTTGAGCTTAAACTTAAACTGCTTAGTTATTGGAGCTGCCACAAGGCAATTGGTCAGTTCGACAAATCACCCCCTTACGAAAAGGGAGCTAGTCTTATTTTGCTAAGTTGTCGGGTTTTACACCGTATCAAAACTTTCGACTTTTACATAAAATGAAGCTTTAAATGCTGCAAGGAATACTTACTCCAAAAATCTACGTAAAACCAATTTCTGTCAGGCGCCTTTTTTTCTTACGAACTTTACTCCTAACCTCTACAGATCGACAATACCTCGTGTGACTTTTAAAAAGGCCTAATAAAAATCCTGGACCACGAAATTCACTTGTACGACAATTTAAGCGACATGCTTGTATTACGGATTAATTTCCCAATGATCAATAGGACTTTATTTCACACCACACGTAACCTATCCAGGAAAGCTATGGAGCTCTAATGTTTCTTGTCAGTTCAAGATCAGGAAGTAAAGATACGACGTTTTACTTAAATACTTCGAATTAGGATAAGAGTCACTTATACTTTGGGCACTTTACATTGATGATAAATACCTAGTACGTAACTACAGTTACTGACTTCCTAATATAATAGAATAATAAAATAATTGTTTTGTTTATGTGTTTTCCTCAATTTATAAAACCCAAAGTTTTCTCTCCTATTTAACAAATTAGGTGCAAGATTAGCGAAGCTTTTACATAAAGGATTATATTTAATGGTGCAACTAATTTATTTGCAATAACATATTTGTTTTGTTGATTTCAAAAAAGTGCAGTGCAATTTCTGGATTTTTTTAATTATAAAATATTTTTGAATTTATGAGACAAGCCATCACACCTATAGTATAAGACATATCAAAATGAAAATTGGTTTAGGTAAATGGTATAAGAAAAGGAGAGTCTTCGCATATTTTTCTTATTCCAGTCTCTTCCGATTTAACTGAAAACTTCAATTTTGAATTTTTAAATGGAATATTTATTTACGTATATTTAATCATTTTTGAAATTCCCAAGATAATTTTAAATGAGAATATAACAGTTTAAAATGCTTTTAAGCCTACTTTATTTTTTAAAGCCATTTTTATTATTGCATCTAGGTGGCCATGACGTAAATTAATTTAAGAACTTTAGGTAATATCAGAAAAATATAATCGCAAAGTTTTAGTGACTAGTATGAAAAATAGGAATAAAACAATTTGGCAAATTGACATTTTCGTGTCTGTTTTTTTCAAATGGCAACCCTTTTTAACAAGCACTTTTCGATAAAATAATTTTTAAATAAATATAACGATACCAATTTTGTGATTGCGATCGGATTACTAATCAGTTAGTTGAACGCATCGAGATGGCATGAATTGTATATCTTATCTTATGTCTTACACTTTTTGTACATGATTTTTTTGTTTTTAATTTTAGCTATTTATAAAAAGTGAGACATAGGACCTACACTAAATATAGACACCAGATAATATTGGCCTAAAGCGAAAATTGTATTTTTTCGTATGTGTGATCAGATTTGATTGACAAATCCTAAATTAAGCAAAATTATTTATACAGGGTGTTACGAATTCGAGGAGCACCATTAGGATCTGATAAAAGTTACAGAATTTGATAAATTGGGGCAAAGTTGCGCATTTTTATGCTTTGCAGCTGCCGGAATTATCCGAAAAAAAATAAAATGTGAAATTGTATTGCATTTAGAATTAAAATGCAAAACCAAATATTTCGCCTATTAAAAAAAAACAAAGTTGATCGATCATGGTAGCACAAAGACGAAACGTTGGATCTTAAATTTAATGACATCATTTTATAAAACAGAAAAAGGGACAATAATAAAGTGTCGTTTGTTTTTAAATATCTCTTTAAATAAACTGAGAAACAAAAGTTTTTCGCAAAATTTTGTTTTTTTTTCGGATCATACCGGGACGATGGCATTTTTTTAATGGAATATTTTTAAGCGTAAAAATGCGCAACTTTGCCCCAATGTAAGCAACCCTGTATCTCTTACCGTTCTTGAGATCCTAATGGTGCCGCTCGAATTTGTAATACCCTGTATATGATATTTTTTTATACAATACTTCTGCATGTCTATAATTTTAGGAAAAAGACAAACAGCTTTGTAAACTTTGTAATTTGTCGAGAATATTTAATTAAATGCACGAAGAAAAATACAAATTAGCGATTTGCTTTTTCCTCTAATTATTTTTTGACCATTATCATCAACACTCTTTAAAATATAAAACATGGTAAAAATAATTTGCTTCGGTAATCTTAATATGGTATTCTTTTAGTCAGCTTTTTACTTACCATTGTAAATTTGTTGGCTTTGGCCAAAGGTGTGGTAAAAACCAAAAGTTCGCCTCGCCTTCAAGCAGAAATTGACATCGGGGCCAACACTGCCGACATTATGTCCGGATTTTAGTACTGATAAGATTTTAAGGTATATTCTCTTCTAGTTCAAAACTGTGGGTCAAAGTATCTAAGTAATTTAAAATAATAATGCCTATGTTGTGTGTTAAATCTTAAGGCATATTTATCGTCAACATTTATGTTTAATATCGTGCATGGGCTTCAATAGCGGCACAACTTAAAAAATAATGTTTTAAGAAAAATTGGTTTAAAGTTTTCATTGTTAAAGCCGCGTCCAGACTTGCAACAATTCACGTCGTTTCGAGGGCTTGGCGAATGATTCGCCGGTGATTCAGAGCTTGTCGATTTTTTTGGTGTTAAAGGAGCGCGCAAACATGTTGGTTAATTTGGACGAATGTTTGTCAAATTGTTGCAAGTCTGGACGCGGCTTAAGGTAAATGCATAAGAAATGCTTTAGACTACCTTTAAGTTGATATTTTATTTGCCAGTATTGCTGCTAAAAAGAATATGAATTTTCCTGTTTTCATCTCCTTTTAGTACAAAACTAGTAACTTAGTACTGTTTTGTGAGTTGTGCCACTCTTACAGGCTATGAGCGAAATGTTACTTAATAATAAAAACGACTTTAATTAAAAAAACTGTTTCTTTGTAGGATTTATTTACATTGGGGCAGGCACGAAAAATCCCAAAATAATTTTAGACAATAATGAATTTACTATTAATACTAAGCAAGGCTCAAGAACACGGTGGAGATGCACACAATATTTTAAAAGTAAATGCAGAGCAACTTTGGTGACATTTGGAAGAGTTGTAAATGTTAATCATTTTCACAATCATGTTCCTACTAGTCCAACTGTAAACGAAAACTTTTTAGTGCAGTCTGTTTCCATTGTAAGAACCGACAGATATAAACGCAATTAATAAATAATACTTAAACTTTGCCCAGTTTTTTTATTTACTTTGAAAAAACCAAATTATAAAAATAAATATTTCTCTTGCTGGAGAAAAAAATTATAAAAATTATTAAACTTAAAAATTTAACGCCATCTTATTTTTATGTTTTAAACCAACATTTTTGCGCAACAAGAATCACATGTTAAAATTAACAATATGAAACTTTAAAATGAGGATCAAAATTTTTCGGTTTCGAATTTTATGCTATTTTACTTTAGGGAAAAATGTTAAACAGGAAAACCTATTTACGAATATTAAAGTAAACTTCCATCTTTTGATAAGTACTTAAGTAAGAACTTATCAAAAAACACACAAGTGTGTAAAGCTTTTGAACGAACTAAAAGGACCTGGTAATAAAAATGTATTTTATTATTTACAAAATATGATACTAGTTACAGCCAAACCTGTTATAACCTGTAGGGATAAATTACTTATTTAATATGCGCCCAAATATACTGAAATGCCAACATTATAAGTCATCAACAACGCTGTGTAACGGTTGGCAATTGTGCCTGACTTCATGCTGGACTTGCCATTTCTGCTTTATTATTGGTATAAACTTTAACTACGAGTTTGATTTATATCCGCCTTTTGCACTAGTCGAACCATAAGTTTGATTACGTAAAAGTTAAGTGGGTTAGAAGTGGTCGATTCCAGCAGGAATTAGAAGGAGCAAAAGTGGAAGGCATGGGGGTTACCAGAGTGTCCCGGCATCTACTTGCGATAAATTTAGCTTTTTATAACATACAAGCATGAAGCACGAGAATACCACTATTAAAAGATACTATTGTTTTTTTATTAGATTACACAAAAAAACTTTGATTTGAAATGGTAAAAAATTTTAGAAACAAAATAAATTGGTAGTTTTGTTTAGGTGATTACGAACAACATTAGAATTTCCTTTATTCATCTTTATGTTAATGGAGCTAAAGTAATTTCAAGTTTATAATATAGTATGTATGTAACAATTTAAACAAATTTCGATGAGATTGTTGCACTTTAGGATACATGTTTAAATGTATTTTCAAAGCCTTTACATTTTTTGATTTGTTTTTTACAATTTAATTGTATTTCATTTTTAATTTGATGGTGTCCATTTTAAGGGTCAATGACAGCACCTACCTTCTGCGTGTTTAGAATTGTACTAAATATGCCTTTATTACAATTGTTAGATCAAAAGGCAATGGGCAAAAATAATGTATCAAAATATCATTTACATTAAAACCTACCACAAATCAGAAAATTAAAACTTACTATGACAAAAAAGTTATTTTTTTAACATGTTTTAATAATGGAAGTACAAAGATAAATTTTTATACATTACAAAGGTAAAATCAAAAGTAGGTTATCACAAATATCAAAACAATATTGCGCTAATACGAAAATATGCAGTCTATGATGGTAAACGACAAATGAAATGGCTACTGTCAAATTTTGAACATGTTATGTTAAATAAATTTTCTAAATATAGAATATTTTAGGCAGTAATGGAAAAATTTATTAATTTACAAATTCTTAATTATTTAGAAAAACACACAATTTTGCATGACAGGCAGTATGGATTTCGCCACAAAGATCTACAGCAGATCTTCTTTCCTTCGCATCACACTGCTGGAATAAGTCTCTTGAGTTTCTAGGTGAGTCCCAGATCGTTGCTCTTGATATAACCAAAGCTTTTGACCAGGTCTGGCATGCCCTACTCCTTAATAAACTTCCCTCCTATGGTCTTTCAACTAAACTCTGTACTTGGCTCTCTAGTTATCTATCTAATCGACGTATATCAGTTATTGTGGACGGCCATTCTTCAAGCTTTCACCAAGTAAATGCTGGAGTGCCTCAGGGCTCAGTTCTGGCACCAACATTGTTTGTTCTTCACATCAACGACCTTCTCTCGTCCACAACTAATTCATTTCATAGTTTCGCCGACAATAGTACCCTTTACTCCGGTTTTCAGGTTCCTAAACCCATCACTAAACCTGATTTGGAAAACAAACGCAGAGCGATGAAGATATCTCTTTCGCAGGATGTTGATTTAATATTGGATTGGGGCGCCAAAAATCTCGTCCATTTTAATGCTTCAAAAACACAATCATGTTAATTCCTTGTCGCGAAAAGAGTCATCAAATACTCTACTTATGAGCGGCCAAGTTTTACAGAGCAAAGACACCTTCAACCTTGTGGGCGTTCAAGTATTTAAGTCCTTTGTCAACAAACTCCCTCGTACCCCGCTTAAGACATCCACGGTACGTTAGTATTTAGGCTTTTAGCCTTCGTGGTTTGTCCAAAGATAAAAAAATATTGTGTAAAAATAAAAATAAAAATACTCTATCCCTGAGTATAATAAAAGTTTCATTCTAGTAACTATTTTATAGTGTGAACTTTAACGCGCTTTTCCCCCAAATTACGTTTTTAAAGTTGGTGGCCATAATAACTTTAAAATTTCTGCAACCATTCTTTTTAAAATTTCTATCACTTTTTTTTATGTTTGTTTAATATGACAATATTCTAAAGTAGGCTGATTGTATTTTCCTAAATCACATTTTTTAATTTAAGGTGCTGCCAAAAGACCTTCTTAGTGTTACTTGGGAAAATGATTGTCTAACAAAACATGTTTTTTTATTTTACGTTCAGCATCAAGATGATGGCCACCGCAATTTACCTTTTTTAAACGCTTCCGAATAATTGCTGCCATTGCCGTATTTTTTAGAATATCCTAACAAAATTTTACACCATATTCTTCTAATGTTTTTTTTTAAATGTACCATTGAATTAAATTAGGAAATTTTGAATGTATCGTCAAAGATATCTTAAAAATGTACCACCTTTGAGTTTATTACATTTATTTTAGGTACTATTTTTGTTGTTGCTGGTAAAAGAATCCGAAAATTATCGTCGACAACAATGAGTATTTGATCAATAGAAAAGAATCAGGAAAAACAATGTGGCTGTGTTCCCAGTACCAAAAAATCAAATGTAAATCACGAATAATCTCATTTGGAAGAACTGTTAAAATAACTTCCAATCATAATCATAAACCAATTTATCCTGACAAATCTAATGCAATTCCCCAAAAAGTAACACTTATTAGAAATGTGTAATAATGGTCACTAAAATAAGTTATTGAACTGATAGGATAAGATCTCAAATAATAAAAGTAAAATATTTTGACAGGACTATAGTTTTAGAGTTATAGAGACTGTCTACAAAAAGTGCGACACATTCCTGAGACTAAAATATAACAGAAATAACCAAATTTAGCTTAGTCCAAAAGTGGATAATTTCGGAGGTTAGAAATACCTACGGTATCTTGCATAAAGTAAAAACAGAAATAACTTTTTTGAGCCACTCTTGTGTGTAACTTTTAAATAAAAATGTCTATTCTTCAACATAGTTTACATAAAAAAATGTATACTTGTAAAATTTAATAAAAGCAGCCGTTTTTGAGATATCTGAATTTAAAAAATCACTGCCTGTATGGCCATGTCCTAGGTATACAGAGTGTTTCAGAATTAGATGCTAATCTTTTAGAGTGTTTATCCTTCCTGTATCTTGAAAGATAGGCCATAGGTTTATCAGACATATTCTTCTTAAAATAACATAAGAATGCACCCTTTAAAAAATAAGCCGTTAACTCCGAAACACCCCGTATTGCTTGGACTTGACTATACGGAAGACTTTTTAATATCCAGATATTTCAGAATGACTCGGATGCTTAAACTTTTACCAAGTGTACTTTTTTCATGTAAAATTAAATAATAAGAATTTCTATCCAAAATTTACAAACTGGCGTCCTCTAGAGTTTACAATAAAATGTATTGCAGATTCTAATTTCTCACCTTTTAAAACACATTAGCCATATATTGCAACAATACACCTGTAACCAAATGATTTATAAAAAAATAAATCCAGAATAAATTTCTAACACCCTGTATTTTTAAATAATCCACTTATGGACAAAGGTAAGTTGATTTAGATCGTCATATTTAGGACTCAGAAGTTTGTGGTAGTTTTTTTAGAACGTTTTAGACTCACCCTATATACAGGGTCATCCAAATTAAGTCTGTGCCATTGGTAACTTCCTTATTATTAAATTAAAATAGGAAAAAATTAAATTAGCAAAGTAGTTGAACTTTTAACGCTTTTTAAGATTAAAGATCAGGAAAAAACAATTGACAAGCGGGTTTTTAAGTTATACAGTAAAATTACCATTTTTTAAATGAAACGCATATTCTATCACCATAAGAAAGATCTTTTAAAATCTTTAAAAAATACCACATATGATATATCTGATTTTTCAAAGTTTTGGAAATATGGCCATCCTTAGAAGTTTAATAGTAAAATGTCATTTTTAATAAAACACCTTGTATATTGATCACCAATAAAAAGATATTTAAAGGCGCTTTAACAAAATACTAGTCTAAAACGTCTATTTATTATTATTTTGGAAATAATGGCAATCCATTTATTGGCTTTTTAAATTAAAAAACCTATATTTTTTTTATCTTTGGACAATCCACGAAGGCTGAAAGCCTAAATACTAACGTACCGTGGGTGTCTTAGAAACATTTTTTCTTGCAAAATTCTCCAAGAGTTATTTTTTTCACAAATAGGTACAGTAGGACATAACGAATCTAAAAACACTAAATATGGCGACCGGAAGTGCCGCCATGTTGCAAAAATACTGTTTGGGCCTCTATCTCCGTAACCGTTCTCTTGGGGCCCATAATTATCAAAACCTTTATTATAGATAATTAAATTTATTATCTTTTTTATTATATATTTTAACTTGCCGTTCACGATTTATAAGATTATTACTGTTTGTTTATTGACTTTTTTACCGGTATCTCTTCTAATAATTGTTCCAACAAGAAATTTCTAATAACTAAAATGTATTTTTTAATTTTATACAAAACACATGTTTTTTTGTTTTAAACATGTTTTTTTGTTTTAAACATGTTTTTTTTGCTTTTAAATTTTATGTTTAAAACAAATAAAACTTACAAAAAAACATTGTTTAAATCATATTTCCTTAAACGTAATATCAATTAAGCATGGTTCATCGATGATTATTATTCTACTAAATAATACAGCGTGTCTTCGGAAGTTCTTACCTAATGGGAAACTTTTTAATTATTAACTTTACGAAAAAACTGTGCCTCTTCATAAAAAGTCCTGCTTGATGAGAAAATACATTTCCACAAATATATGTGAAGGTGGCACTCCGGACATATGTTTATAGGAACTTTTTTCATAAAATGACATAACAAATCACCCTTAAAAGTTTGGTACCGTAGTTAGGAAATAACCTGTATCTTAATTTGGAAACAAGTCATTTTAAAGCCACCCTGTACGTCCAACCTTCAAATATTTTTGTGGATATGTATTTTCTCATCAAGCAGGACTTTTATGAGGAGGCACTTTTTTCGTAAAGTTAATAATAAAAAGACATGCTGCATGCAAATTTGTTAAATGGTAATACTTCGAATTGATGTTTTTATTACTATTGGCAGGAGTTGAAGAAATTTTGACATACTCGACCGCGCATTGAACTGATAGCGCCTGGTGCCCTGACGCCCGGTGATAAATAAATTTATACCTATTGTTTAAGTTAATCGCGAGCAGTTAAATTTTATTTTAGAATAATAAATTTGAATATATAAAGCACATACCTGACAAAAAAAACAAATCTATTTTACGAGGGTGAAGCTATCGAAATTTGCAATTGTTTATTTAAAAGTTAATAAACAATAGGCTAATAAATAAATAATATTAGATTTTTTATATTTTATTAAAATATAGTTTTTAACAGTAAATCCTGAAAATTTTATTAATTTAGCTTTGATGGTTACTTGGAAATTGATTTTTTAATTAAAAGTACTAAACATTTTTATTGTAAAAAAAGTGTTGTTAAAATGAAAATATCAAAAAACTGTTTTGGGAATTAATTGTTGGTAATAACTACTTATTAAAAAAATACATGAACTTAGTTCTCATGATCAAGTGAAAATGGGGGTCCACTTGATGTGTTTTTACTCAAATATGCAATTTTAACTATTTACCCAAAAAATTAACTTCAGTTCTCATCATTGGGAATTTGTTTTTATTATTGATTTTACGAAAAAAACTTATTCTTTATAAAAAATCTGCATGGCCTAAAACCTAAAATGCAATCATCAGATATACATTTTTTGCAGTGGTATACGAGGTATGTGATTTTGCTTAAGAGAAAAGTACTTTTATTTTTAACAATATCGATTTTTTTATAAGAAAAAGATCTTTAGAATAAAAAAAACTTACAAATATGAAAACTTATTATCATTTTTGACATACCTCGTATACCACTGCAAACAATTAATATCTGATGATTGAATTTTAGGTTTAGACCATGCAGAACTTTTTATAAGGAATAACTTTTTTTTCGTAAAATCAATAATAAAAAAGTTTCCCACATGGTCCGAACTTACGTAGACATGCTCTATGTCCGAAGTCGCTTCATTTCTGAGATACAGGGCCTTTTAATCTCATAAGTGGTGACGAGACTCACTGATCAATTTCAGTTTTTGTTGTGTTCCAATTATTAATACTCGCAGTTAAAAAGTTTATATATTACATTTGAGAGTATTTCCTATTATTATTCATTAAATTAATAAAGAAAATAAAAAAAACACGCTTGTTTAATTTAGGTGTTTTAAACTTGTTTTAAACTGTTTTAAACAAAAACTGTTTTAAACGTAAACAAATGTTTAAAACATGTTTAAAACAGTTAATTAAAACAAAATGTTTAAAACAAAACAACCCTGTTTAAAACCAATAAGTTTTCTACAACTTTCATTTTAAACTTTTTCTCTAAAATTATTATTTTCGAAGATATTACGACTTGATTTCAAAAGTCCTGATAATGTCAGCTGGGCCTGAACACGTCATCCAACATCTGGCCAGATATTACTATGGTTTCTCGAATTAGGCTATGCATACTTCGATCTTATAAACCTCGTAGTACAACGCATTGTAACTTAATAAATAATAATTTTAAAAAAGTTTAAATTAAAAGTTCTCAAAAATTTATCATTTTGAAAGTTTGATTATAATCAATTCCTTATTTAAACGATTATTAGAAGAGATATGGGTAAAAAGTTTATAAACAAACAGTAATATCCTTATAAATTGTGAGTGATAAAAAAATATATAAAATTAAAAAGATAGAAAATTTTATTAATTAATTTTAATTAATTGTACATGTTTTTATAATTTTGGGCTTCAAGTGCACGATTACGGGGATACAGGCCGACACGGTTTTTCGCAAAATAGCGGCACTTCCGGTCGCCATATTTGTAAGTATTTTGTGTTCTTAGATTCATTACGTCCTATTGCACCCTATTTTTATAAAAATAACTCCTGGAGAATTATGCATCATTGACAAGAGTAACTCACTCCCCATTGCTTGTACTAATAGTACGTTATTTTATTTTCTCTCTCGTGGCGATGTTGCCACGCTATTTTACTAAAACCTTCGTAAAAAACAGGATATCAGAAAACTAGGTAAAAATGGAAACAAATGGGCTATTATTAGTACTTAGCTTAGCACAGAATGAATTTCTGAAAAAAAACCAGATCTTATACGGGGTATTTCTTATAGTATGGCCAATATCTCAATATTTAAAATGGTCAGTTTTAATTTTTTAAATGAGCACCCTGTATATTAAATCATTTTAAAAATTTAGGAATAAAAATAAGGTAACTTTGTATTTTAAACGGAACATCCAGTATATTTGTTAGTATCCTTAAAATTTTAGTTTTTTCCTTTAAAAAATTTAGTACAAGCTATGGATATTTCCCGAAATAAAACATTTATGGTCGTCTAAAAATTTACTGCATGAAGAATATTATTTAACAATAAAGATTTGCTACATCTAACGTTACAAAAGAAATTATGCGGCAACAAAGGTATAGGACAATTATTTAAAGGTCGATAAATGCGTTCTTTTTGGATATAACCTTAGCTTATGTTACATTTTTTAAAGGGGAAAGATGAACCTTAATGATAAAATAACTGGGTGTTCCATTTAAAATAGCAAAGTTCTGTTTTATCAAAAAATTACTGTTTTATTTATTTATGAAAAAATATTTAAAAATCTTAAGTATGTGTTCCATTTAAAAATATTGAGATTTAACCTTTTAAATGTTGAGATTTTGGCCATGTTATAAGAAATTCCCTGTATGAGATCTTGTGAATTTTAGCGATTTTTTCTGTTGTTCTTAGTGTTTTAAAACATCAAGCTAAATATTAATAATAATTTGTTTCCGTTTTTACCCAATTTTCGGGTATCCTATGTTTTACGAACGTTTCAGTAAATTATAAATAGGGTGGCAACATCGCCACCAGTGCCAAAACAAAATAGCCTACTATATGCAAAATTTTATGCTGGATTCGATTCTGTAAACAAAAATAGGGGTTACAATTTAAAAATATGTACTTACTAGCTTTTTCGCCATAACTTTTTTGAAACACTCTGTATACATCAAACTTTTATGTAAATCCTTTTGTCATATCTCTTTAAACAACAGAAATATTCGACTCTCTCGGATAATTGGGCCACCCTGTATCACATGTGGCATTTTTTAAAAAGTATTTAAAGAGTATTTCGAATAGTGCGTTAAAAATGCTACTAGCTTGCTAATATAAATTATTCTGTATTTTAAGTCATAACGAAATTACCAATGGCGAGCACTTAATTTGAATGACCCTCTAGATCGGGAACGGGTACCTTGAGTCTGGATTTTTTAAAAAGCGTGAAAATTAAGACATTTTATTGTATATAGAAGCTGAAAGAGAAGTGTCGAATAGTCAGGAAAGACCTTCTAACTTTCCGAACGTGTCCTTAGTTTATTCTATGGTCTAAGAGCTCACACCAGTTTTTGGGTAGGTATTTAAGGCAGGCTGGGAACTTCTCACTCTCACTCTCAAAAAAACAAAAAAAATATACATATATATATATATATATATATATATATATATATATATATATATATATATATATATATATATATATATATATATATATATATATATATATATATATATATATATATATATATATATATATAAATACAGAGTGTTTCCTAACTACGGTACAGAAACTTAAGGGGTGCTTTCTTATGTATTTTTATGAAAAAAGTTTCTATAAACATATTATGTCCGGACTCGCTTTATTTCTAAGATACAGGGCATTAAAGTTTAAAAAAAATGTATTTTTTTAATATCTTAAAAACTCTTTCACCGATTTGGATGAAATTTGGTATATCTATTTAATGTAGTAAGGCGCTTGTAATGCTCTACCTAAATTAATGTTATTGGGTCCAGTGGCGTCTCAGTGGGCACCACTCCCAATATTATTATGAAAAAAAAGTACGCGACTGACTTTTTATAAAGAGTTTATATTTTTTCTGATTAGGCAATTAATAATTTACCTTTTTAGTTTCTTGTATTTTCTTCGTATCTACCTTTTTAAAAAATAAAATATTTAGGCTACTTTAATTTCTTCTAAAAGTACCCATAGACAATATCATATAAAAAGCAAAAGTAAAATTTCAACGAATACTTGCCTTAAAATAAATAAGCATTTGTGTATTTCATCGCAAATTCCATTTTTCTATTTACTTAGGTCAAAATTGTTAATAATTTTGGATATTGTTTTCTGCTGCTTAGGGCTACTTTTTAGAATGACTGAGTGGATTCTTTTTTTCAAAACCAAGCGAGATATGAAGAAACTACGAGATACTTAAAAACTTGTACTTTAGTTGCTGAATTTGAAAAATGTATAAAACCTCATAAAAGTCAGTGTCGTACTTTTTTACAATAATATTGGCTGTGGTGCCCACTGAGACGCCACTGGACCCAACAATCTTAATTTGGGTAAAGCAAGCTTGCTACATTTAATAGGTATACCAAATTTCGTTTAAATCGGTTGAAGCGTTTTTAAGATTTTTAAAAATAAAGAATTTTTTAAAAACTTTAACGCCCTGTATCTCAGAGTTGAAGCGAGTTCGGACATATTTTTATAGGACCTTTTTCCCATAAAAAGACAGAAGAAAGCGTCACCTTAAGTTTCGTACCGTAGTTAGGAAACACCTGTATTTTGAAAAAAAAATTACTTAAGCCCCGCCACTCACCAGCCAGGTCTGCAGTTCCGTGTTGGGGTATAATGGGACAAGTATGTAAAGAGTTTCCCAGCCTGCCTTAAATATCTACCCAAAAATTGGTGCCAGCTCTCCTGCTACTACTACTACATATTCCTATTTTATATATTTTTTTTACGTTGATAGCTCGCCAAGATCAAGTTAAGCAAATCTCTATATGAGTAAATCTAATGGTACAAAAAATAATAAAAGTGTTTTAGAATGTTTTTATTTAAAGTTGCGATTTTCTTTACCAGAAGTTATAATAAATTGTTTTTAGATTAGGTTAAAGATTTAAAAATGTATTTCAAAAATATTAATAATTTTTATGTTACAGAATAGAAACACCGATATTAGTAAAACAATACACATTTTCAGGTCTAGCTTATTTTGTATTAGCGTTTGAAACAATAAATTAATAAAAAGTGTGAAATTTGGTTTCATTTAAGAAAATACTGTGTAGTTTTTAAAATTCGGCTTCTCCTTGCTAATTTTTGAAATATTTACGTTATGTAAATTTAAAGATTTTTTTTATCTTAGGACAGTGCACAAGGGTTTCAGTACTAACGAGAGGCAGGAGCGCAACTAGGATTTTCAAATTATATTATCTAAAAAGTGAGACGTGGGACCTACACCATATATATACCAAATTCTATTGGTCGTAAGAGGGACACTTTGCTGAATATATTTTATATTTAGGAATTTGCAAAAAAATGTTAGTTTCTCAAAGAAAATCAATGCTTTAAAAAGCAAATTCTTTTTTGTATTTTTTTCGTAATTTTGATCAAATTTTATAAAAAAAATATCGAAAAGATCTGCCCTTTTCTCGTATGTAGCGGAAGAAAATCTCGCATAAAAAATTGTAAAGTAAAAACATTTTAACTAGTTATAGTGTTAAAAAATATAGTTTATTTTATAAAATTTAATATTTGCCTATAAAATTTGAACAAATTCACGAAAAAAAATACAAATAGAGGATTTCCCATAAAAAGCTTTGAGTTTATCTGGAGGGGTTAACCAAGAAACAAACTGTTTTTCATGAATTCTAAAATAAAAAATTTCTGTACCAGAGTGTTCCTCTTTAGGCCAATAGTATCAGGTATATGTTTGGTGTTGGTCCCGTGTGTTATTTTTAGATAAAACAAAAATAAAAATCCTAGTTGCGCGCCTGCTTAAAGGCAAGAAGTTTCATAATGTGGTTACACACCCATGCACTATGGGATAGAAATTACATTTTTGGCACATTCTGAAACTTAGCAATCTAACCTAAAATGAGGTGCTTTTTACTGGAAAAATATTGAAAAAAATATAATGCTATAATATTACAGATGTTTTTAGGGAACGAAAACTTATTACATATAATTATAAATTTACACCTCCTTTACCATCATTATTTTTATTTTTTACAAAATAAACTAAAATATTACCATGTTTGGGTAATTCGGTAGTTTTCCAATCAGTAATCGGATAATTATTATCCTAAATGATATACAGAGTACGACAATAAATATGATTTTTAAAATGGAACACTCTGTATATTATATCACCACCAGAAAGATCTTTTAAAAAGCTTTAAAAAAAATACCACATTTGATATGTCTATCTAAATTAGTTTCGGAAATATGAGCATCCAAATCTAAAGAATAATTTTTAATTATCCTAAGTAGCGTAATAAAGTTACAGCTTTCCAACTTTATTTAATTTTTAACGTATAAAATAAATTAAAACATTGTTTGGTTGTGTAGATTCTGTAGAATCCGTATCTTTTATCAGAATGTTTTTATCTTTTAAGATATACAGTGTAGGACAAAAAATATTAATTTTTAAATGGAAAACCTTGTAAATTATAAAAAAAAAACTTGTATTACTATTTACACTTAGAAGTAGCAAAAATAGCAGGGCAATTGATAGTACAAAAACTAATAAAGAAAATGGTAAAAAACTGATTGACGAGTAGCGAGACTTCACGAGACTTTGCATCGGAAACACAAAAATAGCTTTTAATATTTTAATTCTTTTACTTTTTTAGTATACAAAGCTAATAATAAACTAAGTAGATTAAATGTTGTATATTTATGTTTACATGGGTAAGAATAATATACATTATTACAAATTTCTCGACAAAGCTAAAACCGTTTTTATCTAATACCTAATTATTTTTAGTTGTTTGATTTTCATTTATTCCCAAAATACCCTTTCAAGTTTCTTATTAACCTAATAGAAGTCGTCAAATCCATTTATAATTTTGCGTTCATGTATTTTGGAGTCATTAAAATTTCAAATTTGCTTTTTGGCCAAAATTATGGATTTCTATCCCATAGTGCCAAGGTAAACTGTAGACTCCGCGTATAGACATTACCTTGATGATAATAGAAGGATATATAATACATAAATAAATTACTTGTAAATCATCTATGCTGGCACTACCTCGTTTTCTTAACAGTGCCAGTGCCTTAAAATATAGTATTTGCATATTTTGGTACTTGACAACGTTAACGAAAATGGGAGATAAACTTAGTTAAACATCTAAAAACCTTGCACTTACCGTAGTAACTACTTCTAATAACTTAAAATGTTAGTATTTTGTATACAGAACACAGAAAAATATTTTAAAATATTATATATTTTTATTTAAATAACTTGGCCAGTACACTAGGCTGTAAGGCCAACAAGTCGAAAAAAAAACTTTATTAAATTAAGTATACTTGTAGATACAATATTTGTTGTGGCTGGCAGCAAAAATCCGAAAATAATTGTTGATGACAATGAATATTTGATTAACCGAAAAGAATCTGGAAAAACCATGTGGCGCTGTTCCCAGTATCATAAAAATAAATGCAAGTCAAGAATCATTACTTATGGCAAGACCGTTAAAATTACTGCTAATCACGACCACGCTCCGATATATCCTGATAAATCAAATGCGTTTGCTCAAACTGTTAAACTTGAAAGAGCTTTTTAACAGGTGAAAATAAAGTTTTAGGTAAATTAAAGTCTATTATACAAATAAAAATATAAAATGGGTGTGGCTGTGTGCACGTAAGAATGTAG
This sequence comes from Listronotus bonariensis, assembly GCA_014170235.1. Lineage (NCBI taxonomy): Eukaryota > Metazoa > Arthropoda > Insecta > Coleoptera > Curculionidae > Listronotus > Listronotus bonariensis. Next base: position 314,905 of record JACEGR010000265.1, read on the forward strand.
AGGAAAGAAATGAAACTGCTGTGCAAATCTTAATATTTGCACGAAATACAAAAGTTTCTTCCCTCTAAATAAAAATATGTTCGTTTTATAGTTATTTTTATACTTTACTTTAACACTATAATAAGTGTTTCTTTAAGGTGAATCCACCTTTATAGCCTTTTTACCTTTTGTGTTAAAAATCTGGTATGTTGATATTTGACGAAAAAGGTGCTTTGGCTAATCAGTTGTTTTTTTATCACTTCCGAATTAACTGAAAACCACTGCTACTTTATTATTTTAAATGGCACTACCAGTATATTGTGAACACCCTGTATAGGGAGTATGTAAAATTTAATAAAAATATTTAATTAAAACAAATATTTTTAAGGTTAAACTTTTGAACCTGCGAGGTAAATGAACAATAATAATTTCTAGGTCATAAAATAAACGCACAGGGTCACCAAAACAAATGAATTTAAGTTGGTTTAAGTTTGTTTATATAGGTACACAAATTGACTTAAGAAAGGGACATTAAAAATTAAGAATTAAAGGTAGAGGAAGATAGGAAGTTTAGAGTGAAATTAAGTAAAAAGTTAAAGTTTTGGTCAAGCCGGTACGGGTTACCCCGAGGGCAGGTTATGCCCGTACTAAATTAGGTTAGTTACTGAAGCTTAGTAAAAATATTCCTCCCCAAAATATAAAAATTCCATAGATAACTTACATTAAAGCTACGGTTTTCTAGGATAGTCGGTCGGTGGAAAGCGACGTAATTTACCTTCGTCCAAATCAAATATTTATTTTTAAATGAAGCCACATTTAAGTGCATATTTGATTTGGACTAACGAAAATCGCATCGGTTTCCGCCGACCTACAGTCGCAGCTTTAGGCCGCGGTCCGAGTTGTGCTCACAACCTTTACGACGTATAGACTGCTAACGTGCGGACTGTTTGCAGTATTAATAATTCGGAGCACTTTTGAGTGTGCTTACGAATTCAACAAGTTCAACATAATCTTAAAAAGTACTTATTGATATAAACATGAGTGAGTATGTGGTATAACTGATAAAGATGGGAAATGCTTGTATTTCAAGCATTTTCCGCAATCAAGAAAAGTGACGACAGATACATTTTATTTAGGACGCTGGAAATCACGGACACAATACATCGATTTAAATAAATGGCGCCAAAAAACGTCGATGCTTACGATGCCAACAATCCGACCCCTGTCAGCATTAGGGTGTAACGTCACATGTGACATCATAGCTTTCACAACTCTAATGGTAAGCGTGAAAAGCATGAATCGGTCCGCCTATTGGTACGCTATGAGCGCTGTGAGCATAATTCGGACCGCCGCGCCGCGCCGCCTTAGATACAAGGTTTGTTCCAGCAGAGTATTGGAAACATGTAAGCAACAATCGTAAAACGCAGAAATTGTTACAAACATTAGTCAGAAAGGTTGGCAACAGTTTTCTGCTGGAACGAAAAATAAACAAGGCGTGCATACTGCTTATACGTCAATACAAGATAGGTTATGTTAAAAATTGTCAGTAATGTTTGAAGAAAATTTGCAAACTTTTCAAACAGTTTCCAACATGTTTCCAACATCTTAAAACTACTGCTGGAATAACAAACAATTGTATAATGTTCCAAACATGGCACTGCTGGAACGACAAATTTGACGTGCGCAGAATCCGAACGGTTGCAAACATTTCTGACAGCCTGCTGGAACAAACCTACACAGTGGCCATTTTTCGGATTTTTACGATCTTGCGCAGTGAACAATCCCCTGCGTTTTGTCAACATGCGAAGTTAAAGGTCATGTCCAGTACCGGACTTTAAATCTTCTATATATTATTAATATTCATTTTAAAATTCTGAAAATCATAAAATCACAGTATCTAGTGGCAAGCTTAGTGTATGGGCTAGAGTATCAGGCTTTCGCCGCAGCGACCTAGGTTTAAATTTCAGTTCCCTACATCGGGTTTTATTACCTCATCATCCCACAGATGGTAATTGCAAAGCCTCTGTGTAGTATTCTGCCAATTCTAGGTAGTAGTTATTTAATAAAAAATCGGTTGTCCGCACAGTCGGTTTTACTGACAATAGTTGAACGTGACAACGTCGAAAGAATCATTACCTTTATTGCCGCAATTATCATTGCTATAGACAATTGACACCGCATCACTTTTCACTGCACTTCATACTTAAAGAACAAATATAAATGTATTATTGTATAGCACCTGTTTACGCGGACCGCTTACTCAAGTAGGAGAGAAACAGATGATTGTGCCTCTTCCGCGCTCTCTCTTGCATTCAAGCCTTAAATTAAACGCCTCAGAGCGAGGTAACGCCGGATGAGTCATGTTTTTGGTGCGTGCAAGCGGCTTCATCGAATTATAAGACGTTGTATAAAAATTTAACACAAAAACCTAATAACAATTTTTGGTACATCCTGTGTATTATTTTTTTTTAATGGAATTATTTGGTTTGCAAATTTTCATATTAATCCTGTATCTAATTGTACCAATTACTGTATTTTTTATTTTAATAACACTTTGATTAATGTATAAAATAGCTTAATTATTATACCTAATATTAAACGTAGAATACGGAGGCCGATTGTGCCTCTTCTCTTTTTTAAACTGCACGCTCACTATTATCCCTCTTTGTCGCGCGCTCTTGCTTGCACTTCAAGCCTTAAAAGGAACGCGTTGTCACGTCAAAAATAACGTCCGTGGTGGCACTACCGCGTTGTCTGAAAGGTGCTGTGAAATGCAACTGCATATTTCAGCGCTTGGATAAGGTTGACGGAACAGGGTAAAATAGATTAAACATGCAATAACCCGTCACTTACGGTACTCAGGTATTTAGGCATAAGCATAAGATGTCACAAAGATTTAAAAAAATCAAAACATGTCGAAAAAATATTCGTTATAAATTTATATAATAATTTGTTTTATAATGCTTTTTTACAGATATAAATTAAAAAGCATTAAAAAATGTTATGAACACGACACGTTCAGAGAAAATACGAAAAGAAGTTAACTAAATTAACTATTAAAAACCATAAACGAATTACCTGGGTCACGTTACTAGAAATAACAATTCCCCTATCGTGCGTAAAAGTATCAAACCTACATTGTGTGGTATGGTGTATATTTGAGCAAGTATGAATGCGTGGTCAAGTCACAATTTTTTCCTAATCTTAAAAAATTTGACAAATTTAGTAATTTGTTATGGTATGGGGAAGCACTTATATTATAAAAAATAGTTTTTAACTTATTTATGAACTAAATAAAGAAAAATCCTACCACAAAACACAAAAAAAAAAGTTAGTCATAGCACAAAAAGAAACCCTATCAAACAACGCAAAATATCACATAAAATTAAATAAAAAAATGTAAAAATGGCGTCCAACGGCTAACACGAAAGACGAAAATCACAAACTCAGATTAAGCGGTAATAAATTCTTGTGATTCTGCCCGATAGTTTGTTTGGCGATAGAAGAATTTATTCCCCTATGAATAACTATAAATAACCTTGGTTTTGCGCAAGTAATGCGCATTGGTAATCCATTCTGATAAGTGAAAATTTACTCTTCCTCGGGATAAATTCATAAAATGTATTAATATAATCTTCAACAAACTTCGTTACACAGATAGGGAAAACGTTATTTACGTGATAACCTTTGTTTGCTGCTTAAAATTTTTAAGGGTAATAAGTTTATTTTTGCTTACGTAAGGAGCCCCCAGGGAATAATAAATTTGCGCTCCTTCCTCTGTAAAAATGTCTGGATTTAACACTGATAGTGGTGCTATTTAAAATAAGAAAATAGCAGTCAGTTTTGCTTCAACCGGAAACCGGAAGTTATTTGATAAATACCCTACTTGCAAAAAGTAATTTTCTTAAGAAAAAAAAATTATACGTTTTGTAGAATTTTTATACCACAAATTAACGATCAGATAATATTTTTTTCCAATAATTGCGATACTTCTAGACCTGTTTTTAGAAACATGTACCAACTTTAAAAAATTAGAGCGTTTTAGAGTCAGCTCCAACATTACAATTTATATCGAATTAGAATAAAACAAAAATCCGTATACCGGGTGACAACGAGATCACTTATCGCAATCGATTTCGTATTTTTCTGAAAGTAAGTAAAGTATGAGGAGTGATTTTGGAATGATCATGGCACTCTAGATGAAAATAAAAATTTTATTTAAAAATAAAATTTTAAATCTAGAGAATTCGAAAAACAAAAAATATACAAAGTGTCTCATTTAAAAATCAAAAGTTCCAGTCATTTCCGGTGAAACCGAAAGTTGTAAAATCCTATCATATACACCTAAAAATTACGTTTTGTTAGTCTAACAACCCCCGGTTTTCGAAGTTTTGTAAGTATCGATAAGGAAATAAAAAATCGCAGCCGAAAAGTGATCTCGTTGTCACCCGGTATAAAACTCTGTTTTTATTTAAAAAAATTATATGTAAATACATACAAGTAGCTGATAAATTTTTAATTAAGGTCTACCAACATTTTTCCTTTTACTTGTCTTTACCGAACGATACTTGCCAAAACTAGTCTTCAGTAATTTAGATATATTTTTTTCAAATATGATTTCTTGTAGTTATTCTTATTGACTGTTTCTGCTAAAAAATAAATACATTAATGCATTTACTTTTTGTAATGTAGGGTTTCTTTTTGACAATGCAACATAACGCAATGAGGTGAGCTGAGGTAAAAAATCAAAATTTTACATCCTAATATACCAAAAATACCCCGTATATCATTTTTGGGTAAAAATCGTTAAGAAAAAAGTATATTTAAACCATAATTTAAAATAAATATAATAATTTATTTTTAATGGGCGAAAAGGACCTGCATGTGGCGCTATTCCATTTCAACAGTGAAAATAAGAAGAGATTTTAATTTTTTTCTGAATAAGGTGACGATATACCAATAACACAGGTCGAATTGATGATGCCAAGGGGCACTAGCAATTTTTTAAATAAATCGGGTGGGAGTTATGTAGCATGTCGTTTTAAAGGCCCATTGATACTAACTTTACACCACTTTGTTTGTGAAAATCTGCCCAGCCGTTCCGAACTTAAGCCTGTACCATTAAAACAGTACTGTTTGTACAGTATTTAAGCCAAATTTTAAATGTTTCGCTAAGTTTGGAATAGCTGGTTTAATTTTTAAACACAAGTGCCGTTAAGTAGAGAATCAAGAGGTCTTTAAAACGGGATGCTATATAACCCCTACCTATTTGAAAAAACAAATTGCCAGTTTCCCTTGGCACCAGCAATGTTTGTCTATTAGTTTTGATTTATAGAATCGTGTTCAGCCGAAAAATACGTGAGAAAATCTTTATCCGATACTCTGCACAAACCATTTTTTTTTATTATGTGGATCTGCGGAATTATTAACACTGTTTAAAACACATTATTTATTTACATCTAAGACCAAGTTCAAATTTTTGATACTCGCCTTAAATTTAAAATAGGGTAAGTTAAGAAACTTTTATTAGCCTTTTTTCCGCACTTTCTAAAGATACTCTCTATATGTAAATAAAAACCGGTTTAATTTTACAGCAGCCCAGTGTCTTATCTTTTGAATAATGCTAGTATAGAACCTTTAGTAATTATCTTTAAAAGTTTCTTAGAATACATTTTATTGGTAATAAATATATCCTAAGGTGAATGTTTTATTAGGTTAAATTTAATATTTGGCATTATAATTTAGTTTTATATTAGATTTTTTATTTCAGGGGTAATATTTGTTCTACCAGCAAGAAAGAATCCAAAAATTATTGTAGATGATAACGAATACACAATTAACAGAAAATTGGAAGGCAAAACAATGTGGATATGCGCTCAGTATCAGCGACTTAAATGTAAAGGTAGAATTATTACATTTGGAAAAACAGTTAAAATAACTTCCGATCACAATCACAGACCGATGTTTCCTGACAAATCAAAAGCCCTCGCAAAAACTGTTACACTAATACGAAATCCTTGTAATATATTTTTTAAATAAGTGAAAACAATTTTATTTATGTGCGTGCGTGCGTGACATCATAGGAAAAATAAGAAAAAAATAAAACAATTATTTCAATTGGCACGTTTGTTGCATAATATGATGGAAAATATCTATCCAGAGCACATACAGTACCCAGAAGATAATTAAAAAAAAAAAGAAAAGTGTAGAGTGCAGCTGTATAGCTATTTCGTGAAAACGAAGAGATTATGAAAAGGTAAGATGTTGTTACAGCACTGCATTGTTAAGTCGCAGGCACATACCTCTAAAAAGAACTATAATACTTACTAGTTTCTAAAAATGGCAGTTTATGCGAACACCATCTTCTAGTGAACAGTCACTTACTTCTGTTGGCAACATCGTTCGAGGTCTGCATCCGCAATGTCATTTAACAGATGATCACCAAACATAAACAAACAAGTTCTTATGTGGTTTTATTATTTTATGGTTTTACTTTGCTTTTCGGCAGTGTTCTGACTTTAAACTAGTTAAATTATAAGATAAATTGTTTTTAAGTGCTTTAAACAATGGTTTATTAGTAAAACTTTCAAAGTTTACCTTTATGTGTATGAGACCAGACATCATTCATTTGATATTTTTATTTGCTTTAATGCTCCAAGCGACTGATTTGTAAACAATTATTATACATTTTGTACGCCCATTTCTTAAAATGAAAAAGTAACAATCTAAGTGAAAACTTTGATAAATCCATATCCATAATATAAGATTTTATGGTTTCCGTAAAACTAGTTTGACACAAAAGTATGGTTTGCAGCTTCCTGCAGGAAAGATTGTTTAAGCTGTGCTAGAAGAGTTTGTTTCAGATATTTTGAAAGAAATTTGCAGCAAAAACTTAGCTTATCAGTCAAAAAAGGGTCCAAAACTGAAAATAAATTAGAACCAGAATACAACCTTAATTTGCTCAAATTAAAACAGTTGCCATCAATTAAGGAAAAGGCTGGCTT